>JACEFZ010003686.1:0-27165 GCA_014155875.1 Cepaea nemoralis | reverse complement strand
CGCTATATACCCGATCACTGAGCAGTTTAGACCATCAAGACTGAAGCAGATTTCACACAAGGATTAGTTTAGTTCAACAGTCAACGTAGTACAGTAAATTTTTTCTAACAAATTTTTTAAAACAAAATCTCGATTCCCAAGAGGCATCGCACTGATTTGCGACAGGTAGTTGACTACAGCCGTTCTCTCTGGCTGAGGGGTTACAACACTTTCTCCGTAATCCCGTTTATCACGCAGAGTCTTGTAGCGGGAGAGAACTGGAAGCGGTTCGACCCCCGCTGGTGACTTGCGGGATACTGAGCCGGCCGCTCAGAAAGCAATGGCAAACTACTGAGCGTAATCTTACTAAGAAATCAACAGACAGCTGAAAGATGCTGCTGTTGACAGCGATGTCCTGTAAAGGATATGCACACAAAAAAAAAAAAGTTGACTACAGGCCGGTCTCTCTGGCCGATGGGTTACACCACTTTCTCCGTAATCCCGTTTATCACGCAGAGTCTCGTAGCGGGCGAGAACTGGAAGCGGTTCTACCCCCGCTGGTGACTTGCGAGATAACTGAGCCGGCCGCTCAGAATGTAATGGCAAACTACTGAGCGTAATCTTGCCAAGAAATCAACAGACAGCTGAAAGATGCTGCTGTTGACAGCGATGTCCTGTAAAGGATATGCACACACACAAAAAGTTGACTACAGGCCGGTCTCTCTGACCGAGAAAAGCCAGAAAAGCCAGACTCGCGATTATGCTACGCGAGTCTCCAGACATAAAGGTCAGTGCCTCAGTTCCCGCCTTGAAAATGGGAAGAAAATGGAAAGTCATCAGCGCGGTAGAAGAAGCACAGGCTACACTTCAGCTGAAGGAGGTAATGGGCCACACCCAGCTTAGCAAGCATGGGATCGGATTCCAAGCCAACGATCCGATGTGGTCCAAGACGATGGCCAAGGAACGCAGGGACCTGATGGTCAAGGAGATCCGCATGGGGGAAGATGACGGAAGAGTCCGCAAGGCTGCCCAACAGGCGCAGCAGGCGCACTGGATGTCATGGGAAGCGGTAGTGCAGAGGTCCATTACGTGGAATTAGATCTGGCGCATGGCACCACTGAGTCTATTTTTCGTCATCCGATCCCTCTACGATGTCCCGCCAACAGCTGCCAACTGGCCAAGTGGGGGTTAACCACCGACCCGTTCTGTCCCCTCTGTACCAAATAGCCCAAATAGTCCAGACAGCGGAACATGTGCTGTCTGATTGTAAAGTCGCCCTGCCCCAAAGGCGTTTTACGTGGCGGCATAACATAGTCTTTACTTATTTGGCCGCCATAGTGAACGTCGCAAGAATGAAGGCGAACAGACAGGGGCACAGGCCGAGGCCGATGGAGATTACCTTCGTACGAGAAGGGCGCAAAAATGGCAAAGCTGACGACCTTCCGCTTGCTACCGTCTTGGATGGTGCGAGGGACTGGGAACTGACCGTAGACCTAAAGGACCGTGGCAGATACCCTGAGGTGATCCGAAGGTTTGGCTTGTGACCTAACATTGTACTTAGCTCCTCGTCAGCCAAACAGCTAATGTTGATTGAGCTGACCGTCCTTTATGAGTCCAATATTGAGGAGCAGCACGTGTACAAGATAGAGAAGTACAATCACATGGTCGCAAGTCTTAGGCGGGAGGAATACACCGTCAGGCTGTTCGCCGTCGAGGTAGGAGCGAGAGGTCTTGTCTCGCACTCCGTGTTTGATGTGCTGAAGCGAATGGGTATGGAAGGACGATCAAGAGCCCGGGCCCAGAAACAACTGCCTGGCAGCCGAAAAGGCCTCGTGCGGTCTGTGGAACTGCCGCAACCTAGACTGAGACAACTCTCGGAACTAGTATGGTTAGAAGCGGTGACTGCAATACCTACAATTTCTCAATAAAAATCACGAACTTTACAATGTCTCGCGATAGTTCTTTAGCCCTTCCTCCAGGCGCGAGCGATGAGCCGGAGTGCAGTCAATTACACAAATGCTAGCGGAAGTCCAACCACCATAATAATAATATAGCGATTATCGACCGTCAGTCGCACCCAGCCAGCTGCAGAGAGACCAAGAGGTGGGTCTCGAAAGGAAGGGAGATCTGGCTCCCTAATAGGGTGCGGTGCCGTGAACGGGGCACGGGGAAGGAAGACGGCAACGGAAACGTATGGAGGCGACAGGAGACCGTGGCGGGGCGATGAGGCTGGCATCCCACGACCACACGTGCCAAGGGGCAGGCACTGGCTGCACGGGCTCTCCGTACCGAAGGGAGGGGAGGGCTTGAGATTGGACAAGGTAACAGCGAATGGACAAGCTTAACATAAGGGCTAACTAATATGACCGAACAAACTTCTCCACGGCAGGGGTAAGACGTCCGGAGTCATGACCCGGGCGGGACCTCTTCCAGAGAGTATTAAGAAATTAATGGTCCGAAATGCTTGGGAAAGGGTGTTTGCTTCTGATGATCGGAAGCCCACTGCAGTGGTTGCTCCGCTTCGGAGTTCTCACGACTATCTTGTTTTAGTAGTACTGTCCGGGTCTTCCACGTGAGGAGTCTTCTTGGTTGTTGTTTAAGAAGTCTGTTGGCCATGATTAACTAATTTTCTGTGCAAAATGCAATTGATTTGTCACCTGCACCATTTCTGTTCCCCAATCCAATTGTTTTCTAAGACGTATCTCATTTTCAACTATTCCTGTATCTACTTTTGCATTAACTAGTGTGCCATTTTTTTGTTGTTGCTCTTATGCGGTGCGAAATGACTTTGAGACAAAGCGCGGGATGTCACCTTCCGCCTGCTCACTTTGGTCTCTCTTTCTGCTCATGGCCGACGAGAACAGACGTACACATGTCTATCTGCTCTAATAAAGTCTTTAAATAGACCAAACTGAACTCTTGTAGGCGGAAGTTTTGCTTTCATTGGGAGATTTCGTTTGTGTTGAATTGTCACATGGCAGAGAGTGTGCTTGCTATCATTGCGAAGTTGCAAAAGTAACTTGACTGTGTACCTAGAAATTTTTAGAATGGTATGCTGCCTTTATCTTATAACTGAATATATCTGCTCACAGACTGCGCACCTCCAACATGGAGGTTAATGTTCTCTTATACAAAACAAGACGACACAGTGCATTCCTCCGTATTAACACTTGTCCTCCTGTGATGACATATTTCCTTACAGATAAACCTTCAAGTTTACGACTCCCAAATTGTATAAAGGGAAGAATTGGACTGTTTTACCGTGTCACCCAGAATGTCATCATGAGGTTTGTAGTCGTTGATACCTGAGACTCTACCTCGAACAATGCAGTAACGTTTTGAGCATCATATGCCATGTCGGAAAGCGCGGCAGGTTGTTATGGGCAGAAACACGTTAATTGACACTTAGTACTAATAGTGGTCATACACGACACCCCACGAGACAGGAACAGCAAGGGTTACAGTTGGGAAGACACTAGGACAAATACAGTGTCAGTACTACTCGAGGAGCTCAACTGTTCACGGGAAACATAAGTGTGACAGATGACGACTAGAGCGGGCAATTTAGCTGGACTCGGCATTCAGGGCGCGGATAGCGTAAGGAACACACATACACACTCAGACTTCAGTCAGTCGTTTTATACACGCTATATACCCGATCACTGAGCAGTTTACACCATCAAGACTGAAGCAGATTTCACACAAGGATTAGTTTAGTTCAACAGTCAACGTAGTAAAGTAAATTTTTTCTAACAAATTTTTTTAAACAAAATCTCGATTCCCAAGAGGCATCGCACTGATTTGCGACAGGTAGTTGACTACAGCCGTTCTCTCTGGCTGAGGGGTTACAACACTTTCTCCGTAATCCCGTTTATCACGCAAAGTCTCGTAGCGCGCGAGAACTGTAAGCGGTTCTACCCCCGCTGGTGACTTGCGGGATAACTGAGCCGGCCGCTCAGAATGTAATGGCAAACTACTGAGCTTAATCTTGCCAAGAAATCAACAGACAGCTGAAAGATGCTGCTGTTGACAGCGACAGCACCAGATATCAACCAGTACAGGAGACAGACAGCCATTGAGCGGGCGGGCAGTAGTAGACAGTGAACAAGTATAAGGCACATAGATATGAGTATTGCTTGGCTGGCTACTGACGACTGGTATGGTGTATATTGTGAATTAAACTAGGTTGAGCTGCTGCTGTGCGTTCTGTTCACTTGGTTAAGAGTATCAGCAAGCACAAGTGTGTGCGCGAGGCAAGTTACGGAAACCGTCACAGTGAATGTATCTGCCATACCATACAACCTAGACAATATAATTTATTATCTATAAGCCTAGCAACACCCAAGCAACACCATTGCAGAGATCAATGTCTGCTATCTCACTAGATAACCACATTTTCCATTTTTAGATTAGTTTCTTGGGTCTAGATCGTGTTCTTGTCCCGAACAGACCATGTGACCATGTCGTCTATTTATTTATCTCTGTAAATTCCTCTTGCACTAGCCAATCACTACAGTTGTGAAGTCTATTTCTCCTCATTACGTACCTGTCAGAGTCTAGAATACGACAGTGATGCAGTGACATCGTTACGCCCGCCAGGCGACTTAGTCCCCAGGAGGGATGCCGTAACTTCGTTACGCCGCCAGGCGAGTAGTAGTTACCTGCCCGCGAGATTGCTGGCTAACAGACGGCCAGCGGTCAGGCAAGGACGACGCAAGACGCACGCATGCCTCGTGAAGCCACCTCAGGTGGGAGGCAAGTTGCGAACTAGCGGCAGAACAGCTCTGGGACAAACGGACTTGGACGGACGCATGATGAGAGAAAGGCGTTGTGTGGTTTCTGTGCCTGAAAGTCGAATGTCTGGACATTTTGAGAGTTAGACTTGTGAGCTGTATTGTGGATGTAAGTGCATTGAAGTATCAAGTATATATTGTTGTGATCATCGTACTGTATATGATCTGTACATAAATCCATTGAACGGTGTGTCGTTGAGTCTTACGTCAAATCACGTTGTACTTGTACTGTCTCACATGTGTTAGGTTAGCGAGCCAAGTTTAAGACCCTGACATGTGTGGACGTGGTGGCATTCGTCCGGTTTTGAAATGAACGTGTTTATGTGATTAACGATTTAAAACTAGAGTTTGTGAACTTAGAATTTTTGTCAAACTTTATAGTACATGTAAATGTGATCGTGGAAGGCTCATGTTGATAAATTACTACATTATTTAAACAATGGAGACTATTTGTAAACGTACAGTGCATACATATTGTTTGATCTTGTAAGCGTGTAAAACATTGTGATTTGTGAAACTTGTCACCGTTTTGACCTTGTCGACATTGTGATCTTGTCGCCATTGTGACCTTGTCGCCATCTTGTAAACTTGATGTCTATGTCCTTACTGAATGTCATCTTGATGTAAGTGATGTGTCATCAATGTTATAGAGTGTTGAGATATACGTAGATTGTCTTTGTGAATTGAGTTGTAGAACGCAGAAAGTTTTGGAAAGAAAGTAACTTGTGGTTTTTTTGAAAAAAAATTGTTGACGGACAAACTTACGACATACAATTACACTCAACGCCATACAAACCTAATCAATACTTAGTGACAAGCAGGCACACACCAACAAATAGACGCTAATTTATTTCTTCCAAAAACAAAGCAGGTTTTCCGTACCGTCCGAAACCTTGCCGTAGAGGTCATTTGTGTTTTCGAAGTAGCGATCCTACAGTTCCTAGCCCGATTTCCAACCGTTCTTCACCGCATCCAGGGCACTTGAGTATATTTTTCTTTTCATATACTTTAAGGATGCAATTTTAGGCACGTATTGTCAATAGAAGTCAATTGTAAATTGTTCATTACTAACCACTTATAACATATTTTGTGTGGCTGGTATTTCATTGACATTTTCCATCATGTCTTCATTGAATGATTTCATCGATATGGGGTTAAAAATTGAAGTTAACAGGTGATGAGTTAACAAAGTGGAGTGAGAAAAATACTCTGAGATACCTACTAGTACAGGAGAAAGCTAATGAACGCGAAGAAAGAGCAGCTGAAAGAGCTCTAAAACAAGCAGAAATGGAAAAAGAAACAGAATTAAAGAAGGCAGAAAACAGCCTTAAAGCAAGCTGAGATAGATGTGAACTTAGAGAGGCAGAAATAGCAGCTCAGAGTAAGAGATAAGAACTGAGTTACAGTTAAAGATGAAACAACTTGACACTGAGACTGCCATTAACAAAGAGTCTAGAAAGCTGAGAGGACTGGAGAAAGAAAACCAGTACAAGAAATATCAAGGTATTGTACGTAATTATACCTCGGTTGACTGCAATCGCAGCCTTTACCCAAAATTTGAAACTTTAATGGAACATTACCAGGTTCCACTGTCTGAATGGAATATTGTTTATATGAGGAGTTTATCAGGGAACCTCTTAAGTTATTGAAACCATCCCCAAAAGACCTCAAAAAGATTACCATTATCTGAAATCTAAGATTATGGCACATTTTGTTAGATGAGGCAGGTTACAGAGAACAATTCAGCAAGTTGAGCCCAAAAACCGACTCAAACGTTCTCTGATTACCTCTGCTTAGTCCGAGATATATTTACCAAATGGACTTCAGCAGCTAAAATTGACAAAAATTATCAAAGATTAGAAGATTCTGATCATTAGAGATAAAATCATTTCATCCATTCCATCAGCATTTTCAAAATTTTTGCAAGAGAATGAATGCACTAGTGTAGATGAGATTGAGAGACGTGGTTCGGCGTATTACACAGCCAACAAACATTGTTTTGCCAGTGAAGCTACTGACATATATTTTGTAGCAGCCGCTAACTATGACAAACCCTATAGTAGACAGAAACCTCATAGGCCTACATCTGAGAAGTTTAATCACTGTAATTATTGTAAATTTTCACATCATCAGGGTGAGATGTGTGATAAAAACCCAGGATATCATACTTACCTACAAAACATGGTAAACAGACAAGATAAGGAGCATAGATCCTTCAGAAATTTGCGTAAATGTTTCCTCTGTAAGGCGTACGGTCACCATCGGAAAGATTGTAAAGGTAGACAAATGACCAACAAAGCAAATGCTGCCTTGTTTGACAGTTCGTCGTCAGATGAAGAACAACCAGAGAAACATCCTGTGAACTCAACACAGGCTTTTGACATGTTTAGCGCAAATAAATGTACTGTTTGTAACACCTTTTATGAAGATGGTATTTTAACATGCGGTCACGCCATCCCTATTGCCAATGAAGAAGCTAATTTGGTAGTAGACTCTAAAGGCAGGATAAACGTCCATCACGGATATGTGAATGGCAAGTCTGCTACAGTCCTTCGGGACACGGGCAGCTCACTTATTGGTCTTAAGAGAACGTTCATAATGCCTACAGACTATACAGGCAGGCACGTAACATGCAGAACATTCTCAGGCAATATTGAGAAATACCCACTAGCATGGGCATATATTGAAACACCTTTCCTCACTGGGAAAGTAAAGTGCGCTGCATTAACAAACCCAGTGTGTGATATAATAATTGGAAATTTACCAGAGGTGAATGATAAACCTCATGACATAACATCTCTGTGTATTGATGATAGCGTAACATCACCGTCAAATGTCATCATTGATAATGTCACACCACCTAATGAATGTATGGTAGCTAATGTAGCACTAAGAGCTCGTGACATCATTGATAACATTGTTTCATCACCATCTGATATCATTGAATGTGTGAACGCAGTAACTAGATCTACTGCTAGAGTGCAAGATAAAAGTAATCAAACTGAGGCTATACAAATGCTCAGCCCAGTATCACTACCTACTAACACCATGAAGAAAACGTTTGTAACAGCTCAAAAAGCTGATCCTTCATTGTCAAAATACTTTAATCTGATCGGCCAAAAGCCAAAGGTAACCAAGAATGCAAAATGGCATTTTTCTGTGAAAAATGATATACTCACCAGGTATTATACCAGAGGTGACAACACAACAGAGCAAACTGTTTTGCCAACTAATTATCGCAAGCAAGCCTTACATCTTGCCCATGATATACCTCTTGCAGGGCATATGGCATACACTAAGACCAGATCTAGATTATTGACACAGTTTCATTGGCCTAAATTTTGCAATGACATTAAAGAATATTGCAGAAGTTGTGACACCTGCCAGAAACTGGTAAAAAAGGTAAACACCCACAGGCAAAGTTACAAGTTACTGACTTAGCCAGTCGACCTTTTGAAAAATTATCTGTCGACATAGTGGGCCCTCTCAATCATACAGCAACTAGAGGGAATAAATATATTCTAACTGTCATTGATCAATGTAGCCGCTGGCCAGAAGCTATTCAGCTAAAGAACATAACTGCCAATGATATAATGGAAGTTTTCTTCCATATATTTTCTCGGATAGGTTTTCCAGACACTATCCAATCTGATAGGGGCACTCAGTTTATCGCCGCATCTACCCAAGCTTTTACCAAAATGTTGGGAGTGAAGCAATGTTTCAATTCCCCGTACCATCCTCACTCTAGTGGAGTAATAGAAAATTTTAACGGGGATCTAAAGCACATGCTTGCAAAAGTAACGCAAGAGCACCCCAATAACTGGGATGTATATCTACCAGCTAATCTTTTTGCTTATCGTGAGGTACCACATTCTAGTACCGGTTTCTCTCCTTTTGAACTTATCTATGGTGCCAAACCACGTGGCCCATTGACTATTTATCACCAAATGTTAACTGACTCTACTCCAGTACTTAAACCCATATCATCATACGTATATGTTACATCATTGCGTGAAAGAATCATCAAATCGTGTATTATTGCAAAGAATGCACTAAAATTATCTGGTGCTACTTATAGACAATATGCTGACAAAGGTAACAGGACAATAACATTGACACCTGGACAGGACGTTCTTCTTCTACTACCTAGTGACAGACACTTATTGACTGATTCTTGGCAGGGACCTTTTAAAGTGACGAGACAGATTTCACCTGTAGACTACGAAATCCAAATAAAAGACAAACACAAAATATTTCACATAAATATGCTAAGACCATACTACAACAGAGACAACGAACAAGACGATACGACAGCTTGTACAGTGATAATAGATCATGAAGATGACGAGACTAGTGACGAAATTCCAACAACTGCATTAGACACGACAAACTGCTTGAAGGAGATTAAAATCAACCCAAAGTTAACTCAAGCAGAGACAGACAGGTGCAAACAACTTATACAACAGTACAACACCATCTTCTCTAACAACCCAGGACAAACAGAATTAGTACAGCATCACATCACACTCACATCAAACACACCCATAAGATGCAGACCATACACCATTCCATTACATTACAAAGAACATTTACATCAGGAGATCATCAACTTAGAGAAAAACAACATCATAAGACGATCCCAATCAGACTTCTCATCTCCAATGGTCATAGTGCGCAAAAAGGACAACACGATAAGACTGTGTATCGACTATAGGAAGCTCAATAAAAAAAACTCTTCTAGATCTTGAGCCAATGGCTAACTCTGACGATCTACTGACAGAACTGACAGACACTAGGTTCTTTACGAAGATAGATATGACGAAAGGATATTGGCAGATAGCAGTAGACGAACAGAGCAGACATCTGACAGCATTTGCCACACCTTGGGGACTGTACGAATTGGTGCAAACTTCCATTTGGACTTGTCAATGCCCCTGCCACATTCGTACGTATGACACGACTCCTTCTAGTAGACATTCCTAACATAATCTGCTATATCGACGACATCTGTGTTCACACAGAGACAATGCCAGAGCACATTAAGACGTTAGAACAGACATTTGAGCGTATTAGACAGCACGGACTGACGGTAAAGCCTGCAAAAGTAGACATAGCCTACCAGGAAATATCCTTCTTGGGGTACAAAATATCCAATGGCTTTGTCACGACAGACGATAACATTGTGTCCAAGATACTAAAACTCTCACTTCCGACTACAAAAAAACAAGTCAGAAGTTTGTTGGGACTGATAAATTATTACCGGCAGTTCATTCCTGATTTTTCCGAACTGACCGAAGTATTTACTAACTTACTAACAAAAGATAAACCTGAGAAAATTGTAAGCAATGAATGCCTAAAAATTGCATTCCGTAAAGTATTAGCTTGTTTTTCTGAGAATAGCTTACATAATCCCATCCTGAAATTGCCCAATCTCCATTTACCTTTCAGATTGCGGACAGACGCTAGCTCCATGGCGATTGGAGCAGTCTTGTTGCAAGAGTACAATAACATCCTCCATCCCGTGTACTTCGTATCCAGGAAACTAAAACCCAGAGAACGGGCTTGGTCAATACCTCAGTTGGAAGCCCAAGCTTTAGTGGTGGGTATAACAAAATTGTCTAGATTTCTTCTAGGACGCCATTTCATCGTGGAATCTGACAGCAGCCCGTTGCGATTTATAAATTCAGGTGTACCTTCAAACCATATGGTAGCGCGCTGGTCTTTGAAACTCCAAGATTACAGCTTCGAGGTTCGACATATCCCAGGCAGAACCAACTCAATTGCCGATCTTTTGTCCCGTTGTCCGACCGACCCAGTAAGCACCAATGTCTGAGTGCAGTGTGTACAAATACACTCAGACCGACACAGCCATTCATCAGTGAATAGTTTTTTCCATTCACAAAAAGCTGTGTAATGTCTACAATGTGATGTGATAGGGGTTACTCCCAATATAAATAGTGTTCTTATTTTACTAATTCATGTAATAATTGTCGTGTATAATTGTGTAGTGTGTGGTAGAAAGCGAACTTTATTAATTGTAAATATTACGAACAAGAACAGTGCCACATTCGCTCAAAAAACTTACCGTAAGCGAACTATCCAATTTGACAGTGGCATCTGTGTGTGGAACATTCCAGGGATATTTTAAATACGTGTGTGAACGTGTGACTAAACATTGACAGCTACACCACTGCAGTCAACCGAAATCCATAAGGTTTCGTAGTGAAACATCCAACACATGAACAGTCAACCGAAATCCAGAAGGTTTTGTAGTGAAACATCCAACACTGAACGATTAGAACATTGTACTGTCCGTAACTACATCAGACCGGAACAAGTGTGTTCTACAAGTTTCAACATCAGCTGTTTAGTGTTCGTGTGTACTTCCGGATTAGTTAGAAATTTAGAGCAAATTAGCAGACGACAAATAAAAAATTCAAAAAGCTATGACGATTCTAAAATCTTTAGGAATCAACAAAGTTGAATACACGAATTGTGTGTTCGTATATTTATGTAGTGTAATCTTAGAATCATATCTTGATTAATGTATTCATATTACCGACTTTTTCTCGTTAGTATGAAGAAACGTCAAGCGATGACGCTAAGAAATAGGATAATTATTGTAAGATATTGTATTTCATAAATGTTTAAATTATTCCCCTTTCATTTATTTGTTATTACATTATTACACAAAGGGCCATAATTTGAAATGTATACTCTAATGTGTTGTATATAAATAGCCATGTTGTTGCCATATTGTTAACACACCAGGTTAGCCATCTACTGGGCATGGCACAGTGTTGCCGACATTGCAGACCAACACAAGAGCTCCTGGCCAAATAAGGTCAGGGTTTGAGCGTTTTATACGACTTATATAAAGCCGTATTTCGGTCTAGCCAGATGGTTTTTGTTTCAAGAACCATATTATTACGTTTTTTTTTGGAGGCTGCGAGGTAGATGCGTGAAGCTGGTACTACCGATCTGACTGGGTCATTAATGCAATTGAGGTAATCAGCCATCGAGAGGATGAAACCTGACATGTCGTTGAATGCAACTTCCATTTCTTATATATTTCTATGGCATATGTGTATTTATTTGTATTTTGATACCAATGTATATAACAACAGAAGGGTCGACTCTGACAAGGTTAAAATATTAACCCAGTATGTACATAAATTATACATGAATTATACATACGTGTCAGAGTCTAGAATACGACAGTGATGCAGTGACATCGTTACGTCTGTCGCGAAATGCCGCCTTAACATCCCAGAATATTTTTCTCAGTCTCCAAATTTGAGAGGCCAAATTGAGAAAGAATGAATTAATCACGCTACTTCAAGGCTATCTAGTCGTGAGGTAAGATTATTCACAAAAAGCCTCTAGCCATGACGTAAGCTTGCAGATGGCAAGTAAAATGGGCTACTTGAGACGGACACAACTAGATAATTTAAATTAGTCTACACCTTAGAAAACTGCTGACCCAGACGGGCTATGACACCACACAGACGCATTGGCACCTTCTTGCCCAGGTAGACCCAGACTGAATCAACAATGAACTGGGCCAGTGAGTGAAATAAAACCACCCAGGCGTGAACAACATTGACACAGGGAGAGATAATAGCCCCAGGGCGGTAAACAAGCCCCGTCCACTCGGACTGGCAGACTCAGGAAGGTGTGAAATCACTTATAAGACTCAGGTGGCTAATAATGGTCAGACCCACAGGTGTGAAGGCTAGTGTGCATGCAGAAAGAATTTTTATGACTGGACAGACTTGGAGTTAATTGCAATTAACGTCAGGAGGAGATAAGAAGAATTTAAGAATGGAATTCCTGGGAGATAAGTGTCTACTGCTAGGCTAGGTATAAAAACCCCACTAGACCTGTTCCCTTTAGATTAAATCTGACTTCCGAACAGGTAGGAACTATCTCAATGTTTGTAGTCATATGCATGATTTTTATGTTGGCTTCTATGAAGGATTTCTTAGTAACTATGCAACAGTCTTTTAGACATATGAACTTTCAGTCTATATCTGATCTAGGTTATTCCAAGAACTATCTTTGGTGTAGGTGCTTGAGTGTTCTTTCTAAGTTCTGTGTTCAATATCATTGTGCTTTAAGTGTTACTCTTCTGAGAAGTAGAAACTTATGGAAGGCAGATCTTGTCTAGATATACTTGAGGTGTCGTAGCAGATGCTTGCCATCTCTTTCTAAACTAGACTAGTCTCTTTTTGGTGTGTGCATTGGTTGTACAGAATATAGTCGACTGACTATTTCTTTAATTCTTACAACAGCAGTAACTAACTAGTGCATTATGCTATGATGTTAAAGTATCATAATATGTCTAGTTTAATCAATATGTTTATGTGTATTGGATGTTTGATATATTGATTTGTCATATGCAAACCTACCAATATGAAGTGTTATGCTATTGTCTGCGCATTGGCACATTGGCCAATGATTGTGTTGGAAGCAGAGGTGTAATGGTACAGACATTACCCACAATTGGTAGTATAGGGTATATGGTGCTAAACTTTCTCAGTGTATTGTGGGCGTGCGTCCACGGTAATGCATGGAAACCTGGCACAGCTACTTGTCACGGCTTGCAAGCCCGGATGATCAGGCATTGTTATAATACCCTTACCGACCCGGTGAGCTGCTAAACTAACATTGGACGGAGCGGCTGTACGACACAGAATTTCTGTATTAGCGACATGGACATGGGGCGGCAGAAATGTAATCATTACAGGCGTGTGAGACAATTGAAAAGCCCGTCCCAGACTAAAGACAGTAGGGAGATGGAGGATGGTGAATGCAGTAGAGCTGGAAGATAAACTTGGTCAGACTGGTCATTGTAAATGTTTGTGTTATGATATGTTTTAATTAGGATTGCGCTGATGTAGAACTGATATAACACATTCTTGACTTTCTTTCAAGCTCTCACAAATAGCACTTATGTTATAGATCTCAAGAACGAGTTATGACTAGGGAGAGCCAGGACTGGCAGTCGTCAGAATACCGGCAAGCTGTTCTTTGTTGTCTACTGGAGAGTGGGGATCTGGACCACAGATCCAGATAGATCGAGTAACAAGTAAAGTTACGTAATGTTTGTCATCAATATCAATATGTATATGATTTCATCATCCGCATATTGACAATCATCCTATGTCTATTGTTATGATTAGTAAATAAATGTTGTAGTATTGTAACTCATAGTTCTGTCGTTATATTTTAATTCCAATTGTGCATACGTGTTGTGTGTGTACATTGGTGGGGGTTCACTTACAAACCAAGGAAAGGAGCAGTCTGGGAGAAAACCTGTACTGAGATAGTCGTCTATAATCATATACTTAGACTTAAAACATCTATCTTAAGCTAACCTTCTCTTTCCCATTCCTTGGCGAATATTCAGCACAGTTCATTTCATTTTGTAACGAGCCACTTAGAGCTGTACGTTGGATATTCAGGGCTTAATCTGTAGTTCAGCCATATAGATTTTGTCCCTAGTCAGTTTCTGACTATCTGGGGTTGCTCGCCAGTGAATAATACATTCATCTAGCCGGTGGGGCACCCCGACTTCTGACAAGCCCGCCAGGCGACTTAGTCCCCAGGAGGGATGCCGTAACTTCGTTACGCCGCCAGGCGAGTAGTAGTTACCTGCCCGCGAGATTGCTGGCTGACAGACGGCCAGCGGTCAGGCAAGGACGACGCAAGACGCACGCATGCCTCGTGAAGCCACCTCAGGTGGGAGGCAAGTTGCGAACTAGCGGCAGACAGCTCTGGGACACGGACTTGGACGGACGCATGATGAGAGAAAGGCGTTGTGTGGTTTCTGTGCCTGAAAGTCGAATGTCTGGACATTTTGAGAGTTAGACTTGTGAGCTGTATTGTGGATGTAAGTGCATTGAAGTATCAAGTATATATTGTTGTGATCATCGTACTGTATATGATCTGTAAATAAATCCATTGAACGGTGTGTCGTTGAGTCTTACGTCAAATCACGTTGTACTTGTACTGTCTCACATGTGTTAGGTTAGCGAGCCAAGTTTAAGACCCTGACAGTACCCCACCTTTCTTGACTGTAAATGCCACATTTCTCTAATCAACTTAGGGTATTCATGATTCATGAATTTACATACATTCGCGCTGATGAACGTTATACTATACCAATATGTCATATTTTGCTTGGTTTATTGTTTGCTTTATATTATTATGCTTTCCATCTATTGGGAAGTGTTAAGTGAATCACAATGTGTCAGAATGCTGCACTTTCTTACCTGTGAAGATTCGATGTCGACATGAAGCAAATAACTTGTAAAACGTTTCCCTATACTTAGAACTCATTTTCAAGTACACAAAAATATTAACACTAGAATTGGTTGTTTCGAACAAGAACACAAACGACCATAAAGAAATGAAGAGATCTAAGTATCTTCCAGCAGCGGCCAGTCCAGGTTCAAAGAAAGATGCCATTAACAATAACACACTTGGTGTGTAGGAAATGATCAATATCCCAGAAATCAAAGCAACCATGTTCATAAGCTTTCTGTCTCTGCTTGATATAGACAATGACTGTTTCGAGTTGAAATTGCTCATATTTCGCCAGTTATTCTTTTGTTGGAGTTTGACAACTAAAATTGCAGTAAGTACAACTATAGCCACGAAACTAATGATTCCAACGATTGATGGTATCATATAAACGACTCGATCTATCGTTCTGTTTTTCGCAAATACGTGACCCAGAAGAGTTTTATTCCGTTCTGGGTAAAACTTCCACTCAATCTTATGTGCAAAGTACATAGGGATGGAGATGCATATTGTTACAATGTATAGAGCGCAGATGATGATGGAGGTTCGTAGGGGAGTAACAATCTGTTTGACATGTAGAGGGAAGGCTACACACAGGCATCTCTCGGCCGTGATGTACACAGTTACCAAGAAAGTGATTCTTGCACAACACACCCGTGGTATTCCTAACACGAACTGAATCTCTGAAGGAACTATGAGGATATCAGCTTCTTGGAACATTGGGATGGCGCAGATACTTATCCACACCTGGAAAATTAAGCTGGACATGTCGGATACTGCTAGTGCGAAGAAGCTGATGTTGATGGTCGTGTTCAGACCTTGCTGTAGGAACACCACTATGTTGATGATGTTGGTTATAATTCCAAATCCGCTGACTAAAGTGCATATAATTACGTTGTTAACAACTTGTATAATGTGTGTGTTGCTATTACTAATCAATTCTTTCTGAGAAAGTAGATTTATAGTTGTGTTTTCAGTGGAATCTACCTGCGTGTCTTCGAGTAATTCCATAGCAAACAGAAATACTTATATTACTATAGGTTCCTTGTTTTGTTTTTTTTTCTGTTTCATGAGATGCCAAATATCCGTGTTTATATTTATTATCCTTATGTATTCTTGTTATTATTTAACCAAGCTACACATATGGCGTTTCTTCAACATATCATGCAAGGTGTTTATTTTGTCGTGTCACATTTCTGAGCTTCGTCTCAAAGCACCATTCACTATAAAACCGTAATAGTATTTCGTGACACGTAGTCTCTTTTTCTGTATGGCTTTTTTCAGTATATGTTATCTAGTCTATTTCTCTTTCGTATATCTGTACAAAAAAATATGTTATATAAATATCTGTTGGCCCAGTGGCCAAGGGATTGATACCCCTTCGAAGTGGGGTATTTGTCATTGACCTGGACTACGAAGTGGATCCAGCCTGACATCGGTAGTATACAATAAAATCTTACCGGGAGTAATGACGATCGACATAATATTGACAACATCCCTGAAAGGTTTTCGTTTGGTCTTAAATTTTGGGACAAACACTAAATACTCAATATGCCCGATGGAATGAACAGCGTTTGTTCACTATTTGTATATATATTAAACGTTCTGTGGACAACATTGTTTAGAATTGTACCAACAAATGATAACTTCAATCGACATTGCAAAATTGTAATTTTATGTGATTGAAGTAACACTACCATTATAATTCATCGTGGCAATCACGAGTTTGTTGACACGAATTCTTGTATTTAAGCCCGCAAGAAGTAGCCTTCGACACGTAATATTCTCCGTAACAAGCTATTTCCTTTATGTTTATACGATATATTGCGGAAAGAGAAATAGAGGAAGACAGCGTGAGAATATTCTTTACAGACATCGGTCATGACATAGAAGGATTCAATACAAAAATGTATCCATGGCGTTGGAGATCGCAATTTGTGGAGAGGCTTGACCGCCCATGCCAGCCGGCAATGCACTGGAGAATGATGAAGTTGATGATGGTGAAAGTGTAACAAATATTCTTCTTTCAGTATATGTCTACACTATAAACTGTAACAAACTTTCTTCTTTTCTTTGGTGTTCTTTGGAAAAAATTTCCTTCTCCGGGAATGTTAACCCGGTCAACAAATGCCCGCAGAAGTCGGATGTGTCGGCCTAGCGGCTCAAGAACACAGCTCTGCTGTAAACAGACACGACGCAATCACGTCCGAAAAAAAAAATATCCGGATGAACGCAGAAGAAGAAGAAAAAAACTTCTTGTAGCAAAATTCCTTCCTTTTTTGTCTTTCTATGAATGCTCTGTAATATGCAACCTTAATTTCCATGTTTCCCAGATTTTAACGTCACTTCTGATTATTTTGTTACAAAATCTTATCTTTTGTGATATTTCATCAGAAAAAAACTCTCGCGTTCCTATATGACGACGTTTCAAACATTCTCTTAAGAAACAGCTTCACTTCTGTCGTGTCCTCCGTAATTCTAGTTTGTTAATTGTCTACCTAGTTACAATTATATAACAAACAGTTATACACACTGTATCTTTTGTCAGTTTCACTTAATCACAATGTACATGTTGCAAAGTCTCTTTCCTCGATGTAATATTTGAAGTGTAAATGTGTAAGTTTTACTTGTAAGTTTACGATGTAACCCGACAAAGTTAATTCTATGAATAAGAATAACTGACATTGTTGGCCATTAATTCTATGAATAAGAATAACTGACATTGTTGGCCATTAATTCTATGAATAAGAATAACTGACATTGTTGGCCATTAATTCTATGAATAAGAATAACTGACATTGTTGGCCATTAATTCTATGAATAAGAATAACTGACATTGTTGGCCATTAATTCTATGAATAAGAATAACTGACATTGTTGGCCATTAATTCTATGAATAAGAATAACTGACATTGTTGGCCATTAATTCTATGAATAAGAATAACTGACATTGTTGGCCATTAATTCTATGAATAAGAATAACTGACATTGTTGGCCATTAATTCTATGAATAAGAATAACTGACATTGTTGGCCATTAATTCTATGAATAAGAATAACTGACATTGTTGGCCATTAATTCTATGAATAAGAATAACTGACATTGTTGGCCATTAATTCTATGAATAAGAATAACTGACATTGTTGGCGATTAATTCTATGAATAAGAATAACTGATATTGTGGCCATTAATTCTATGAATAAGAATAACTGACATCGTTGGCCATTAATTCTATGTTGTGAAATTTCGGATATTTCTTATGCTATGTCGGCTCCTTGGCAAATTACTTAATCAAATATACCCGCGTTGAAATATAGCTGTGAGCGATTTGGCAGTAGACCGCCTTACGTTGTTTTTTTTTAAAGTGAAATAGTATGGGTGCTGGTTCCTCAGAAAGGAATGGCAAACTACTGAACGAAAACTTGCTCTGGAATCACGAAAAGCCAAAAAATGCTGGGGTTAACTGCTACGCCCTGAAAATGATATGCAACTAATTTTTAACGTATGCTATGTTTCTTCTAGGGCAGTTTGTTCGGCCATCGTTTAAGCCGTATGTTTTTATTATTATAGTTAACATGTATTTATATAAAACTACGCAAACGTGGTCTTGTGATATGGCTGCCTTTACACCCAAAGACAATTATTTTCACCCATTTTAGAATGGTTTAACCTAGTTGCCCAAGTCAATTTCTAACATTTGTATCCGCCCTGGTGAGGATCGAGCCCGGGACGACCGACGCGTGAGGCGAGAGTTTAGCCATATCGTTACAAATGGTCCTTTGATATGTGACGCTATCACCATTTCCATAGACGAGTCAGCACGCCATGGTGATACTGTCAATATCCTTTAATTTCCGGGCCGTATAGTGGAACACATTTTAAGATGGATCAACCTGTGATCCCACATCATTTACAAAAATGTCAACATTCAAATTTATTACGACCGGTCCAGCTTCAGGGTACTAGTCACTGCTCTCCCGCAGAATTAATTTCTTCGTGTTATATCGTAGACTTCCCAAGTGAAATATTTCGACGACGTTAAAATACATGGTACTCGTATAAAACCATACTGGAGCGCAAGGTTGAGGGCAAGCGAGCAAGAGGTAGACAACGATACAAGTTGGAAGATAACACCAATAGATGGACGAATATCAGCCTGACAGAATGAACAGTCAGGGCGAGAGACAGACAGTGTTGGAGATACGTTGCAGCCAACCTTCATTGTGTAGACGGCATCTGATTGATTGATTGATTGATAGTAGACGTCAAAGTACAACTTGTACATAAACACTTCAAAGAATATATCAGAGAAAGAGGCCACATGCCGACTAAATTCCAAACATTTGAAATTCTAGGTCAAATAGTAGCTCATGATTATTTGCCACCATTCCCCGAGAATGTCAAGAAATTGCGGAAGGCATCCGGACCCAAAACTAAGACGAATGTGCAATCTTTAGTATCAATGTGTGGCTTCTGTCAGAAGTATATAAAGAACACCAGAATGATAGCAGCGCCTCTCACAGATGCCACAGAGAAGGGAGCGCGAGAGAAGGTAAACTGGACGGCAGACTGAAACTGCTTACAAGGACAAAATGATAAATAGACGTATTCTTCAACTCTTTGACCTTAAAGGCATTCACGGTGTGAAATGATGCTAGCAACATTGGCATTAGAGCCATAATAGTACAAAAGTGATAAGCAAGCACGAATCTACATATTTTTTTTTTAATTCGCATATCCTTTACAGGACATCGCTGTCAACAGCAGCATCTTTCAGCTGTCTGTTGATTTCTTGGCAAGATTACGCTCAGTAGTTTGCCATTGCTTTCTGAGCGGCCGGCTCAGTGTCCCGCAAGTCACAAGCGGGGGACGAACCGCTCCCAGCTCGCTCCCGCTACGAGACTCTGCGTGACAAACGGGATTACGGAGAAAGTGTAATCTACATATATCAATAACAAATTGAACCAATCAGAGCTGAATTATTCGACCATTGAAGAAGAATGGTTATCTCTGGTATGAGTGGTCCTGAAGTTTCAACCTTATTTGTGCGGAACCGAATACATGGTACAGAACCTATTTCTAGCCGCTTCCAAAAATCTGAACACCCGGTTGATGGATGTTCACTACTCCTACAATCGTACACCTTCAAAGTGGATTATATCCCAGACAAAGAAACTGTTGTTATTTTGAATTCTCCGTTCTACACCAACAATCTTGATATGACTCGCCAGGAAGACGATTATACAAGTCTATAAGGTAATATATATATATATATATATATATATATATATATATATATATATATATATATATATATATATATATATATATATATATATTAAAAGGCCGATGAATCTAGGCAGGATTGGTGACGTAACGCAATACTGGCAAAGAATTGCTTGTGTCGTGCCACCATACCACAGCCATGATACAGCTACACTATTTATTTTCGTCGACTAACATCGTCAGTATATTAATATCGCCGCTTGTCACATCTGGGTTAATGTGTAGGTAAATGCGTGTTTAAATGTATGGCATATAAATGTATAAGGTTATATTTTTAAATAGAATGAGATTAGAATTAAAGCTAGCTTCGAAGAGCAATACGCAAAGAGAGATTGGCAAAAACAGAATTTTAAATTTTCAGGTCAGCGCCATCGCACGACAAGCTGAAAGGAAAACATAAGGAGAGGGGAAGTTCGTTGGAAAGTCGCTAACCAAATGTTTGTCTGGACGAGGTCGGAGTCTCTCTGAGTTTGAGAAAGAACATAGTATTTGATAGATCTAGAAAGAGTTGAAGTAAAATCGCTTTTAGAAGTGTCTAACAAACAATTTAAGTTCAAACCTAATTTTAAGGAAGAAGAAAACAGTTTTGCTGTGTCTCTAAGAATCTTGTTATGAGGTGTGTATTCGTTGAAACGTTAGATTTTATTTCGAACATTACAGGAACCTATTTAGCATCATGTACCATGTCGGAAAGTGTGGGCAGTCAATTTACGCTAGCTCACATGATAGCACTATTCTTAGATTATATTTTTGAGTCTAGACTGAGTTCTTAGATTGAGTTATTGTCCCGAATACGCCATATGGTCAAGCCACCTAGGTATCATTCCTTTTTATATATCTCTCAAACGTGTCCATCTAGTTTACCAGTTGCCACTACGTTTTAAAGTTTATTTCTCCCCATTACCTCTGCAAACTTTCGTAGCTGTTGTGATGAGGTGACACCTAGATCGCCATGAGAACAACACGCTAACTACGGTTGCGCTAATGTACAAATTAAATTCTTATGTAAGTTTAATGTTATAATGGCAAATACATGGGGGATGCGTGGTCTCGAGGTATGGTGTCTGCCTCAAGCCCCATTGAGAACCGGGATTTTTTCACGTGGATTTCTAGTAAAAATTTCCCCTGGTCTCTGGGTAGTGTGATCGGACGCCCGTGTGTACTGTTGCGCACGTAAAATATCCCTTGGCAGTTGGACATCGAAAAAGATTAGCCTAGCGGCGCTGCCCGGGCAAAATTTCAAGTTAAAAATCTAATTCAGGATCCTCGCCAGTGCTACGGGGTTCGTGCACTGAGCTGAGTTTCTCCAGACTCAGGTTTGAGTTAGGAGGCGAACGGATCACTTATGGGTTACACCCGTGTGCCGTGATGTTGATCCACCGACTAAACTAAACTAAACTGAACTAAACTAATGGCACATTTTAACATTATGCGACGCCGCTGATTATGTCTGCGGTAATATTAGCCAGCAGTATCAGCGAATGTATTTATTACCACTTCATATATTGAAGTTATCGTCAATTTTGCTCTCTCATGTCTTCGACACCTTATCTTGTCCTATACAGTTAATTTAACTGAGTATATAATTTTAACTATACGTTCTATGAGCAGCTAGACTCTGCGATCAAGGCAGTTCCAAAATCCGATTACATTTATATGCTCGGTGATTTCAATGCTCGTGTGGGCAAGGACTCGAGTTCATGGCCAGTGTGCCTTGGAAAATACAACATCGGTCGCATGAATGATAATGGGCAAAGGCTGCTGGAGTATTGCGCTAGAAATGACCTATGTATTACAAACTCCTTTTTTAAAACAAAAGAGATGCATAAGGTCACATGGAAACATCAAAGATCCAGCCATTGGCATCAGCTGGACTTCATTATCACACGGAGACAACATCTGAACCATACATCATTAACTCGAAGTTACCACAGTGCTGACTGTGATACAGATAATTCTTTGGTTGTTGCAATGGCTAGACTGAGACCAAAGAGAATCTACACAGCTAAACACAAGTCTAGCCCCAGGATTAATATTACTAACACTCACGATCCTGGAAAGTGCTTTGAATTTCAACAGCAACTTGAAGACGCTTTCAATGATACATCAGAAAAGTTGTATAGTAAATGTTAAATGGAGTAAACTTAAGGAAACTATCTATAAAACAGCGGTAGGGGTTTACGGCACTGTGGATCATAAGAGGCAGGACTGGTTTGCGGCAAACAGCCAGATACTGCAGCCCTTGATTGATAAAAAGAAGATAGCTCTCTTAAGAAACAAGGAAAGACCAACTCGTAACACTCTGAGTGAGCTGAAGCAAGCGAGGAAGGATGTACAAAAGGCTGCCAGGCAGTGTGCGAATGACTATTGGATCAAGTTATGTGAGTCCATTCAAATCGCAAGTGATAAGGGAAACATCAGAAGCATGTATGAAGGGATAAAGAAAGCCTGTGGTCCAATGATCAAAGAAGTGCACCGCTGAAAACCTTGACTGGAGAAATCATCACTGATAAGAAACAGCAGATGGATAGATGGGTCGAGCACTATTTAGAGCTTTACTCAAGTGAGACCAAGCTAGCGGATGATGCCCTCAACGCCATAGAGGCCCTGCCAACTCTTGACCACCTGGACACACTTCCCACTATAACAGAAGTTAAGTGTGCTATAAATGAGCTTGCATCTGGCAAGGCTCCAGGTAAGGATGGGATTCCAATAGAGGTGATCAGGAGTGGGCAAGACACACTCGCTCTACAGATCCACCAGCTAATAGAGCTATGCTGGCGAGAAGGACAAGTCCCACAGGATTTCAAAGATTCAAACATCATAACGCTGTACAAGAACAAGGGAGATCGGAGCGACTGTAACAACTATAGGGGTATCTCACTTCTGTGTATTGTTGGGAAAGTATTTGCCAGAATTGTCCTGCACAGACTTCAAGTTCTGGGAGATCAAGTCTACCCCGAATCACAGTGCGGCTTCCGTCAGAACCGGTCTACCATTGATATGATATTCTCATTGCGACAGATGCAAGAAAAATGCCGGGAACAAAATCAGCCACTGTTTATTGCCTTCATCGACCTCACAAAGGCATTCGATTTGGTCAGTCGTGAGGGTCTGTTCAAAGCACTAAAGAAGATTGGCTGCCCACCAACTCTTCTGTCCATTGTGGAATCGTTCCACACAGGCATGAAGGGTATAATCAAGTTTGATGGCTCAACTTCAGAAGAGTTTGAAATCAAGAGTGGAGTTAAGCAAGGTTGTGTACTATCCCCCACCCTCTTTGGGATATACTTTTCACTTCTACTGAAATATGCCTTTCGTGATCAGGATGACGGTATATACATTCACTCACGCTCAGATGGTGGCCTCTATAATGCTCAGAGATTGAAGGCCAAGACCAAAATTAGCAGGGTACTAATCAGAGAGTTGCTTTTTGCGGATGATGCTGCGATTACGACCCACTCTGAGGAAGAATTACAACATCTACTATCTGCATTCTCCAATGCTTGTTCTGAATTTGGTTTAACAATTAACAAAAAGAAGACACAGATTATGTCACAAGGTGCACATGGTGTACCATCAATCTTTATTGACGACGCCGAACTGGAGATAGTAGACCATTTTACATATCTAGGATCAGAGGTAAATAGCAAATTATCCCTCGATCAGGAAATCAACATCAGGATTGGCAAGGCAGCAACAACAATGAACATGTTAGCAAAAAGAGTCTGGGAGAACAGGAAGCTTACTGCCAAAACAAAAGTCCTCGTCTACCAAGCCTGTGTCCTTAGTACTCTTCTTTATGGCAGTGAAACCTGGACAACTTACTCACGCCAAGAGAAACGTTTAAACAGCTTTCATGTGCGGTGTCTGCGAAGAATACTTGGTATTAAGTGGCAAGACAAAACACAAATACTAAAGTATTGGAAAGATCAGGTTGTGTGACGGTGTATTCCATGCTCAGTCTTCGTAGACTTAGATGGATAGGACACGTTAGGAGGATGGATGATGGTAGAATACCAAAGGACATCTTTTTTGGTGAATTACAGACGGGTAGGAGATCTCAGGGTCGGCCTCTACTACGATACAAAGATGTGTGTAAGCGGGACATGATTGATACAGGCATTGATAATGCACATTGGGAGCACGTCGCCGCTGAACGTGTTGCATGGAGGGCAACTATCAGAAATGGAATAAAGACAAAGGATAAAATGATTGCATATAAAGCACACACAGAGCGTGAGAGACCTAAGATGGTGCAAAATGGTGGAAATGACCATGTTTTCACATGCACCTACTGTGGGCAAACATTTGCAGCAAGAATTGGCCTTACCAGCCACACTCGCCACCGCCATGGATCGTAGTTATTAAGGCTTTTTGAAGCGGAATGTACCAAACTATCGTCTGTCAAGACGGAAAGGTGCCAATGATAATTTTAACTCCACCACCGGATCATGGGATAATAAGCGATATGCAACTGGTACTACAGTGCTGAAGGTAGAAAATAACAACTTCCGCCTGTTTCAAAAACGAACATGCGCAGGTAAAGACACGGGTATCCACGCATTCCAGCTACTTAATCACTCATAAACCATGTATTTGTGGGTGATGAATTTGTGAAGTAAAGAATTCAAAAGAGGGATAACTGCGACATTCTAAAGCAAAACTACTATACTGCCTCAGTTACCTTGCCTGGTTGCCATATTAGTATGTACTAACTCCTATATTCTTTGAGTTACAGTTCACGGTTCCTTGTCGGCATCGGTTGCTCTATGTCTAACGCTTGATTTGTGAGTAGGCTGTATTAATATTGGCCTCAGCTATCTAGGAAATCATTCCGACTGCCCGATTACATACTAAAAATGTTATTATAAGGAAATAGGTACACACCTGAGTCATACCAAGAGGGCACACTTGTTTATTCTGTAATGTTTGTTTACACTAAAATATGTACGTCTGTTTTAGTCCAATTGATCAATTGTCATCGGATATATCCACTTTTGGAATCTTTTTCACATTGATAACATTGTCATACCTTGCATCATGACATACAATGTATCGCAAAGCTATATGTTGAATTATCGTTTAGTCGATAGCCTAGCAAACAGGAACGATGTTCATTGTTCCTAGTAGCCTCTGAGAATAACACACAAACAGATACACATGAAACAGCCCTCAACCAATTGACGATAAACATTATACTGAGGGGTATGCAACTGTTTTTTTTATAAATTTAAGGAGCTTCGGTACTGCTATTAATTTAACCAGAAACCGGTGGAAACGACAGCGAAGCTGATTCGCCAACTAGTGGAGAGTGGATACAGAATCCAGAGGAGCATCGAGTACCTGTTTGTATCTCTACTCGCATACCTACACAGGAGGACTAAGTTCAGCTCTAATCCTAGATAGAATCAAAACACCCCATGTGACTCTATATTATCACATCGTCTACGAATGTCTGTGCCTGCATCTGTGTGCACATGTTGATTGGCATCGTAGTTCATTTGTATCACAATCAACGCATCTTTTTGTTCCAGTTCACTGGATGAATTAAAGGTGTTATTTACAATTTTTGTTTTTGTTTATTATAATAAGTTAAATGTGTTTTATAACGGCACTCACGTACTCCACTCTTGATTCTTTGAACGCTAGGTGTGCACGTGAGTGCTTGCAAGTGTAGTACTTAACATGAGGAAAATAGTCTCTGACAAAATCACCTGGCCAGATAAACTAGGCATTTGTGTTAGGTCTCCCGACATACACTAGTATTCTTCACCTTCTGCCTTTTGTCTCTCACGTGAATCCCGGTTTCGTCTATCGATACCATCCCATTAGACATCCTTCTTATAACGAGCCACAATTTAATTAAAGAGACTCGACTACATCTTGGGTAGGATTTTCTGTCTATTAAAGTTGGGATACCTTAGTGCTAATTTTCAACAAATATTAACACTAGAAGATATTGTTTCGAACACGAAAACAAACGAACACAAAGCAACAAAGAGATATGAGTATCTTCTTGATGTGCCCAGTCCTTGTTCAAAGACGGATGACACAAACAATAACACGCTTGGGTGTAAAAAATGATTAACATAACATAAATTAAAACAACCAGGTTGATGGATTTTCTGTTTCTGCTTGATATAGACACTGAATGTTTTGTGTTGACGTTGGTCATGTTTCGCCAGTTGTTCTTCTGTTAGAGTTTGCGAATTAAAATTGCCGTAAGCACTCCTACAGCAATGTTCAGGGTAATGTTTCCACTCAAACTTATTTATAAAGTACATAAAGTACATAATGATGGAGGATAAATATATATCAGATGACGATGAAAGTTTGACGGGGAGTGATCACCTGTTTGACGCGAAGAGGAAAGGATACACACAGGCATCTCTCGGCGGTGATGTACACACTTACCATGAAAGGGATTCTTGCATAACCATCCATCCATCATGTACCATGCTGATAAGAGCGGGCTGTCATATTTTGCCATCTTACTCGATCACCAGATTCGTGGATCAGCTCTGTGTTCCTGTTTCCACCACGCAACATGGCCAAGTCATCTAGATATTTACTTCTCGGTCTTCCCCTTGGTCTCTTCCCTTCGATCTTGCCAGTTGTCACCAAGTTCTCCAATTCATTTCTTCTCATAACATGCCCAAAAAATTTAGACTGTCTACGTCTAATGACTCTAATCAGTTTACGATCTTCATTTTTTTTCTTGAAGAATTTGTTCACTGGTTTTTTTGTTTTTGGTTTTTTTGAATTTAAGAAAAATTTTCCCCCAATGTTTTTCAAT
>JACEFZ010003685.1:22500-26949 GCA_014155875.1 Cepaea nemoralis | reverse complement strand
TATATATAAGATATTAGTAGAGCACGAGTTAGCTACACAATATGGGACAATGGTTGTTAACACGATGTTTATCGTTATTGTTATTGTTGTTGTTATTGCTATTGTTGTTGCTATTGTCAGTATTGTTGTTGCTTTTGGTATTGCTGTTATTGCTTGTATTATTATATACATGGTGTTGTTATTGTTGTTATTATTATTGCTATTATTGTGAATTTTATTATTAATAACATTATTATAATATACATGATAAATTGTTATTATTGTTGGAAATGTTCTTGTTATTTTTGTTGTCGATGTTGTTGCTGTTTTTGTTATTCTTGATATGGCTATTATTATACTCCTGTTGTTAATGTTGTTATTATTTTTGTCTCTGCTATGTTATTATTGCTGCATTTATTATTACTGTTGTTAGTGCTATTGATGTTATTAATGTTTTTGGTATTGTTATTGTTGTTGTTGTTGGTGTTGTTGTTGTTGCTGTTGTTGTTGTTGTTTTCGTCACACTTGATATCATGTCATCATCATCATCATCATCATCATCATCATCATCATCATCATCATCATCATCATCATCATCATCATCATCATCATCATCATCATCATCATCATCATAATCATGACCATCAACAACATATAATTAGTTTCACACAGTTAATGTATAGCAGACTGCAAGATGCCCCAACCATTGTGCTACTCTAGGTGTTGTTCAGACAGACTCACAAAGAGAACTAACAACTCGCATCAGAAGAGGACAGTCCACATTCTTAGAGCATGTTATGAAAAGTGGAAAACTAAGGGCATGTTGTCACAACGGGAAAGCTGGAGGGGGGGGGGGGGGGGGAGCCAGAGAGAGAAAAAGAGAGTAGATGCTGGACAGTTTGACATCATGGCATGGAGGAACGTCTTAAACGGAAATAAGTGGGGGTGCTCTAGACAGAAGGCTGGGGACATTCCTGGTCACCAACAGCATACGGCATTAATTATGGGAAGAAGAAGATACATACAGAATGTATATTTTAATTGAATTGAATGGAGCAGTGAACAAACATATCTATCCAACAAGCACTCAGAATTGTAAAAGATTGGCTATTAAGACAAACAAAAATTAGGAAATTAAAGTCAAAACAATGTATTCTCTTAGTGAATGTTAACGCAAAAGCCAACACAATGTGTTGCACGACTGATTGCCTGGCATATTTCGTTGCCTCTCGTCAAGTGACGAGACGGGATGCGGATAAATATGTCAGGCCATAAATCGTGTCACCTTTATATTGCATTGTGGTACTTCCTTCTTCTTTGTGAAGATTATAATCTCTGTCTTCATACAACTTGATTCTAACCCTAGTTGTTCATTATGTGCAACAACCGCATCTACTAAACGTTGCAAATCCTGCTAATTGTCTGCAATCAACACTGTATAATCCGCATATCTAATGATATTGATGTTACGTCCCTCCCCCTCCCCAACTGGTGATTCATCTCATACTTAATGTTATTGATGTTACGTCCCCCAATTGTGATTCCCTTAGTATCTAATGTTATTGATGTCACGTCACCAAATGGTGATTTCCCTCACACATAATGTTATTGGTGTCGCGTCACCCAATGGTAATTCTCCTCATATCTAATGTTCATGATGTCACGTCACACACTGGTGATTCCCCTAACATCTAATGCTATTGATGTTACGTCCCCCTGTGGTGATTCCCCTCACATCTAATGCTACTGATGTTACGTCCCCCTATGGTGATTCCTCTCATGTCTGATGTTACTGATGTTACGTCCCCCTATGGTGATTCCTCTCATGTCTAATGTTACTGATGTTACTTCTCCCAATGCTGATTAGTATTAAATCCAATGTATTTGATGTCACGCCCCCCTTCCCCTCCCCCATGATGATTCCTCATATATCTAATGTTATTGATGTTACCTCCCCCATGATGATTCCTCATATATCTAATGTTATTGATGTTACCTCCCTCGATGATGATTCATCATATATCTAATGTTATTGATGTTACCTCCCTCGGTGATGATTCTTCCCATAAAGTGTACAAAGGAGTCGGATAAGAGGAAGACCACAGCTTGGATATATTCAAGATGTGATAGGTAGTTCACACATGGCAGCAACAGAGGCTTACTATGGAGAGACATTTAAATAGATTGTTATGGGGGGAAGTTTCTCGACAGGACAACCGAAGTGGTTAAGCCACTTGCCTCGCGTTCCGAAGGTTGTGGGTTCAATTCCGGCGTACGTCGTTTGGTTCACGAGTGCAGTTCCTTGGAGAAACGATGGGGATATTCGCTGGTATTGAGTAGTTCGCACTTTGTGTGACGCTTTGGCAAAATGCCCTGCAAGACATCTATATTTATAAAA
The DNA here is from genome assembly GCA_014155875.1 of Cepaea nemoralis. NCBI lineage: Eukaryota > Metazoa > Mollusca > Gastropoda > Stylommatophora > Helicidae > Cepaea > Cepaea nemoralis. The sequence goes on along the minus strand of JACEFZ010003685.1, from coordinate 24,572 downwards.
CAAAGTGTATGTATGTAAATATGTGTGTATGTATATATGTATGTATGTAAATATGTATGTCCTTTATTTGTTCGCGAACGGCCCATCCGATTGAGATGAAATTTTCTACACGCCTTCCTTTCATTCCAGAGCTGTCAACTGTCATAGTTTTTTTTTCTTCTTCCTCCTCCTCCCTCCTCCCCCTCCCAAAATACGTACGTAAATATATGATGATGATGATGAAAGAATCCCCGAACCAAAACGCTAGGGAAAGGGAAGAAAATGACGTGACTACACAGAATCGTCACACGGCAATCATCATCATCAAGTGCCGTGCCGGCTGGCGTAGGCGTTCATGGCTCTCTGTAGATCTCAGTCTTTGTTTTTTTTAATCAACTCTGCTGCTGATATTCCTCCATGCCACGGCAATATCAATAACAATTCATCTTTTTATGTGTAAGGAAGTTATCTACAGTCGTGTAGAAGGGAAGAACTAGACGAGTATGAATTCGGAATGGCGAACTCTCTCCCCCTCTCTTCTCCTCCCTCTACCTCCTCCCTCCACCCTTCTCCTCTTCCTCCTCCCTCTCATCCCTCTCCCTCCTACCTCCTCCTTCTCCCTCTTCCTTCTCCCTCTTCCTCTCCCCTTCTCCTCCATCCTCCTCCCTCCTACTCCCTCCGCCTCCTCCCCCCTCCTCCCTCATCTTCCCTCCTCCTCCCTCTCCCTCCTCATCCCTCCTCCTCCTGCCTCCCTCCTCCTCCTCCTGCCTCCTTCTCCCTCATCATCCTCCCTCCTCCTTCTCCCTTCTTCTCCCTCTTCCCTCTTCCTCCTCCTACCTCCTCCCTCCTCCTCCTCCCTCCACCCTCCTCCTCCCTTCTCCTCCTCTTCCTCCTCCCTTTCCTTCCTCCTCCTCCTCCCTCTACCTCCTCCTCCCCCTACCTCTTTCCTCCTCCCTCCTCCTCCCCTTCCACCTCTCTTTCCTTCCTCCCCTCCTCATTCTCCCTCCTTCCTCTCCCTCCTTCCTCCTCCTCCTTCCTTCTTCTCCCTCCTCCTCCTCCTCCCTCCTCCTTCCTCCTCCTCACTCCTCCTCCTCCCTCCTCCTCCTCCCTCTACCTCCTCCCTCCTCCTCCCTTCACATTCCTCCTCCTCCCTCCTCCTCATCCCTCCTCCTCCCTCCTCCTCATCCCTCCTCCTCCCTTCTCCTCCTCCCTCCTCCTCCTCCCTCTACCTCCTCCTCCCTTCACATTCCTCCTCCTCCCTCTTCCTCCTCCTCCCTCCTCCTCATCATCCCTCCTCCTCCTTCTTCCTCCCTCCTCCTCCTCATCCCTCCTTCTCCCTCCTCCTCCTTCTTCCTCCCTCCTCCTCCTCCCTCCTCCCCTCCTCCTTCCTCCTCCTCTCTCTCCTCCTCCTCACTCCTCCTCCCTCCTCCTCCTCATTCTACCTCCTCCCTCCTCCTCCCTTCACATTCCTCCTCCTCCCTCTTCCTCCTCCTCCTCCCTCCTCCTCCTCCCTCCTCCTCATCATCCCTCCTCCTCCTTCTTCCTCCCTCCTCCTCCTCATCCCTCCTTCTCCCTCCTCCTCCTTCTTCCTCCCTCCTCCTCCTCCTCCCTCCTCCTCCTCCTCCTTCCTCCTCCTCCTCCTCCTCCTCACTCCTCCTCCTCCCTCCTCCTCCTCATTCCTACCTCCTCCTCCTCCTCCCTCCTCCTCCTCCTCCTCCCTCTCTCCTCCCTCCTCCTCCTCCTCCCCTCCTCCTTCCTCCTCCTCCCTCTAGCCTCCTCCTCCCTCCTCCTCCTCCCTCCTCCTCCCTCTACCTCCTCCTCCTCCCTCCTCCTCCCTCTACCTCCTCCCCCCTCCTCCCTTCACAGTCCTCCTCCTCCCTCTTCCTCCTCCTCCCTCCTCCTCTCTCCGCCTCCCTCCTCCTCCTCTTCCCTCTACCTCCTCCCTCCTCCTCCCTTCACATTCCTCCTCCTCCCTCCTCCTCCTCCTCCTCTCCCTCCTCCTCTCCCCCTCCTTCTCCTCCTTCTCCCTCCTCCTTCTCCCTCCTCCTCCTCCCTCCTTCCTTCTCCTCCTTCTCCCTCCTCCTTCTCCCTCC
>JACEFZ010003685.1:0-17500 GCA_014155875.1 Cepaea nemoralis | reverse complement strand
CACTTTTGTTGCAGGAGATACACATACCTAACTGTTTTTATTTCCTATGGTTATATCCTGCAACAGCCGTTACTTTTATTGTGAATACTACAACTCGTTTCACTCATTATAATGTTTGTTTAGGTAAAAATGTAGAACTTTGTATAATAGGAATTCAATGTATCAAGGGAAATAAATGTAGATTAGATGTTTTTTAAGTAACAAGGGAGACAAGAAAACATATAATTTGCAGCCATATAAATCAAGGTATTTATTGAAAGTAGTTAGTTTGAAGAAAGTACAGCATGATATTTAATTAAAAATACTCTCCTTTTGATTAACAGCTACTAAAATAAATTTATTTAATTGTGATATCTTAGATGTCTAGTATGTGACCTCATGGTGTAGATAATATAACAAAGGAAGAACATTTTACATACGGGATAATATATCAAGTACAATATCCATTCATCGTGATTTAATTATCTGGTCATTTTATATTTTTTGGCAGGCACATGTGCATGTGCCTCATAAAGATAAATATGGTCGTAGAGACTTTTAATGGCGCGAAGAAACAGATGATATCTATTTTCGTCTTTGATACACAAGTGGATTATTGCAGTCGCTAATGTTTGCCTATCGCTGGAGTTATATTTTATCCTAGCAAAGACAAGCCACCGTTTGAGGTGTTTAGTTGCAATGGCTCTCTGTCGCGAAACATGTAACATGTTTTACCTTAATTTCCTTTATAATATGAGAATTTGTTTTGTTTTTTTAAAACACATCCGTGTCTTGGTCTCCTCATCACTATCTCGGTATTAAATTATAACTGTTACAAAACCTTCCTACTTATCATTTTTCCGCCATCCATTTTTGTTATGTCCAAACCTATGTTTTGTGTGGAACTGAATCTGTTAAATCGCAAGAGAATCGAGTTCATTACACCGGATTTTACCCCATTTGGTCCAGTAATTTTCCACAGGACGGGTTGCAGAACGCGTCGCACAAAGTAAGAACTACGCAACTTTATCTTGGGTTTCTTCGAGAAAACTGCACATTTTAATCAAACGACGTACGTCGGAATCGAACACATAACCTTCGGAATGTGTGGCAGGTGGTTTAAAGATTTTGCTTGTCCTGTCTAGAACTTTATTCCCATAACAGTCTATTTAAATGCCTCTCCATCGTAAGTCTCTCTCGCTATCACATGTAAACTACCTATCACAGATTCAATCCATGTACGTTGTGGTCTTCCTATTTTCGTCTCCTTTGAACACTATATGAGAGGAATCACCAATGAGACACGTAACATCAATAACATCAGATATGAGAGGAATCACCATTGAGGCACGTAACATCAATAACATCAGATATGAGAGGAATCATTGTGACATTGCGATGTGAAACCACCTACAGCTTTCTTAAACATATGATGTGAAAGGCGCTGGAACAACTAGCACATTCCCAGACAACGGTATTATTTTAGTCTAGTTAGCAATGGTTGTGAACACAGGTACGCCTGGTTTTCCCAGTGCTAGTAAAACACTGCCCGGAGAATTACTACTTGTTATTATTGTTGTTGTTGTTGTTGTTGTTGGTATCTTTGTTATGGTATTATTTCTGCTGTTATTGTTACTGTTGTTAGTGGTGTTTTTGGTGTTATTATTATTATTATTATTATTATTATTATTACTATTATTATTATTGTCGTCGTCATCGAATGTGTAATCATTATCATCATTATCAGCATCATCATCATATATAACTAGTTTCACCCAGTTACCGTACAGCACAGACTATAAGATGCCCCAACCATTGTGCTACTCTAGGTGTTGTTCAGACAGACTCACAAAGAGAACTAGAAACTCGCATCAGAAGAGGACAGTTTACATTCTTTGGGCATGTCATGAGAAGTGGAAAACTAGGGCATGTTGTCACAACGGGAAAACTCGAGGGGAGGAAAGCCAGGGGGAGAACAAGAGAATAGATGCTGGACAGTTTAACATCATGGCATGGAGGAACGTCTGTAACGGAAATGGGCGGCGGTAAACTAGACAGAAGGCTGTGGACAGACATGGTCATCAACGACATACGCATGGACTACAGGAAGATGACGACACATGCAAAGTGCATATTACAATGTAATTGCATTGAACAGTAAACAAACAGGTCTATTCAACAAGAATTAAGTATAGTAAACACACACAAAAATTGCTTTTAAGATAAACAAAAATGAGAAAATGAAATTCAAAACAACGTAATTATAGTAAATTTAAACACAGAAGCCACAAACAAAATGTTGCACTATTGATTGCCTGGTATATTTGGCTGCATCGCGTCAGGTGACCAGACGAAATGCGGGGAAATATGCCATGCAATAAATCGTGTCACATATTGTTTGTGGCTTCTGTGATTAAAGAACATGAAATGTTTTGGAGATGTATAAAAACAAGGGCAGTCTGTGTGATCGCGGGGATTAAAACGCTACCGCTTGAACTTCCAGTGCGTCAATATTCGAGGTCGGGGAATTGTTCAGTCCACGGGCTGGTCAGGCTTCAACGTTGAATTCCCGTTCAGAAAACAATGGCAAGCTACTGAATGTAAACTTGTATACAAACGCAACATGGGGTTGGGGTTTAACGCAAAGTCCTGTAAAAGCCGTATAACATTATTTTTTAACAACATGACGTTTTGGGAAAGATAACTATTGAGGAAAGTGTAACATCATCATCATCATCATCATCATCATCATCATCATCATCATCATCATCATCATCATCATCAATCATCATCAATCATCATCAATCATCATCATCATCATCATCATCATGAAATCATCATCAACATGTGCTATGATTGTAACGACCACAATCTGTGTCTTTCATACAATTTAATGTTAACCATAGATGTTCACTGTGTGCAACAATGGCTTCTAAAAACGCTGCAGATCCTGCTCACTGTATGCAATGAACACAATCCGCATATATAATCTTATTGGTATTACGTCCCCCAATTATGATTCCTCTCATATCTAAAGTTATTGATGTCACGCCCCAACTGATGATTACTCTCATATTTAATGTTATTGATGTTACGTCCCCCAACGGTGATTCCTCTCATATCTAATGTTATTGATGTTTCATCCCCTAATGATGATTCCTCACATATAGTGTACAAGGAAGTCGGAAAAGAAGAAGACCACAACCTAGATGGATTCAAGATGTGTTAGGTAGTTTACACATGACAGCAACAGAGGCTTACAATGGAGAGACATTTAAATAGACTGATATGGGGGTAAAGTTCTAGTCAGGACAAGCTAAGTGGTTACGTCAACTGCCGCGCGTTCCGAAGGTTGTAGATTTGATTCCGGCGTACGTCGTTTGGTTCACGAGTGCACTCTTCTCGGAGAAACTCAGGGGCTGGAGTTGCGTAGTTCGTACTTTGTGCGACGCGTTCGGCGAGCCGGCCTGCTAAAAGATACTAGGCCATATGGGTTAAAATCTAGTGGAATGGGGTCGATTCTCTTGCCTTTTAACAGATTCAGTTCCAAACAAAAAGTAGGTTTGGACCTAACAAAATTGGATGGCGGAAATGATAAGTAGGGAGGTTTTGTCACAGTTATGACTTAATGCCGAGACAGTGTCTAGAGCACACCGAGTAAGGGGTAAGACACGGGTGTGTTTTGTCACCAAATTCTGGTATTAGTAAGACAGCTAATGTAACATATGCTACATGTTTGGCGGCTGGCGGTCATTGCAGCTGAACACCTCAAATAGTGGTTTGTCTTTGCTACGATCAAATATAACTCCAGCGTTAAGGCAAACATCAGCGAAACATGTATTGTCATGATTTCACTGTGTATCAACCAGATTATGACAATACAGACGGTCATATTCATAGCCTGTGTGCAAAGCCACATTTGGTTTTAACCAGGACAAAAAAACCCAATAAAGTCTGACTGCACAGCTGCAGTTGTTTACCAGTTAGATCAAAGACAGTCTATGTTGGCAGCTACAACGTGTTGGGAGCGGTCGGGAGACCTTGAGAAGTTTCTGACATCAAAAGGAATTGGCGGCTTGTTGTTGAGACAATGCAGCAACGCGGGCTTGTTTGGGTGTCAAACCAAGAAAAGACCACTCGTACATTTGATTAAGTCTTGGATAGACAGAAGATATGTCGGGAAATTGTAGGCATATGTTAAAAAAAGGGGAGGCGACTTGTGCATGGATTGTCCAAAAGGGGAGATAATCTACTATTGTGACATTGATGAAACCCAAGGAAGAGAATTTATTCAGAAATGGATAATCTGCCCTTGAACCACTTTTGTTAACATCAAAAGAACGTCACGTGGCCACTCAAGGCTGTTGGGTAAAAACATGCTTTGTTTACAAGTAGTGTAACTCTGAGGATTGACTTGCACGGACGTGTTTGTCACTGCAGTGGATTTAAAAAATATCTACCGTGTGCGGAAATTAATTAGATTTAATTGTACATGTGCCTGTTATGGCAGAATGTGGATATGATTTCGAAGACACTGCTGTGTTGTGCTTAAGGTATTGTAGAGAGTATATTTAAGCCTAGTTAATATAAGCAGTAGCCTCGGGAAAACTTGCTAGAGTAATGAATAGAATTAGCTGTGCTAGTGAGAATTGTGTAGTGGGGTGATATTGGGGAAAATTGAGGATGGGGAGAATGTACAATGATGGGATCTTCTAGTGATGTCTGCTAGGGGTCTACACTTTACATTTTGCTCTGTCCTGATCTTAACCCACTGCAGACCGGAGTGAAGAACTCCTATGCCCATGACAGAGTGGTTCACTGTCATGTATCTGAGTGAGGCGAACACCCCCCCCCCCCCCCAATGGAGGTCAGGGACAGTTGCTATCACCAAATGTGTTGTTCTCTCGTTGACAGGTTCCTTTAGGTCACTCAAGTCACTGAGAATGGAGACCTTGGTGCAGGCAGTTGGTCAACATCTTTTGCACTTAGCCCATGATAAAAAGGGTTTACGGAAACAAGTATAAGAGGGATTATCAAACGTCACACATTAACAGAATACAAGAAATTGTTTTCTCCACACCATTTTGGAGGAAGACCAATCGTCAAATTAATGTTTCAAACATCACTTGGGAACAGAATAGTAGAAAGTGAATTTCTTTTACACCACCTGGGAAAAGACCAGTGGGCAGTATGTTTTACACGACAGGTGAACAAACAAAGAGATACAGTTATTCCCCAACACATGGGAATAAATCAGTATAAACAGATTAGGAAGTTAGTATAACAATGGTCTTGTGAACAGTAGACACTTGAAACAGGAAGTACATTTATTTCAAAGAACAGTATATTCTTGTGCTTAAGACAAGGGTGTTATAAGTATAAGAACAAATTAGACATATATTAACTGTGTGATCCAGACAGGATTTAGGGTCGGACTGTGACTAGTTCTTTTGAGTGATCAAACAGCCACCGGTGGAAATCTACCTCTAGCAGGATGGACACATACCTGGGTGAGGTCCTCGTGGAATGAATGAGGATATGGTGTGATCCTTTCTGTGATGATAGGGCTGGGCTCTTCAGCTACCTGGTCTATGTCCGCACCCAATAGAAATATTCGACACACATTCTACCCTTTACACACACACACACCTCTCACACCTATACTCTTGGTTTAATAAATTCTTTTGTATTTATTTGTTAAAGCTTGAGTTGTGGAATATGTTATGTTGGGGAAAAGTGAGAGGGGGCAGGATAGAAGGGTGAGTGAGAGTAAGAAAGAGGTGTTTGCAGACCGACGGAGTTTTGTGGACGGAGTCTAGTGGTTTCTCTAGGACAATAATATTGGGGTAATAAAAATGTAGTGTTGATTCCCCCCACTCCAGGGACAACACGAAAGTAAGTAAGGAAGACTTACGACATTTATTGGGGGCTCGTAAACGTGATCTTTGGACTGTGGGATCTCTCGTAAACGTGATCTTTGGACGGTGGGATCTCTCGTAAACGTGATCTTTGGATAGTGGGATCTCTCGTAGACGGGATCTTTTGACAGCGGGATCCTCTGACAACGGGTTCTTTAGACACGGGATCTTTTGTTAAAAGACGGAGATATTGTTAGAGAGAGAGAATCCAGCTAGAGTGAATGTGGATAGGGGTTAGGACACATATCTTACCTGTTCACACTTCACACGTCTGCATAGGTCTGTGGTCCTGATTCTGCTCTTGTCACTGAGTGATTGGGCTGTGTGTGGTCTTAATTATTATATTAACAGTGATTGTTCATTATATATAAATTCCTCTTTGAGATAATCTGCACCCTATCTGCTGAGTTACCTCTCTGTAAAATGGCCACTCCTAGATTAACTACGGCGGAACTTAGGGCAAAGGGTGAAGACATAGGATTGTCGGGTTCTGCTTTAACGGATTACATACAGGAAGTGGAGAGAGAGTATCGTCAAGCAGACAGAGACGATCGGAAGGCCGAATTGGAATTGAGAAGGATGGAGGCAGAGCAAGCGGCTAAGAAATGGGAAGCAGAACAAGCTGCTAGGCAACTTGAGGCTGAGCAAGCCATGAGAAGGATGGAACTTGAAGCTGAGCAGGCAGCCAAGAAACTGGAAGTGGAGGAAGCTGCTAGGAAACGGGAAGCAGAGCAGGAGGCTCAGAAAAGGGAGCACGAGTACAGGATGAGGGAACTTGAGTTGAAGAGACAATCTAATGGGGAAACTGAGGGTGCAGTTGGAGGTTCCTCAGTCCCAGGCTCAACTTCAGCAGGTGGACATAGTTACCATGCTATGAAGTTTCCTCTAGCAATCTACGAGGAGGACAAGGAGAAGATTGACCAGTACCTTCAACGCTTCGAGGCCATGTCCGTGGCTATGGGTCTGGACCGTGAAAAATGGAATCTCAAGCTATCCCAGGGATTACGCGGGACCGGCTACGAGGTTTATTCTCGCCTGCCACCAGGACATGAGAACAACTATGACGAATTGAAAACGGCTCTGCTGAAACGATTCGAGGTTACGTCACATACCTACCGGAAAAAATTTCGAGTATCGAAACGAGAACCGGGAGAGTTGTTTGCCGCCTACGGTTTGCGTCTAAAATCCTATCTTCACAAGTGGATGGATTTGGCTGGGTTCGCACATGACTACGAGAGTCTGGAAGAACTCATGGTGGTCGACCAGCTGAAGAAGCAAATGTCAAAACCTCTCAGGACATTCCTGGGAGAACAAGGAGCGGAACGTATTGACCTCGTGACAAAATTAGCAGAACGGTTCGTAGAGGTACATGGGGAGGCCGGGGAAAACCTTCCCACCAACACCAAAAGTCAGGAGAAACATGACAAGAAGAAAGCCAAAAGCTCTGGAACAAAAAAGGGGGAACCTTATGTGCAAAAATCAGAGGATAGTTCAGAGAAGACGAAGGAGGGAAGCAAGAGCTCTTCGAGCTCTACACCAAAACGACAGTGGTCGGAGAAGTGGTGTTCAATTTGTAAGTCACCCACTCACAATACGAGGGACTGCAAATCGAAGGCTAAGAGCCCTCACTTCGCAGCATGTCAAGTGACTTCCAAGGAGGTTGTCACGGAAAATGCCAAAGTCAGCAAGAAGGCTCGCAATCAGGAGAGCTCACTCAAGGCCGGTACTAGAAAATCTAGGACAGGGAAATGGTGCAACCAATGCAAGTCAAACACGCACAATGCTATTGACTGCAGGGAAGAGTCAGGAGATTCTCAATTCGTGATGTGCCCCGGGAGACCTAAGGTGGAGCCCACTGAACAGGTCGAGGCCGACGAAGAGACTCCAGACCAGGAAAAACCACCTGTAGTGGAATTGGTAGAGGTTAACGGTCGTCAAGTGGAGTGTCTGTACGACACAGGACTGGACGGGGAGGCCGTGATTTCTGCGGATCTGGTACACCCAGAACAATTCACAGGTGAGACCATGGAAATACAGCCTGCACAGAGGAGTGCTGTAGCCATGAAGTTGCCCATTGCTAACGTGGAGATTCGGTCAAGATATGTCACAGGCACAATCAAGGCTGCTGTATTGACCGATCCCATTTTCCCAGTAATCCTTGGTTGCCGGTATGTCTTTCTGGGAATGCCCAGGGAGCCAATCCATATGGGAGCAATACAGACTCGCTCTCAGACCAGAACGGAAGAGGCAGAAGCAATTGTGACTAACCCACTGCCGGGGGAGCTACGAACTGCCCAGAGTGAGGATGATACTTTACGTCCTTGCTACAAAAAGCTGCAGAAAAGTGCTGATCCACCAGGACGGGGTCAGTACTACATGAAGAACAGGATACTCTACAGGAGAGCAGGAAGGGGAAACAACCTATACGGTCAGTTGGTCGTTCCGAAAGCTCACCGGTCCCAGATTCTTCATATGGGGCATACCATCTCCTTTAGTGGACACATGGGTATTGCCGCCACCATGCAGCGGATTTCCTGCCACTACTATTGGCCGGGAATGACAGAGGATGTGCGTCGGTATGTGAAGTCATGCCCTGAGTGCCAGAGGGTGGCACCGAAACACTGGACAGCACCGGTGGTCTTGGGTGAGATGCCCATTATGAACTCTCCTTTCGAGAGGGTAGCCATCGATATCGTGGGTCCACTTCCCAGAACTAGGAAGAGGAACATGTATATACTCACAATGGTGGATTGCTGTACAATGTGGGGTGAAGCCATACCGTTGACCACGATTGACTCGAAACGAGTGGCGGATGCACTGATGGAGGCCTTTACAAGATTAGGCTTTCCAGATCAAATTCTGACGGACAATGGGTCCCAGTTTTGTGGAAAACTCATGGAGGAGGTATTTAGAGTGTTTCACTCTAACCACATACATACCAGCCCTTACCATCCTCAAGCCAATGGACAAGTAGAGCGTTTCAACGGCACGTTGATGACAATGCTCAGGAAACTGGCGCAGGAAAAACCTGATAGGTGGGATGAATATATCCCAGCAGCACTCTTTGCCTATCGGGAAGTTCCTCATGGCTCAACAGGACTACCACCCGCTACGTTGCTGTTTGGTCGTCCAATTAAAGGACCGTTGGAAGCCATGTTGAGGAGTTGGACTGAAGAGGGGACGTCAGAAGAAGTGATCTCTTCCTATAAATACGTGGAGGAACTAAAAGAAAAACTCCAAAAAGGATGGACTCTGGCAAATCAAAACTTGAAAAAGGCCAGGAAAAGACATGCGGCTTACTACAACCGTAGGTCTAAAGACAGATCTCTAGAGGTGGGAGACAAAGTTTTGTTGCTACTCCCAACGGGAAACAACAAACTGGAGATAGGTTGGCAAGGACCATTTCCCGTGGAAAGGGTGATATCCAGAACCAACTATCAGATCCGGATCCGGGGAAAGTCGAAGATTTTCCATATCAATCTCTTGCGGAAATACGAAGAGAGACCCGGAGAAAAAGCAGCTCACCTCATGGCAATGGCAGTTGCAGTGGAGACAGAAGTGGGAACCAGCGAGGGCAGGGAATATCCCCTGGTACACCAGGAAACCTACAAGGATGTGCAGGTGAACCCTGATCTGACCTCCCAGGAGAGGGAGAAGATAACCCAGGTTCTCAGGTCTCATAAGGAGATACTGACTGATAAACCAGGACGAACGAGGTTGGTGGAGTTCGAGATGACGTTGACCACACAGGAGCCTGTTCGCCAAAAGGTTTACCCAGTGCCCTTCTCTAAAGAAAAGGCCCTGGAGGAGGAAATACAAAAACTGCTGGAGGATGACGTGATTGCACCATCCACATCCCCATACAATGCGGGGGTAGTTTTGTTACGGAAACCAAGTGGAGAACACCGGTTGTGTATAGACTACCGACTTCTGAACAGTCATACACAATTTCAGGTGGAACCTTTGCCGAATTCAACGCAGTTATTCGCTAGGCTCCATAAGGCTCGGTACTTTTCAAAGGTGGATCTGAGTCGGGGGTACTATCAAATACCAGTCAAACCGGAGATTCGACCACTGCTGGCCTTCAGTACACCCAGTGGACACTACGAATTCAAGGTCATGCCCTTTGGACTCAGCAATGCACCTAGTGTGTTTACCCGTATGATGAGGACTTTACTAGATCCTTTACAGGATCCGGCCATCATCTCCTTCATGGATGATATTCTGATTTCCAGTGACAGCTTGGATGACCATTTGCAATCCTTGGAGAGAGTGTTTAATAGACTCAAGGAAGCAGGGCTTACCGCTCGTCCAACCAAGTGCATGATTGGTTACCAGACTCTGGAATTTCTAGGTCACACCATCACTCCAGGACACATTGTCCCAGAAGAGAAGAACCTGGAGAAAATCAGAAATGCCCCAAGGCCAAAAACGAAGAAGGACGTGCGATCTTTTCTCTCGTTGTGTGGATTCTATCAGAAATTTATCCCACATTTCACTGAACTGGGAGCTCCATTGACGGAAACCTTGAAAAAGGGATTCCCGGACCAAATCATTTGGACACCAGAATGTGAGACTGCCTATAGTCAGTTAAAGGAGGCCTTGGTCAGCAAACCTGTATTACAGCTCCCGAACCTTTCCAAACCATTTGTGTTGAGAACTGATGCAAGTGGGATTGGGATTGGGGCAGCTTTGTTACAGGAAGGGAAAGACGATGCTTCGGTTTTGAAACCTGTGGCATACGCAAGCAAGAAGCTACTCCAGGCTGAGAGGAATTATTCGACCGTCGAGAGAGAGTGCTTGTCTCTCGTATGGGCCGTGCAAAAATTCCAGCCCTATTTGTATGGAGTTAAGTTTCGGGTCCAGTCAGATCATCAGCCCCTGATGTTCCTGGCTACTTCTCAGAAGCTCAACGCCCGTTTGATGCGGTGGTCGTTGTTACTTCAACCCTACAATTTCACAGTGGAGTATATTCCTGGGAAGGAAAATGTTGGAGCGGACTTCTTATCAAGACACCCAGCTCCTGAAGAAGAGGAATGAATCATCTGGATTGAATTCACAGTGGAGAAGAGTGAGATGGACTACTCTCTTAAGAGGGGGCCTATGTCATGATTTCACTGTGTATCAACCAGATTATGACAATACAGACGGTCATATTCATAGCCTGTGTGCAAAGCCACATTTGGTTTTAACCAGGACAAAAAAAACCAATAAAGTCTGACTGCACAGCTGCAGTTGTTTACCAGTTAGATCAAAGACAGTCTATGTTGGCAGCTACAACGTGTTGGGAGCGGTCGGGAGACCTTGAGAAGTTTCTGACATCAAAAGGAATTGGCGGCTTGTTGTTGAGACAATGCAGCAACGCGGGCTTGTTTGGGTGTCAAACCAAGAAAAGACCACTCGTACATTTGATTAAGTCTTGGATAGACAGAAGATATGTCGGGAAATTGTAGGCATATGTTAAAAAAAGGGGAGGCGACTTGTGCATGGATTGTCCAAAAGGGGAGATAATCTACTATTGTGACATTGATGAAACCCAAGGAAGAGAATTTATTCAGAAATGGATAATCTGCCCTTGAACCACTTTTGTTAACATCAAAAGAACGTCACGTGGCCACTCAAGGCTGTTGGGTAAAAACATGCTTTGTTTACAAGTAGTGTAACTCTGAGGATTGACTTGCACGGACGTGTTTGTCACTGCAGTGGATTTAAAAAATATCTACCGTGTGCGGAAATTAATTAGATTTAATTGTACACGTGCCTGTTATGGCAGAATGTGGATATGATTTCGAAGACACTGCTGTGTTGTGCTTAAGGTATTGTAGAGAGTATATTTAAGCCTAGTTAATATAAGCAGTAGCCTCGGGAAAACTTGCTAGAGTAATGAATAGAATTAGCTGTGCTAGTGAGAATTGTGTAGTGGGGTGATATTGGGGAAAATTGAGGATGGGGAGAATGTACAATGATGGGATCTTCTAGTGATGTCTGCTAGGGGTCTACACTTTACATTTTGCTCTGTCCTGATCTTAACCCACTGCAGACCGGAGTGAAGAACTCCTATGCCCATGACAGAGTGGTTCACTGTCATGTATCTGAGTGAGGCGAACACCCCCCCCCCCCCCCAATGGAGGTCAGGGACAGTTGCTATCACCAAATGTGTTGTTCTCTCGTTGACAGGTTCCTTTAGGTCACTCAAGTCACTGAGAATGGAGACCTTGGTGCAGGCAGTTGGTCAACATCTTTTGCACTTAGCCCATGATAAAAAGGGTTTACGGAAACAAGTATAAGAGGGATTATCAAACGTCACACATTAACAGAATACAAGAAATTGTTTTCTCCACACCATTTTGGAGGAAGACCAATCGTCAAATTAATGTTTCAAACATCACTTGGGAACAGAATAGTAGAAAGTGAATTTCTTTTACACCACCTGGGAAAAGACCAGTGGGCAGTATGTTTTACACGACAGGTGAACAAACAAAGAGATACAGTTATTCCCCAACACATGGGAATAAATCAGTATAAACAGATTAGGAAGTTAGTATAACAATGGTCTTGTGAACAGTAGACACTTGAAACAGGAAGTACATTTATTTCAAAGAACAGTATATTCTTGTGCTTAAGACAAGGGTGTTATAATTATAAGAACAAATTAGACATATATTAACTGTGTGATCCAGACAGGATTTAGGGTCGGACTGTGACTAGTTCTTTTGAGTGATCAAACAGCCACCGGTGGAAATCTACCTCTAGCAGGATGGACACATACCTGGGTGAGGTCCTCGTGGAATGAATGAGGATATGGTGTGATCCTTTCTGTGATGATAGGGCTGGGCTCTTCAGCTACCTGGTCTATGTCCGCACCCAATAGAAATATTCGACACACATTCTACCCTTTACACACACACACAACTCTCACACCTATACTCTTGGTTTAATAAATTCTTTTGTATTTATTTGTTAAAGCTTGAGTTGTGGAATATGTTATGTTGGGGAAAAGTGAGAGGGGGCAGGATAGAAGGGTGAGTGAGAGTAAGAAAGAGGTGTTTGCAGACCGACGGAGTTTTGTGGACGGAGTCTAGTGGTTTCTCTAGGACAATAATATTGGGGTAATAAAAATGTAGTGTTGATTCCCCCCACTCCAGGGACAACACGAAAGTAAGTAAGGAAGACTTACGACATGTATTCCACTTGTGTATCAAGACGAACGTCGATATCATCTGTTTCTTCGCTCCATTATATGTTTCAACAACCATATTTGCGATCATTACGAGGCACATGCACTTGTACCTGCCACAAATAATTAATAACATATTGCACTGAATATATTACCCCGCAGGTAAACAACCCTTCATTTGTAATATTACATACCACATGAGTTTGCCATATACTTGACATCTAAGATATTGCAATTCATTAAATTGTTTATTAATTATTGAATAGTGTGGTACTATTCTTATTTAGAAATTATGATATTCGTTATTGAAACTAATTGTTTGCATTACACAGCCTTCATGTATAACTCCAATACATTATTGTTCTTGTCTCCCTTGTTCGTTAAAAATATCATTTCAATTTACTCCCCTTGATTCGAATTATGCAGATTTCTACACCATTACCTATGAAACATTACAATGATGGAAACGAGTTGCAATATTCATAAGATTCATTGGCACCTGTGTTCATAGTTTGGTACATTGTGCTTCACAAAGGCATAATAACTACAACCCATGGCGGTAGCGAATGTGACTGATAAGGCCAATTCGTGCTCTGCCATATACCTCATGTTGATGACAGAAAGTAATATTACTAATGACCACGTCCCCCCCCCCTTCCCCCTGATCAGGTTGTCACGACAGTCGAACAGCCACAACGTTGTGATCAAATTTTAATCAAATGTATTAATTATAGGCGTTGTTTCCACAAACATGAATAAACATACTTAACCCTAGGTCCACCTAATCACCGATAGCCCGCTAAACCGTCTAGCCACTAATGACATTTACTAACCAACCCCTAAACTTCTGCTAAATCCCGACCCTGTCTATCGCCATCTTAAACACTAACTATCCTAACAACAATCGCGTCTTCTGTTCTCTATCTTATACAAATGGTGCGCACCATGCATGCACCGAGCAGTGCGCAAACCCAAGAAGGTACTGTGCCAGTAGTTATGTATTATATTAGACTAGCTGACCCGGCCCGGCTTCGCCGAGTCTCTGGCGGGGATCTGTCTGTCTGTCTGTCTGTCTGTCTGTCTGTCTGTCTGTCTGTCTGTCTGTCTGTCTGTCTGTCTGTCTGTCTGACCCGGCCCGGCTTCGCCCAGACCCTGGTGGGGAGCATTTCATTTAATTCATATAAGTAGTCATATAAGCTCCCGTTCCCGTTCCCGACTATCTACTGTCTGTCTGTCTATTATTAGAAAGAGCACTTGAAAGATCTTTACATCTTCCCCCAACAATTAACTTGGGTAAATGGAGCGTCTTATTTAATTCATATTCGGCCCCTGCTCCCGTTACCGTTCCCAAAAACGACGACCCGGCCCGGCTTCGCCCAGTCCCTGGTGGGGAGCATATCAGTTAATTCATATTAGGCGGAGGGAGGAGGGGGAGCGAGCGGGAGGGAGGAGGAGGAGACAGGAGGAGGAGGGAGGAGTAGGAGGGAGGAGGAGGGATTGGGAGGAGGAGGGAGGAATGAGGGGAGATGGAGGAGGAGGCGGGAGGAGGAGATAAGAGAAGGAAGAGGGAGGAGGAGGAGGGAGGAGGAGGAGAGAGGAGGAGGAGGGAGGAGGAGGAGGGAGTAGGAGGAAGAACGAGGAGGAGGGAGGAGGTAGGAGGAGGGAGGCGGTAGGAGGAGGGAGGAGGAGGGGAGAGGAGGAGAAAGAGGGAGGAGGAGGGAGAAGGAGGGAGGAGGGAGGAGGAGAGAGGGGGCGGAGGGAGAAGGAGTAAGGAGGAGGAGGGAGGAGGAGGGAGGAGGCAGAGGAAGAAGGAGGAAGGAGGAGGAGGGATGAGGAAAAGGGAGAAGGAGGATAGAGAGGGAGGAGGAGGGAGAATGTGGAGGGGGAGGAGGGAAAGGGAAGGGGAGGTGGGAAAGGGAGGAGGAGGGAGTATGAGGAGGGAGGAGGAGTGAGGAGGAGGAGGGAGGAGGAGGTAAGAAGAGGAAGAGGGAGGATGAGTGAGGAGGAGGAGGGAGGAGGAGGAGAGAGGAGGAGGAGTTAGAAGGAGGAACGAGGAGGATGAGGGAGGAGGAGGGAGTAGGAGGAAGAGCGAGGAGGAGGGAGGAGGTAGGAGGAGGGAGGCGGTAGGAGGAGGGAGTAGGAGGAGAAAGAGGGAGGAGGAGAGAGAAGGAGGAGGAGGAAGAGGGAGGAGGATTAGGTAGAAGGAGAAGGAAGGAGAAGGAGGGAGGAGGAGGAGGGGGAGGAGGAGGGGAGGAGGAGGGATGGGAGGAGGGTGGGGGCGGAGAGAGAAGGAAGGAGGAGGAGAGAGGAGGAGGGAGGAGAGAGGAGGAGGGAGGAGGCGGAGGGAGAAGGAGGAAGGAGGAGGAGGGAGGAGGAAGAGGGAGAAGGAGGAGGGAGAGGGAGAATGAGGAGGGGGAGGAGGGAAAGGAAGGAGGAGGGAGGAGGAGAGAGGAGTAGGAGGGAGGAGGTAGAGGGAGGAGGATGGAGGAAGAAGATGGAGGAGGAGGAGGAAGAGGGAGGAGGAGGGAGGAGGATGGAAGAGGAAGAGGGAGAAGGAATAGGAGGAATAGGGAGGAGGAGGGAGGAGAAGGAGGGAAAGGGAGTGGAAGGAGGAGGGAGAGCGAGGAGGAGGAGAGAGGGGGAGGAGGGAGGAGGCGGAGGGAGAAGGAGGAGGTAGGAAGAGGGAGGAAGAGGAGAAGGAAGAGGGAGAGGGAGGAGAGAGGATGAGGAGGGGGAGGAGGGAGAGGGAGGAGGAAGAGAAGGAGGAGGGAAGAGGAGGAGGTAGAGGGAGGAGAAGGTGGGAGGAGAAGGAGAGAGGAGGAGGGAGGAGGAGGAGGTAGAGGGATTAGGAAGAGGGAGGAGGAGGAGAGAGGAGGAGGAGGTAGGTGGAGGAGAGAGGAGGAGAAGGGAGGAGGAGGGAGTTCGCCATTCCCAATTCATTCTCGTCTAGGTTCTGTGATTTCGGTCCTTCCATTGATTGTTCTTCCCTTCTACATGACTGTAGATAACTTCTTTACACATAAAAAGAGGAGTTGTTATCGACATTGCCGTGTGAAGATTCTGTGTAGTCACGTCATTTTCTAAGCTTTTCCTAGCTTTGTGGTTCAGGGATTCTTTCATCATCATCATCATATATTTACGTACGTATTTAGGGATGGGAGGAAGGAGGAGGAGGAAGAAGAAAAAAAATCTATGACAGTTGGCAGCGCGGGAATGAGAGGAAGACGTGTAGAAAATTTCATCTCAATCGGATGGACCGTTCGCGAACGCATAAAGGACATACAGACAGACATACATATTACATTCTTTTTTTTATATATAAGATTAAGTCAACCGGTGTAATATGGGGCTGTGACATGCTGTAAATGTTAGTCCACAGTGGATGCATGTGAACACATGGTCATTTCCACCAGCATGCACCATCTCACGTCTCTCACGCTCTGTGCGTGCTTTATCTGCAATCATTTTCTCCTTTGTCTTTATTGCATTTCTTAAAGTTGCGCTGCATGCAACACGTTCAGCGGCGACTTGCTCCCAATGTGCTTTATCAATGACTGTATTAATCATGTCCCGTTTACACACATCTTTGTATTTTAGTAGAGGCCGACCCTGAGATCTCCTACCTTATTCATAAGATAAGTAGTAAGATAAGCAACGGCTGCAGTAGGGAGTAACAATAGGAAATAAATAGAGTTCGGTACGTGTAATTCCTTCGAAAAAGAGACATAATAAACAAAGACAGTGTACACATCCCACAACGAACTCCACAATGGTGAACATAACTTATTGTTGTTTACAAGGAGTTTTGTGGGGAGAGCGAATAATAAAATATACAAACATAAAAAAAAAATAAAAAATTTTAAAAAATTGGCAAATAGCGTTCTGCATCCCATCCTGTGGACAATTACCGGGCCCTATGGGATAAAACCCGGTGTAATGAACTCAATTCTCTTGCGTTTTAACAGATTCAGTTCCAAACAAAATGTAGGTTTGGACACAACAAAAATGGGTGGCGGAAAATGATAAGTAGGAAGGTTTTGTAAAAGATGTAATTTAATGCCGAGACAGTGATGAGCAGACCAAGTTGGGTAAGACACGGATGTGTGTTTCTTTTTTAAACCAAATTTTCGTATTATAAAGGAAATTAAGGTAAACCAAGTTACATGTTAGGAGAGTGATAACGGCGGCTTGTCTTTGCTAGGATTAAATATAACCCCAACGTTAGGCAACATAAGCGACTGCCGTAATCCACTTGAGTATCAAAGCCTAACACAGTTTACATAGATATCATCTGTTTCTTCGCGCCATTAAAAGTCTCGACGATCATATTTGCTATCCTTAAAAGGCACATGCACATGTGCCTGTCAAAAATATTGATGGGAAGGAAATTTTCATTTGTAACGATTGAAAGGGCATTGCACTTTAT
>JACEFZ010003684.1:0-28505 GCA_014155875.1 Cepaea nemoralis | reverse complement strand
TAGTCCTTTCTGTCTGTGAGCCAGAGGATCCTTCCTCACATCACAGAAATGCGCGCCACCTTTTTTGTGCTACCGCATGTAGACGGATGGCGCCATTGTACGTTTCTCGAACAACCAACATCATACAGAAATGCCGACCGTGTGCAGACAGTTTTCGCGACGTATTTTGTTCCTCAGTCCCCTGCTCATGGAAGGATTGCCTGTTTTTGTAGACGAATGTCGGGTCTTGTTTGTCATCGATCGAAACTATCAAGTTTTTCCACGACATTCACACAGCTGTGGGCGCTGACATTACCGATAATTTCTCTGACACAGAAACATTGTTTGTGCAGAAAATAAACAATTATTACTTGTAAAAACATTTTTTTTAACATGTTCTTTTCAAATTAATAATCATAGGTCAGTATGGCCGAATGGATAAGAACGCGTGTTCTTAAACATCCGGTGTGCTGCTGTCGAGGTCAGGGGTTTGAACCCTACTCCGGACAGTTGCAATAAAATTGTGACCTATTGTCCTTGACTTGGGGTCGTAAATTACTAGTATGTCTGAAGTCGGAGTGGAAGCGTCTGATTGCGACAGACACCGTTAATAAGGAACGCTAATCCACACGTAAAATTCGGTCCAGCACTACTAGAAGTAATGTGTATGGACTACGCTTAAGTTCAAAGCGAGTGAGCGCAAACAATATAATTAGTAACCTGTGTGGTTACGGGACACCCTTGGGCAAGGTGGAGTACCCGTTTAGCCCCCCGATCAGGGTTACGTGAAGCCATGGGTGCAGGTGGTGGATGAAGTTGAACAGCAGCCAACAGATAGTTGTAGGTTATGGTCTCCAGCTTCACGACGGTAGGCAGAGGATGTCTTATTTTGGGAGACGATGGCTACGGTCATCGACCAGTACGAACACTGCTAGGAAGGAAAGCAATGGCAAACTAACTTCTTTACAGATGCAAAGAATATCATGTACTGTAATCTCATCGATAATCAGAGAAAGGGCGTAAATGGGTGATCCATAGGAGCAGCCTTGCCCGGTAGGCGTAGTCATGTGCACCAGATGGCTCCAGTCCGTCAACAGGCGACTGAGTGCAAATAAGTATCGACATTGAGAGTAGGAACTTGGAATGTAAGAACTATTTGTGGGGATGGAAAATTTGATAACATTAAGAATGAAATGAGAAGATTAAATATTACCTGTTAGGTATATGTGAGACCAGATGGACAGGAATGGGCATTATGACATCTGAGGAATATAGAATAATCTATTCTGGTGGCGAAAAAAAAGCGAGGAGTAGCAATTATAATGGATACATAGAGATCAAAATCGATCAAAGGATATTGGATTGTATCAGACAGAGTGTTACTGGTGAAGTTGAGTGGAAGACATTTTGATGTCAACGTCATACAAGTTTATGCACCAACAGCAGACAGTAGTGATGACAGCATTGATGAATTTTATAGTGATTTAGAGAAAGCCTTCAAGAAATGCAAGAATTCTGAAGTAAATGACATAATGGGTGACTTGAATGCCAAAGTTGGAAATCAACAAGACAAAGGCATAGTAGGCAAGTATGGGCTAGGGGAACAGATTGCAAGAGGTTGCAGACTTGTACAGTTGTCAAAAGAACATGATGTGATTATTGCAAACATCTGGTATAAACAACACCCAAGGAGATTATGGACATGGAGGAGTCCTGATCATAAGATCAGAAATCAGACTGATTATGTTCTCATCAACAGAAGATTTCGAAATGCCTTAAAAGTCGCAAAAACTATACCAAGCGGAGACTGCTACAGCGACCATATATTAATCTTAAACAATTTACATATGAAATTAAAGAAAATCAAATATACACCAAGAAACACAAAATTTGATCTACAGGCACTGAAGAGTGAGGAGACAAAAGATAAATTCAACCTAGAGGTAAAGAACAGATTCTATGCATTGTCCGATATGGAAATACTATTTTAAGACGTCAGTGACCAATGGGAAATATTAAAGAAATCAGTCAACCAAGCTGCAGAAACAACCATCCCAAAAATAAAGATAATAGGACGCAAGAAATGGATGACGGAAGACAACTTAAATTTCATGGAAATATGAAGAAATAACAAAAATAACAAGGACAAATATGAAGAGATTCACAGGAAAATTAGGAAGCTATGCAACGAGGTACAAGAAACATGGCTTGAGGAAAATTGCAAAGAAATTGAAAACGTACACAGCACCCGAAATACCAAATTAATGCACAAAAGAATTAATGGCATCACTAACAAAAGAACACACACATCAACGGGTTGCCTAAAAACCAAAGATGGGCAAGATCATAATAGAAAAAGATCAGATTTTCCATGCGTGGTCAGATTATGTGAGATATGATGATACAAGAGAAGAACAATATGATCATCGGAATAATAATGAATGGCCATCAATTTTGAAGATGGAAGTTCAGTTCTCTTAACCATATGAAAACTGGCAAGACACCGGGTACAGATAACATCACAGTAGAAATGATCAATGCCTTAGAAGAACATGGAATAGACCAAGTCACCAGACTGCTGAACTCAATAAACGATACTGGAGATATACCTCCTGAATTATGTAATTCTATATGTATTGCGATACCAAAGAAATCAGGGGCCTTGGAATGTGATCAACATTGAACAATTAGAATAATGAGCTGCATCACGAAGATTTTGCTGAAAATTATCATGCAAAGAGTTAGGAAGATAATACAACCCGAAATAGGAGAAGAACAATGTGGGTTAGTAGAAGGCACGGGTACAGTAAATACTGTGTATATACTGCGAAAACCAATGAACATGTCCTTCAAGAAACAAATGAAGATCGTATACTGATTAGAGTCATTAGACGTAGACAGTCCAAGTTTTTTGGGGGCATGTTATGAGAAGAAATGACTTGGAGAATTTAGTGACAACTGGCAAGATCGAAGGGAGGAGACCAAAGGGAAGACCGAGAAGTAAATACCTGGATGGCTTGGTCACATGGCATGGTCGAGACAGGAACACGGAGCTGATCCACGACTCTGGTGATCGAGTGAGATGGCAGAACATATTCTTCTTCTTCTTCTTCTTCTTCTTCATCTTCTTCTTCTTCAGCGTTCCGAGCCAGTGAGGTTCTTTGCTGCAGATACAATACGTCTCCATTCGTCTCTCTGGTTGACCTTCTCTTGCCAGTCGTTGATTCCAAGTGCTTGTAGGTCTGTATATATATATATATATATATATATATATATATATATATATATATATATATATATATATATATATATATATATATATATATATATTATCTCTCCACCGTCTTCTTGGTCTACCTCGGGGTCTACGGTCATTTATTTCCTGAGTGTAAGCGAATTTTGTTTCCCTATTATCTTCCATTCTTTCTATATGCCCCAGCCATTGTAGTCTTTTGGATGGATATACTGCGAACAGTAATTGAAAGTTCCATAGAAGCAAACAAAGATCTATATCTTTGCTTTATTGAC
The DNA here is from genome assembly GCA_014155875.1 of Cepaea nemoralis. Classification (NCBI taxonomy): domain Eukaryota; kingdom Metazoa; phylum Mollusca; class Gastropoda; order Stylommatophora; family Helicidae; genus Cepaea; species Cepaea nemoralis. Next base: position 24,998 of record JACEFZ010003684.1, on the reverse strand, counting down.
TATACAAAAGCTTTCGATAAAGTGAGACATGTCGACATGATAAGGATGCTTGAAGATCTACAAATTGATGGAGAAGACCTTAGACTTGCAAAAAAAAAAAAACACAACATATATTGGAAACAACAAGCTGCCATCAGAATTGATAACGATGTAGGTCAATATCAGCCTATTAAAAGAGGTGTGAAACATGGATGTGTAATGTCTCCAGATCTTTTTTCCCTGTACAGTGAAAATATTTTCAGAAATATAGAAGATATGGAAGGAATCAACATTGGAGGACGATACATCAATAACATTAGATATGAGATGATACGGTGTTGACTGCAGACAATTAACAGAACGTGCAACATTTAATAGATGCGGTTGTTGCACACAGTGAACAACTAGGGTTAGAACTGAATATTAAGAAGACATAGATTATGGTCGTCACTGGAAAGAAGGAAATACCACAATGTGATATATATGAGTAAATGGGCTTATTCTTAAGCAAGTGAATCGGTACAGTTATCTCGGAACAGTTATAACATCTTATTGGAGATGCCTTGAAGAGATTAGATCAAGAATTGCCATTGCGAAGGTGGCGTTTTGCAAGATGAAAAACATACTGACTAATAAAAAGATATCAACTGAAACGAGAAAAAAAGTGAAGTGCTACATAGAACCTATACTATTGTATGGATGTGAAGCGTGGACAATGAGCAGTCAAGCTGAAAAACATCTGATGGCTGTGGACATGTGGTTTCTGATGAAAATGCAAAGAATACCATTGACATACATAAAAACCAATGAACAAGTCTTTCACGAAACAAATAAAGAAATTGATTAGAGTCATTAGACATAGACAGTCAAAATGTTTTGGGCATGTTATGGGAAGAAATGACTTGGAGAACTTGTTGACAACTGGCAAGATCGAAGGGAAGAGACCAAGGGGGAAGACCGAGAAGTAAATACCTGGATGGCTTGGCCGCATGGCAAGGTCGAGACGGGAACACAGATCTGATCCACGACTCTGGTGGTCGAGTGTGATGGCAGGACATGACCGCCCACGCTTATCGGCATGGCATATGATGGATGGATGGTGTGGGTGACAACGTGATTAGCCGCTATTTGTGGCTGACTCAGTCTCAGGATTATTAATCTGAGCCATGGATGGACCCTAATATACGTTCTCTTTGAGGTTGAACCGGGTAGAGGTAATGGTATAATCGAAATCAAAACCACAATGCATCTTGTTAATACACACTATTTTGTACGAAATAAAATCGATTTAAAAGGAATACTGTAATTAAAATTGTTGCAAGGGACATAATATAACAGTTGTTTCAATGGAAACTACTGAAAGTCGTATAAATGTATCCTGTGGCTTGAATAATTGTTGTGTTTATCTAAATTATTTGTTAAATTTTCTTAAAACTTAATGACAGTTATATGCACGATAAATAATGTTATAAAAAATCTTTAGACATCTTCAAAGTTAGTGTAACAGTAATGGCTTTAATTTAGCGTCCTGCGCCTTGTAGGTATAAACAAGATAATCACACTTCGTGTTTATGGTGGGTAGGTTGTATTTGAAACGTGACCGCTTTCTCTTCTGTCTGTTGTGGGCTTGGTCTAGTGTATAAACAACAACACATATAGGCGACATTACATCACATATCGACAAAACTTAAACGACAACACAGCAGGGTTATAAATGGATTTATTCTAATGTAAATATAACTAAAATATGAAAAGCACTTGGTGGTGTCATGTGGTGTGGAGAATCAAAAAGAGTGGGGTGATCAAGAGGGATGGATGGGTCAAAGACACAAGCATTGGTGGGTGAGACTGGGTGAGTCTTGCTTCGGCTTCTATTACACCGTAACTCACACTCGCCCGAGCTTGGTTAAGGACAGTGTGATGAGCTGATCTGTGGTCAGTAATTATTTATTTAATCGACAACAGAACACACACAAATAAACATTTCTGAAGATGCCGGGGTTTGAACCAGTGGCCTTTAACGTGCAAAGCGAACTGTCTACCACTGGCCTACATCATGCATCCCCAGATACTATATAAATGCAGTTAAACTAATCCTTATCGGATGTGAGTGAAGTTTAAAGAAAAGATAATTAAGTTCCTTTATAATTGCCTTCCGTGACACGTGTTCAGTCAGAAGTCTTAATATTATGTGTTGACCATAAATCTGTGCCAGTATCAATACTAATCAGATATTATAGTATAAATGATATACGCTACCCAGATGCCACAGTATTGGTGGTATTGTTATAATGCAAAAGATATACAACAATTGTTGGGCATTATAGTAACAGAGAGTGCAAACAAAAGACTCTCCTTGAATATCAAGAAAACAGTAACAACGGTGATATCAAAGAACATTCGTAACCAAGTGGCTACTTTTAAATATCTATGGGCATTTATAACATCACACGGAAGGCGCACAATAGAGATTAAGAACACAATAGAGCAAGCAATACCTACATTTCAGAAAATGAAACGTATCTTATGAAATAAGTCACTATCATTTAATGTAAGAACGAGAGCGCTGAAATGCTATAAACAACCTGTTCTTCTGTATGGCAGTAAATCTTGGAATGTAAATGAACAAATTAGGAAAAACTTGGAAGAAACAGAGATGTGGTTCCTAAGACGAATGTTGCAAATTTCTTGGAATGCCAGAGTAACTAATGACGATTGCCTGAAAGAGGTGAATAAACCAGAACAGTATACACAACAATAAGAAAGAGACAAACAGCTTACTTTGGTGTGGTTATTAGAAGGGAGGCATTGGAAAACATGGAAGGAAAGAGAGACAGAGGCCGACCAAGAGAAATATTGCTGGATGGATTGAGGCGTGACATGGAGGAATATCAGCAGCAGATTTGATCCAGCAAACCAAAGACCGAGACATGTGGAGAGACATGAACGCCCACGCCAGATGGCATGGCACTTGATGATGATGATGCTTTTTATGTCGGCGGCCTTGCTGTATTTGCAAATGTAAAGGAAAAGACACAATTATATTATCGTGCTATTGCGGCCTATGGGTAGCTACAAATGTATTCTGTGTGGGTGGAACAATACATATCCGATATTTGTGGCTGACTCAGTAACATGATTATTAATTTCTGCCTGGTATGGGCCCTAATATAACTTCTTATTGAGTTTGAACAGGGTAGAGGTAATAGTATAATCGGAGTTGAACACACAATAATAATCACTATCCTTAATCATGCCATTACCCTCTATGTACAACAATTTCTTTCAAATTAATATCCTGTGTAGTTGAAACAGGGATCAGCGACTATTCGTGGCTTGCTCAGTCGCAGGATTATTAATCTGAGCCAAGGATAGTTCCTAATATAACTTCTCTTTGAGGTTGAACAGGATAGGGGTAATGGTATAATCGAAATAGAAAAACACACAATGCACCTTATGAATACACACTGTTTTATAAGAAACTAGCTGACCCGACCCGGCTTCGCCCAGGTCCGAGCGGGGATCTGTCTGTCTGTCTGTCTGTCTGTCTTTCTGTCTGTCTGTCTGTCTGTCTTTCTGTCTGGCTGACCCGGACAGGCTTCGCCCAGTACCTGATGCGGAGCATCTAATTTAGTTCATATAAGTAGTCATATAAGTTCCCGTTCCCGACTGTCTGTCTGTCTGTCTGTCTGTCTGTCTGTCTGTCTGTCTGTCTGTGTGACCCGACTCGATTTCGCCCAGCCCCTGGTGGGGAACATCTCATTTAATTAATATAAGTAGTCATATAAGCTCCCGTTCCCGTCTGTCTGTCTGTCTGTCTGTCTGTCTATCTGTCTGTTTGTCTGACCCGACCCGATTTCGCACAGCCCCTGGTGGGGAACATCTCATTTAATTCATATAAATAGTCATATAAGCTCCCGTTCCCGACTGTCTGTCTGTCTGTCTGTCTGTCTGTCTGTCTGTCTGTCTGTCTGTCTGTCTGTCTGTCTGTCTGTCTGTCTGTCTGTCTGTCTGTCTGTCTAATAATTTATTGGTTGCAGTTAGAACAACCTTAGATAAACGAAGACCAACTTACAAAAAGCATTAGAAAGAGCACTTGAAAGTTCTTTACATCTTCCCCCAACAATTAACTTGGGTAAATGGAGCGGCAGCAGCAGCAGCAGAAGAAGAAAAAGGAGGAGGAGGAAGGAGGAGGAAGAGGAAGGTGGAGGAGGGAGGAGGAGGGAGGAGCAGGAGGGAGGAGACGGGAGAAGGAGGAGGGAGGAGGAGGGAGGAGGAGGGGAGGAGGAGGAGGGGAGGAGGAGGAGGATGGAGGAGGAGGATGGAGGAGGAGGAGGAGGGAGGAGGAGGGAGAGGGAGGAGGGAGGCGGAGGAGGAGAAGGAGGAGGAGGGAGGAGGAGGAGGGAGGATGGAGGTGAAGGGAGGAGGAGGGAGGAGGAAAGAGGAGGAGGAGGGAAGGTTAGGGAGGAGGAGGGAGGGGGAGGAGGGAGCATTGAGGATTAGGGGGAGGAGGGAGGAGGAGAGAGGAGGAGGAGGAAGGAGGAGGAGGAAGGAGGAGGTAGAGGGAGGGGGAGGAGGGAGGAGGTGGAGGAGGAGGGAGGAGGAGGGAAGAGGTGGGAGGAGGAGGAGGGTGGAGGAAGAGCGAGAGGAATAGGAGGAGGGAGGAGGACGGAGGAGCAGGGAGAGGGAGGAGGAGGGAGGAGGAGGTGGAGGGAGAAGGGTGGAGGAGGAGCAGGGAGAGGGAGGAGGAGGAGGAGTAGGATTTAGGTGGAGGAGCATATACCTGTAGATAACTGTAGCGAAAGGGTCCACCTACTTGAGAAATATCCAACAATTTTACATATTTAGCAATGCTATTAGAAGTTATGTCCCCTCGCTATATATACATTATAATGTAAATTAAAATTGAAATATTAAGTCATATTAAGTAAATAACTGTTTGTACACTAAAGCTATGACAGTTGGCAGCACGGAAATGAGAGGAAGACGTGTATAAAATTTCATCTCAATCGGATGGACCGTTCGCGAACGCATAAAGGACATACATACAGACAGACAGTCTCTTTTATATATATATAGACTAGCCGACCCGGCCCGGCTTCGCCCAGATCCTGATGAGGATCATCTCATTTAATTCATATAAGTAGTCATATAAGCTCCCGTTCCCGTTCCCGACTATCTACTGTTTGTCTGTCTGTCTGTCTGTCTGTCTGTCTGTCTGTCTGTCCGTCCGTCCGTCCGTCTGTCTGTCTGTCTGTCTGTCTGTCTGTCTATTAGAAAGAGCACTTGAAAGATCTCTACATCTTCCCCCAACAATTAACTTGGGTAAATGGAGCGTCTTATTTAATTCATATTCGGCCCCTGCTCCCGTTCCCGTTCCCAAACAAGACGACCCGGCCCGGCTTCGCCCATTTCCTGGTGGGGAGCATATCATTTAATTCATATTCGGCGGAGGGAGGAGGAGAAGGTAGCAGGAGGGAGGAGGAGGAGACAGGGGGAGGAGGGAGGAGTAGGAGGGAGGAATAGATATTAGGAGGAGGAGGAGGGAGGAGGGAGAGGGAGGAGGACGGAGGAGGAGGGAGGAGGAGGAGAGAGGAGGAGGAGGGAGAAGGAGGGAGAAGGAGGAAGGAGGAGGAGGGAGGAGGAGGAAGCGCGAGGAGGAGGGAGGAGGTAGGAGGAAAGAGGAGGAGGAGGGAGAAGGAGGGAGGAGGAGAAGGGAGGAGGAGGGGGGAGGAGGAGGGAGGAGGATGAGGAATGGGAGAAGGGAGAGGGAGGAGGTAGAGGAGGAGAAGGGAGTGGGAAGGAGCGAGGAGGAGGGAGGAGGAGGGAGGGAGAAGGGAGGAGGAGGAGGAGAGGTTGGAGGAGGGGGAGAGGAGGGAGGGGGGAGGAGGGGGAAGGAGGAGGAGGGAGGAGAGGGAGAGAGGAGGAGGAGGGATGAGGGGAGGAGAAGGAGGAGGTGAGGAGGAGAGGGGGGGAGGAGGGGGAGAGGAGGAGGACGGAGAGGGAGAAGGAAGAGGAGGAGGAGGGATGAGGAGGGAGTAGGAGGAGTGAAGAGGAAGAGGGAGAAGGAGGAGGGAGAAGGAGGAGGGAGAAGGAGGGAGGAGGGAGGAGGGAGAGGGAGGAGGGAAGAGGGGAAGGAAGAGGAGGAGGAGGGAGGAGGAGAGGGAGGAGGAGGAGAGGGAGCGAAGGAGGAAGAAAGACGAGGAGAAGGTTGGTGAGGAGGGGAGGAAGTAGGTTGGAGGAGGAAAGTGGAGGAGGAGGAAGAGGGAGAGGGAGGGAGGGTCAGGGGAGGAGAAGGAGGAGGTGAGGAGGGGGGGAGGAGGAGAGGTGGAGGAGGAGTGGAGGAGGAGAAGGGAGGAGGAGGAGGGGTAGGAGGAGGATGAGCGAGGAGGGGAGGAGTAGGAGGAGGGGATGAAAGAGGGATGAGAGACGGAGGAGAAGGAGCGAGGAAGGGGAGGAGGAGGAGGATGGAGGAGGAGGATAGGAGGGGAAGAGGGGGGTAGGAGGATAGAGAGGAGAAGGGAGGGGGAAGGAGGAGGGAGGAGGAGTGGGAGGGAGGATTATAACGCATATGCCTGTAGATAACTGCAGCGAAAAGGTCCACCTATTTGAGAAATATGCAACAATTTTACATATATTGCAATTCTATTAGAAGTTATGTCCCCTCGCTATATGTACATTATAATGTAAATTAAATATTAAATAATAATAAGAAAATACATTTTTACACTAAAAAAACTATGACAATTGTTCAGCACGGGAATGATTAGAAGACGTGTAGAAAATTTCATCTCAATCGAATGGACCGTTCGCGAACGCATAAAGGACAGACAGACAGACAGACAGACAGACAGACAGAGATTCTCTTTTATATATATAGATAATCAATCAATCATGTGCAATGCCGGAAAGCGTGGGCGGTCATGACTCGCCATTTCACTCGATCACCAGTGTCGTGGATCAGCTCAGTGTTCCTGTCTCGTCCATGCCATGTGGCCAAGCCATCCAGGTATTTTCCTCTCGGTCTTCCTCTTGGTCTGTTCCCTTCGATCTTGCCAGTTTTCACTAAGTTCTCCAATCCATTTCTTCTCATAACATGTCCAAAAAATTTGACTGTCTACGTCTAATTTCTCTAATCAGTTTACGATGTTCATTTGTCTCCTGTAGTACTTGGTCATTGGTTTTTCTGTCTGTCCATGGTATTCTTTGCATTTTCCTCAGAAACCACATTTCTGTAGCCATCAGATGCTTTTCAGCTTGACTGCTCATTGTCCAAGTTTCACATCCATACAAAAGAACAGGCTCTGTGTATCCCCTCAACACTCTTTTTCTCGTTTCAATTGACATCTTTTTATTGGTCAGAATGTTTTTCATCTTGCTAAAGGCTACTTTCGCCATGGCGATTCTTTTTCTAATCTCTTCAAGGCATCTCCCATCAGATGTTATGACTGTTCCAAGATAATTGTACCGATTCACTTGTTGAAGAATATTTCCATTTACTTGTATATTACATTGTGGCACTTCTTCCTTCCTAGTGACCCGTTATACAGAAAACATGTAATTAAAATAGTGGAAAGGGACATAACAACATAACAGTTAATTCAAGGGACATTACTACAAGTATTTTAAATGTAATGTGTGATTTAAATAATTGTAGTATGTATCTGAATCGTCTACACAATTTTTATAGTAATTAATGGCAGATATAGGCAGCATAAATAATTGGAAATAGTTTAACGTCATCTTCAGAGTTTGTACGAAAGCAATGGCATTATTTTACATGTATGAGTGTCTTGTAACGAATTCCTCGATTTCTCATCGAGATTACATTAAATTTTTTTTAACCCCTCTTGAATTAAATCTTAATTAGAGCTTCAAACACATATTTTTGTCCGGCCTGTATAAGGTCAACATTAATTTAACCAATTAAATTTCTAACAGATACTGTGTCTTTTTCTTTGGAATTATTATGACCAAAAATAACGAGATATCGATGTGTATTCAAATATGACTTTATTTCCCATTCCAAGGGACGACTACGAAGTTAAGCAGCTTCCCCAGCCTGGTACTATAGACTATAGTTTACTCCAATACTGGTCCTGGGGCTTCTAAATAAACACCAGCATTTATTGTTAGTTAGTGCCTTAACTGGTCCAGATGGTTGTACTGTATGGGGGAATTTTCGACCTGTATAGATTCGATGTATAGACCTCCCCACGCCGCTTGACGGCAGAAGTGGAAGATGATGATGATGATGATGATGATGATGATGATGATGATGATGATGATGATGATGATGATGATGATGATGATGATGATGATGATGATGATGATGATGATAGATTCGATGTTCCTACTAGGTGGTACTTTCACCTGTCAACAAAAGTGCCGAAAGCCATGTATGACAAGTCACACGGTAAAATGTTTTCTTTCTCTTATAACTAAAGCATCTCGAGAAAGAAATAGACAAGCTGACCATTCACTGTTTGCCTATCACGATTACTCCTGAAGGCGATAGAACACTGGTGCACAATGATGACAAGGCTGAGGACTTTAGGCTGAAAAAATGGGGCTGGCAAGCGGGGTGCACTCTGCAACCCAATAAAGGAAGTGCCCTATTACAAGTAGTACATTATGGTTTCCAGACCCCATTTTTAAGGCTGAACTGGTAGGCTGAAAGGGTTTATGAAGTAAATATGGTATTTTTGTGGAAAATGTCGACTCGGTAAAATTTGTTGTTGTTGTGGGAACGGGTTTTTTTCGGCCTGCCTGGTGGGTGTGATTGAGGGGTGTGAAAGTAATTAAGGTAAAAGTAGTTGGTGGGAATAGAAAGGTTGTGAGTACGGATGACGGAGGGGTATAAGTTACGTATATGAATGTGTTAGTATGCGTGGTGATGTATAAACAAGGGGTGTGATGGGTCGTGGTTTCTACTCATGGGTTGGGTATATGGTGGTGGCGTATATGAATGTGTTAGTATGCGTGGTGTAGTGATGTATAAACAAGGGTGTGATGGGTCGTGGTATCTACTCATGGGTTGGATATATGGTGGTTACGTATATGAATGTGTCTGTTCGTGGTGTAGTAATGTATAAACAAGGGTGTGATGGGTCGTGGTTTCTACTTATGGATATATGGTGGTGGCGTATATGAATGTGTTAGTATGCGTGGTGTAGTGATGTATAAACAAGGGTGTGATGTGTCGTGGTTTCTACTCATGGGTTGGGTATATGGTGGTGGCGTATATGAATGTTTTAGTATGCGTGGTGTAGTGATGTATAAACAAGGGTGTGATGGGTCGTGGTATCTACTCATGGGTTGGATATATGGTGGTGGCGTAGACATAATGTATTAGTATGCGTGGTGTAGTAATGTATAAACAAGGGTGTGATGGGTCGTGGTTATACTCGATGAAGTAAGAGATGGTTACTATCATCTGAACAGTGTGATAGTAGTGAAAGTAAAGGGTGGTATATTCACCGATTACAAAGGAAATCTTATAAAGTTATAATGGGTATGGTGGTAAGGGGTATTAGTGAACAAGTAGGAGTGGTATAGGGGTGGTCATAAATGTAATAAGAGGTGTTCACAGTTTCACACTGGTCAACCAGTGGTCAAGTAGTCAAGTAAGGGTCAAGTAGTCAAGTAAGGAAATTTTAGGGAAAAGTGATTGTTATGAGATGGTGATAATTAAAGAGTGGTAAATTAGAGGTCAAGCAGTGGTCAAGTGGTCAAGTAAGGAAAATTTTAGGGAAAATTGGTCGAAGTGACATGGTATTGTTTAAATTAGTGATACATTAGTGGTCAAGTAGTGGTCAAGTAGTGGTCAAGCTGTGGTCAAGCGGTGGTTAAGTGAGAAAAATTTTAGGGAAATTTTAGGGAAAAGTGATTGTAATGAGATGGTGATGATTAAAGAGTGGTAAATTAGTGGTCAAGCATTGGTCAAGCAGTGGTCAAGTGAGGAAATATTAGGGGAAAAGTGATTGTAACGATATGGTGATGCTTAAAGGGTGGTAAATTAGTGGTCAAGTAGTGGTCAAGTAGTGGTCAAGTAGTGGTCAAGTGGTCGAGTGACCACTTAAATTGTAGAGGACGATGTGCCTAAGATTATGGTAGTGATTAAAGTGATCGATGACGTGGTCAAGCAGTGGTCAAGCAGTGGTCAAGTAGTCGAGTGACCACTTAAATTGTAGGGGAAAGTACGTATAGTGCAATGGTGGTGGGTAAAGTGAGGAAGAATCAATAGTAGTGATAATACTACTACCAATATTAGCGACAAGCACAAAGACAACCAAGTACATACTTGATACACACAAATACAAAGACAACGAAACACACACACACGTACACACATACATATACAGAAGTACAGACAAACCATACCATTACTACTGTCACAACAACAGCTATACACAAGTACACACCCATAATCAAAGACACAAAGAGGGTCACACACACATACATACAAACACAAAGGCAACCATACACATACAACCCATACCATTACTACTGTCACCACAACTATACACACACGTGTACACACATACAAGCACAAAGTCAACCACACACACCCATAAACATCCACTCAAGTACAGACACAGGAAAACAAAGAAGCAAACAAGGACAGACACACTCACCCATAATCAATTACACAAATACACACCTACAAACACAAAAACAACCACACACAGACACATTTGTACATACAGACATACACATAAAGACAGACAAGCACAAAGACAAACCATACCATTACTACTGTCACAACAACAGATATACACATGTGCAGACACACTCACCCATACACAAGGACACTCAAAGACAAATACAAAGACAGCCAAGTACACACACACATACACACCCATCGCCTAGGATTACTACTGTCATCACAACTATACTCAAGTACAGACACACCCATCACCTAGCATTACTACTGTCATCACAACTATATACAACCACGTACAGACACGCGTACAACAACAAAGACAGACACAAAACACATACAGACACCCATACACACTTGATACACTTGTACATACAGACACATAAGTACACAAAAAACAAAGACACACCCAAAACATTACAGCTGGGACCTCAACCAGTACAGATACACTTACCCATAAGACTAAACTATACAAACCACATACCCCCTTTTGGTAAAGAACGCGGATGTCCGAGACAGCGCCTACGTCATCAACCCCATATGCAAAAGTCATTAAGTATGAGTCATCGGTTTGTGGGGAAGCAGGCGTGAGAATAGCTTGTCTAACTGCCACGTCAGCTACGTCGTGTGCAGAACCAGTGTATAAAATAGAAGGCGTCTCTTGTGAGCTCAGTACCAGTTCACGGGCTGAGTTGGGTATCTACAGAGGTGCTTCAGGCTGGTGTGAGCAGTGTTCGTGTAGTAAGCAGATATTGTTCACGTACTGACTTGGCTAGCTACATCGGTGAAACAGGTAGGTGTGAGCATTGTTCGTGTAGTAACCAGCTATTTTTCACGTAGTGACTTGGCTAGCTACAGCAGTGAAACTTGGTGTGAGCCTTATTCGTGTCGTTGGCCTCTGATAAAACAGTGAAACATTGTATACACCAGAACATTTTTGGGATTGTAAGAAAGCGAGAAAAAAAAACAGTTTATCAATATGACCACCAGATCTACTTTGACGTGTTCAGTGTGCGACAAAGCCTATTGTTATAAGTATAACCTTAATCGTCACATTCGGACCATTCACGGTACGAAACCACACTTATGTCATATCTGTGGACAACTTTTCAACAGAAAAGGCAATCTACAAAGACACATACGAACACACCATCAACCACGTATGAATACATCAAACACTACAACAGCAGAGACGACAGCACCACGTGTATATTTACACCATCATCGTAGTCTAAGTCAAGTACCAGACTCCACCACTGTGACTTCAATGATAACCTTACCCGCTACAATGGGAACATTCACAATGATTATCCCTGTCAGGTACGTGACAATCTATACAATTCGAACCTACAACGGTACTTACATCACCAGATACCACGAGAAAGAACGACACCCTTAGACACCCTGGCAACATGTCCACTCATAGTAGCAGAGGATATCCAACCAAATGATAGAGACAGCTTGGCAGCCCTTAAGGCGTACTGCAAGGACCTGTCGATTATGCTACCGAATCAAGTGGTAGTATTAGAAAAAAGTGTCGACCACCGCTACCGGGTGGTTTTGGTATGAGACCTTCATAAAAAGAAGTATTCAGATATCTCATGTGTGATGACTTCGACAACAACAGTGTTGTTTTTAGTCAATCAAGCTATATCAGAGCCCAGAAGAATGAAGATCACTAATCCAGAACTTTTTGGTTTTTCACTAATAATGTATGTCATTGATTTTTTTCTTATGATATATCACTAAACTGTTTTGATGAATATGTTGTGAACACACATATTTTGGTGATAAAACTACTGAAATCAAGATTTTTGTTTTGTTGATTTTCTTTAGTGGGTTGTTTTCATGACGTTGTCTTTTTTCTTGATGGAACAGAGACACATACAGACATGCACAGAGACATTTTATACAGACATGAACAAACTCGGGGGAAAAGTTATGGCAAATACAGAACAGTCAAATGTATGAAAAGTAGGAAACTAACTAAATAAGGGAAGATACTGACCAAAATATGAAATGTCTCGCCCAAATTTATGAAAAGTATGACAATATGATTACCAAATGGGAAGAGACTTTCAAGCAAATTTATAAATATTTCAACTAAACTTATAAATAAGTCACCAAAAGGGGAAACGGTCAAGTACAGAAATAGCTATGGAAAAAGTAAGTCCACAAAACTAAGAAAGAAATGTAACTTCTGTAGTCAAATGTGTCTTATCTGAAAAGACGCTGTCAATGTCACCCCTTTCCTTGTTTTACTTTACCAAAGACCTTCACCGTATCTGGTACAGAAACCCTTATACAGCACTCATCTCTCCACAGTCTTGGTTGCTTTCTAATACAAAGTGGTTACATCACCAAGAACTTCAAACCTCCACTGTACACGTGCTCCATTGAAACACCCATGACAGTTAACAACATGTATGGCCATGTAATCTGTGAGTCCATCGGGGATAGTTCATCCGAGTATTCCAAAAGATCCATTTCCCATGGCTGACATCTTCAACTTGCTATAACACAACTTATTCTAATATACACTTTACATGAAATTTCCCAAATTTGGGCTCTATTAAAGATTACGTAATGAGATACACAAAGACACCGAGAACATATTATACAAAACAATTCACAAATTAAAACTTAAACCATATCAGATGAACCACCCAACAAAAGCAACTAGAACACAAACATATAATAAGGAAACACATGACACACAGAGCTTACAGACAAATCACTTGGACTCAAACAAATTTTGCTTCTTGTACTGTAGAATTCTACCAACACTTCTTTCCTATCACCAAAACTAAACATCTACCACACAACCACTGGTCATTTGTCCAACATAATACTCATACCCTCGCCAACGACATTAAGGAAATGCATACTTATACATTGTCAGACATTAGATTTAAAGCCCCTACTACTAACATATCACCGTTGTCGAGTTCCCGTTTCACAAAAACACCCTCTTGTCAGTGGTTAGTGAAAACCATTACACCAGTCCATAATTGTGACTCGTAGAATCTACACTCACACTGTCGTATCTGTAGTATGGGTCTGTGATCAGAGATTCTTCTATAGAATCACATTGTAATCCTAACGTTTTAACCTACTTGTGTAAAACTTTTTTCACCTTCAATTAACCAGGTACAATGACAGCTTTAATTGATAGACGGACATCGTGGTCAGAAGATGAAGATTGTTGTGAAGATGACAGTGTTCTGAAGGAGGATGATTCTGGCTTCTTCACACCAGCTTTATCATTAGACATTTTGTTCTGCCAGAAACCTACTCGTGGCACCCAGCCAGCTTTAGATGTACCAGAGACAACCTTTGCTTGGGGTGATAATTCGTCTTCAGATGAAGATATTGACCTTTTGGCTAGTAGTCATGCCCCAGAGTCTCTCAAGAAAATTAATGTGACGTGGAACGAAAAATATCCTACTGATGGTGTCCGAAGGTGTTCCTCTTCAACGAATAAGGTGTGTATGGGTAGTAATGATCATAGTTCACATGTGTATTTTGGTAAACATGACCAATACCGAAAACCTATGTGTTATACATGTTTTCTATGTACATCTCTCTATACCACAAACCATCAGTGACTATACCTTTACCTTTTCTCAAGTCGTGATCAATAGAATGTCGACAGTCTGTTGTTTAGTGGATTTTACCACTTCTCCTTGTGAATTTTTTACTGTTTCTTTCTTTACTGAAGTAGTAGGTATTGCAGTCTTGTAAGTTTCAATGTGTTTTATTTACCTCCACAGGTTAATTTTGCACCAGAACCTCACTTCTTGACAGTCCATACTGTTGGCACCGAAGAACACAATGGTAACTGGCATCATGTAATCAGAGAACGTGAGAATTTTGAAAGCCGTATACTAGAGCTGGAAAAAATTTTGAACCCAGTCTTGAGGGACAACCACAGAAGAAAAGTCATCGAACAAAGGACAGCAGTGAAGAAGGCAGCTGTAGTCTAATTAGCATGTATATCTCTCTGCTCTATTAAAACAGTTATAACCAGAAATAACCTAGTATGTATTTCCTTAATGTCGTTGGCGAGGGTATGAGTATTATGTTGGACAAATGACCAGTGGTTGTGTGGTAGATGTTTAGTTTTGGTGATAGGAAAGAAGTGTTGGTAGAATTCTACAGTACAAGAAGCAAAATTTGTTTGAGTCCAAGTGATTTGTCTGTAAGCTCTGTGTGTCATGTGTTTCCTTATTATATGTTTGTGTTCTAGTTGCTTTTGTTGGGTGGTTCATCTGATATGGTTTAAGTTTTAATTTGTGAATTGTTTTGTATAATATGTTCTTGGTGTCTGTGTGTATCTCATTACGTAATCTTTAATATAGCCCAAATTTGGGAAATTTCATGTAAAGTGTATATTAGAATAAGTTGTGTTATAGCAAGTTGAAGATGTCAGCCATGGGAAATGGATCTTTTGGAATACTCGGATGAACTATCCCCGATGGACTCACAGATTACATGGCCATACATGTTGTTAACTGTCATGGGTGTTTCAATGGAGCACGTGTACAGTGGAGGTTTGAAGTTCTTGGTGATGTAACCACTTTGTATTAGAAAGCAACCAAGACTGTGGAGAGATGAGTGCTGTATAAGGGTTTCTGTACCAGATACGGTAAAGGTCTTTGGTAAAGTAAAACAAGGAAAAGGGGTGACATTGACAGCGTCTTTTCAGATAAGACACATTTGACTACAGAAGTTACATTTCTTTCTTAGTTTTGTGGACTTACTTTTTCCATAGCTATTTCTGTACTTGACCTTTTCCCCTTTTGGTGACTTATTTATAAGTTTAGTTGAAATATTTATAAATTTGCTTGAAAGTCTCTTCCCATTTGGTAATCATATTGTCATACTTTTCATAAATTTGGGCGAGACATTTCATATTTTGGTCAGTATCTTCCCTTATTTGGTTAGTTTCCTACTTTTCATACATTTGACTGTTCTGTATTTGCCATAACTTTTCCCCCGAGTTTGTTCATGTCTGTATAAAATGTCTCTGTGCATGTCTGTATGTGTCTCTGTTCCATCAAGAAAAAAGACAACGTCATGAAAACAACCCACTAAAGAAAATCAACAAAACAAAAATCTTGATTTCAATATTTTTATCACCAAAATATGTGTGTTCACAACATATTCATCAACACAGTTTAGTGATATATCATAAGAAAAAAATCAATGACATACATTATTAGTGAAAAACCAAAAAGTTCTGGATTAGTGATCTTCATTCTTCTGGGCCCTGATATAGCTTGATTGACTAAAAACAACACTGTTGTTGTCGAAATCATCACACATGAGATATCTGAATACTTCTTTTTATGAAGGTCTCATACCAAAACCACCCGGTAGCGGTGGTCGACACTTTTTTCTAATACTACCACTTGATTCGGTAGCATAATAGACAGGTCCTTGCAGTACGCCTTAAGGGCTGCCAAGCTGTCTCTATCATTTGGTTGGATATCCTCCGCTACTATGAGTGGACATGTTGCCAGGGTGTCTAAGGGTGTCGTTCTTTCTCGTGGTATCTGGTGATGTAAGTACCGTTGTAGGTTCGAATTGTATAGATTGTCACGTACCTGACAGGGATAATCATTGTGAATGTTCCCATTGTAGCGGGTAAGGTTATCATTGAAGTCACAGTGGTGGAGTCTGGTACTTGACTTAGACTACGATGATGGTGTAAATATACACGTGGTGCTGTCGTCTCTGCTGTTGTAGTGTTTGATGTATTCATACGTGGTTGATGGTGTGTTCGTATGTGTCTTTGTAGATTGCCTTTTCTGTTGAAAAGTTGTCCACAGATATGACATAAGTGTGGTTTCGTACAGTGAATGGTCCGAATGTGACGATTAAGGTTATACTTATAACAATAGGCTTTGTCGCACACTGAACACGTCAAAGTAGATCTGGTGGTCATATTGATAAACTGTTTTTTTTCTCGCTTTCTTACAATCCCAAAAATTGTTCTGGTGTATACAATGTTTCACTGTTTTATCAGAGGCCAACGACACGAATAAGGCTCACACCAAGTTTCACTGCTGTAGCTAGCCAAGTCACTACGTGAAAAATAGCTGGTTACTACACGAACAATGCTCACACCAACCTGTTTCACCGATGTAGCTATCCAAGTCAGTACGTGAACAATATCTGCTTACTACACGAACACTGCTCACACCAGCCTGAAGCACCTCTGTAGATACCCAACTCAGTCCGTGAACTGGTACTGAGCTCACAAGAGACGCCTTCTATTTTATACACTGGTTCTGCACACGACGTAGCTGACATGGCAGTTAGACAAGCTATTCTCACGCCTGCTTCCCCACAAACCGATGACTCATACTTAATGACTTTTGCATATGGGGTTGATGACGTAGGGGCTGTCTCGGACATCCGCGTTCTTTACCAAAAGGGGGTATGTGGTTTGTATAGTTTAGTCTTATGGGTAAGTGTATCTGTACTGGTTGAGGTACCAGTAGTAATGTTTTGGGTGTGTCTTTGTTTTTTGTGTACTTATGTGTCTGTATGTACAAGTGTATCAAGTGTGTATGGGTGTCTGTATGTGTTTTGTGTCTGTCTTTGTTGTTGTACGCGTGTCTGTACGTGGTTGTATATAGTTGTGATGACAGTAGTAATGCTAGGCGATGGGTGTGTCTGTACTTGAGTATAGTTGTGATGACAGTAGTAATCCTAGGCGATGGGTGTGTATGTGTGTGTGTACTTGGCTGTCCTTGTATTTGTCTTTGAGTGTTCTTGTGTATGGGTGAGTGTGTCTGCACATGTGTATATCTGTTGTTGTGACAGTAGTAATGGTATGGTTTGTCTTTGTGCTTGTCTGTCTTTATGTGTATGTCTGTATGTACAAATGTGTCTGTGTGTGGTTGTCCTTGTGTTTGTAGGTGTGTATTTGTGTAATTGATTATGGATGAGTGTGTCTGTCCTTGTTTGCTTCTTTGTTTTCCTGTGTCTGTACTTGAGTGGATGTTTATGGGTGTGTGTGGTTGACTTTGTGCTTGTATGTGTGTACACGTGTGTGTATAGTTGTGGTGACAGTAGTAATGGTATGGGTTGTCTGTGTATGGTTGCCTTTGTGTTTGTATGTATGTGTGTGTGACCCTCTTTGTGTCTTTGATTATGGGTGTGTACTTGTGAATAGCTGTTGTTGTGACAGTAGTAATGGTATGGTTTGTCTGTACTTCTGTATCTGTATGTGTGTACGTGTGTGTGTGTTTCGTTGTCTTTGTATTTGTGTGTATCAAGTATGTACTTGGTTGTCTTTGTGCTTGTCGCTAATATTGGTAGTAGTATTATCACTACTATTGATTCTTCCTCACTTTACCCACCACCATTGCACTATAGTACTTTCCCCTACAATTTAAGTGGTCACTCGACTACTTGACCACTGCTTGACCACTGCTTGACCACGTCATCGATCACTTTAATCACTACCATAATCTTAGGCACATCGTCCTCTACAATTTAAGTGGTCACTCGACCACTTGACCACTACTTGACCACTATTTGACCACTAATTTACCACCCTTTAAGCATCACCATATCGTTACAATCACTTTTCCCCTAAAATTTCCTCACTTGACCACTGTTTGACCACTGCTTGACCACTAATTTACCACCCTTTAAGCATCACCATATCATTACAATCACTTTTCATTAAAATTCCCTAAAATTTTAATCACTTACCCACCGCTTAACCACTGCTTAACCACTAATTGACCACTACTTGATCACTAATTTACCACTAATTTAAGCATTACCATATCATTACAATCACTTTTCCCTAAAATTTTCCGTACTTGACCACTTGACCACTGCTTGACCACTAATTTACCACTCTTTAATCATCACCATCTCATTACAATCACTTTTCCCTAAAATTTCCCTAAAATTTTCCTCACTTACACACCGCTTGACCACTACTTGACCACTACTTGACCACTAATTTAAACATTACCATGTCACTACGACCAATTTTCCCTAAAATTTTCCTTACTTGACCACTTGACCACTGCTTGACCACTGCTTGACCACTCTTTAATCATCACCATCTCATTACAATCACTTTTCCCTAAAATTTCCCTAAAATTTTTCTCACTTAACCACCGCTTGACCACTGCTTGACCACTACTTGACCACTACTTGACCACTAATTTATCACTAATTTAAACAATACCATGTCACTACGACCAATTTTCCCTAAAATTTTCCTTACTTGACCACTTGACCACTGCTTGACCTCTAATTTACCACTCTTTAATCATCACCATCTCATTACAATCACTTTTCCCTAAAATTTCCTTACTTGACTACTTGACCCTTACTTGACCACTTGACCACTGGTTGACCAGTGTGTAACTGCGAACACCTCTTATTACATTTATGACCACCCCTATACCACTCCTACTTGTTCACTAATACCCCTTACCACCATACCCATTATAACTTTATAAGATTTCCTTTGTAATCGGTGAATATACCACCCTTTACTTTCACTACTATCACACTGTTCAGATGATAGTAACCATCTCTTACTTCATCGAGTATAACCACGACCCATCACACCCTTGTTTATACATTACTACACCACGCATACTAATACATTATGTCTACGCCACCACCATATATCCAACCCATGAGTAGATACCACGACCCATCACACCCTTGTTTATACATCACTACACCACGCATACTAACACATTCATATACGCCACCACCATATACCCAACCCATGAGTAGAAACCACGACCCATCACACCCTTGTTTATACATCACTACACCACGCATACTAACACATTCATATACGCCACCACCATATATCCATGAGTAGAAACCACGACCCATCACACCCTTGTTTATACATTACTACACCACGAACAGACACATTCATATACGTAACCACCATATATCCAACCCATGAGTAGATACCACGACCCATCACACCCTTGTTTATACATCACTACACCACGCATACTAACACATTCATATACGCCACCACCATATACCCAACCCATGAGTAGAAACCACGACCCATCACACCCCTTGTTTATACATCACCAAGCATACTAACACATTCATATACGTAACTTATACCCCTCCGTCATCCGTACTCACAACCTTTCTATTCCCACCAACTACTTTTACCTTAATTACTTTCACACCCGTCAATCACACCCACCAGGCAGGCCGAAAAAAACCTGTTCCCACAAAAAAGTTTTTTTTTACCGAGTCGACATTTTCCACAAAAATACCATATTTCGTTCATAAACCCTTTCAGCCTACCAGTTCAGCCTTAAAAATGGGGTCTGGAAACCATAATGTACTACTATTACATACGGATCTACATACCTGTGATTACTAACAATAATCACAGAATATTGATTACAATGCAGGGGAGGAGGTCCAATTGCCATACGTGAGTAGTGAGTAATGTCGTTTGTTTGTTTGTTGTTATTGTTGTTGTTTTTTTGCGGTCGCTTGCTTTGAACTCAAGCGTAGCCCATACACATTACTTCTAGTAGTGCTAGACTGCATTTTGCGTGTGGATTAGCTTTTCCTATTAACAGAGTCCCTTGCCATCAGGTGAACCCACTCCGACTTCAGAGGTACTTGTAATTAATTTCCCCCAAGTCAAGTACGATTCGTAACCATTTTAGTCCAACTGTCCGTGTAGGGGTTGAACACCTTACTTCGGCATCAGCACACCGAATGCTTAAGAATACGCGTTCTTATCCATTCGGCCATACTGACCTACAGTAACGTCGTTTTCAGGTAGAATTTCTGGTGCCGCACCACAACAATCGATGGGATTTTTCTATTCATGAGACTACTAAACTGACCCTGCATTCGGACCGATGACGTCACAAACTAGCACCTAAAAAAAAATCAATAATGTAAGGGGCAGATAACTTTTGTTTTTAACACTCGATTTTGTTTTAGCGGGTATTATTGTTGTTTGTTTGGGCGTGGTTTAGTGTCCTGTGCCTTGTGGGTATAAACAACATAATCATACTTCATTTTCTTGGCGGTTGGGTTGTATTTGAAAAGTGACAGCTTTTTCTTTTGTCTGTTGTGGGCGTGGTTTAGTGTATAAATAACAAGACATATAGACGACACAATATCACATATCGACGAAAAGAATCGACAACACAGCAGGGTTATAAATGGATTTAATCTAATGTAATTATAACTAATGTATGAATAGATTTTGGTGGTGTCGTGTGGTGTAAATGATCAAAATGTGTGGAGTGATCAGGAGGAATGGGTGGGTCAAAGACACAAGCATCGGTGGGTGAGACTGGGTGAGTCTTGCTCCGGCTTCTCTTACACCGTAACTCATGCCGTCTGAGTTTGGTTAAGGACAATGTGATGAGCTGATCTGTGGTCAGAGTCCGTGCCATCACGGCCGACAAATGAGCATTTACTAAGACCTCAAATTGTTCACTTAAGCACAATTCTGTGTCAACACCGTAATTTCCAACACAATGCCCAGAGAGAGGATTCGTGTTTCATATCCTTTTTTTTCATCTGTAACCGTAATTATTTATTTAATCGACAAGAGAACAAACAAAAATAAACATTTCTGAAGATGCCGGTATTCGAACCAGGGACCTTTCAAGTGCAAAACGAACGCTTTAACACTGACCTACATCCTATATTCCAAGATACTACTACATACATGCAGTTAAACTAATCCTTGTCGAATGTGAGTGAAGTTTAAAGAAAAGATAATTAAGTTCCTTTAAAATTGCCTTCCGTGAAACGTGTTCAGTCAGAAGTCTTAATATTATGTGTTGACCATAAATCTGTGCTAGTCTCAATACTAATCAGAGGTTATTATATAATCAGTGTACACTATGCAGATGGCACAGTAATGGTGGCGAGATAAAGCAAAAGATCTACAAGAATTGTTGGACATTATAGTAACAGACAGTGCAAACCGAGGAATCTCCTTGACTATCAAGAAAGCAGTGACAATGGTGATATCAAAGAAAAAGGTGACACCAAAATGTGAAATGGATATAGGATGACAAATTCTTAACCAAGTGGATAATTTTAAATGCTAGGGGCATTTATAACATCAGATGGGAGATGTACAAAAGAGATTAAGAACATAAAAGGGCAAGCAAAAGCTGCATTTCAGAAAATGAATCGTATCCTATGTAATAAGTCATTATCATTGAATGTAAGAAAGAAAGTGTTGAAATGGTATATGGAACCGTGTTGCTGTATGGCGGTTAATCTTGGAATGTAAATGAATAAATTAGGAAGAACTTGGAAGCAACAGAGATGTGGTTCCTAAGACAAATGTCGCTAATTCCTTGGACTGTCAGGTTAACTAACAACGATTGCCTGAAAGAGGCTAATGAAACTAGAACATTATACACAACAATAAGAAAGAGACAAACAGCTTACTTTAGGTATGGTTATGAGAAGAGAGGCATTGGAAAACATGGTGACAACTTTAATGATCGAAGGGAAGAGAGCAGAGGCCGACCAAGAGAAATATTGCTGGATGGATAGAGGCGTGACATGGAGGAATATCAGCAGCAGATTTGATCCAGCAAACCAAAGACCGAGATATGTGGAGAGACATGAACGTCCACGCCGGCTGGCACGGCACTTGATGATGATGATGCTTTTTATGTCTGCGGCCTTGCTGTATTTGCAAATGTAAGGAAAACACACAATTATATTATCGCGCCATTACCGTCTATGGGTAGCTACAAATTTATTCTGTGTGGGTGGAACCGTACATATCCGCTATGTGTGGCTGACTCAGTAACAGGATTATTAATTTCAGCCTGGTATGGGCCCTAATATAACTTCTTATTGAGTTTGAACAGGGCAGAGGTAATAGTTTAATCGGAGTTGAACACACAATAATAATCATTACGCTTAATCATGCCATTACCCTCTATGTACAACAATTTCTTTCAAATTAATATCCTGTGTAGTTGAAACAGGGATCAGCCACTATTCGTGGCTGACTCAGTCGCAGGATTATTAATCTGAGCCAAGGATAGATCCTAATATAACTTCTCTTTGAGGTTGAACAGGATAGGGGTAATGGTATAATCGAAATCGAAAAACACACAATGCACCTTGTGAATACACACTGTTTTATAAGAAATAATACCATGTTATAAGGAAGACATGTAATTAAAATAGTAGAAAGGGACATAACAACATAACAGTTAATTCAAGGGACATTACTACAAGTAGTATAAATGTAATGTGTGATTTAAATAATTACAGTAAGTATCTGAATCTTCTTCAAAATTTTTATAGAAATTAGCCGCAGTTATAGGCATCATAAATAATAAGAATTAGTTTTAAGTTATTTTCAAAGATTGTATAAAATTAATGGCATTATTTTACATGTATGACAGTCTTATAATGAATTCCTATATTTCACATCGATATTACATTAATTTTTTTTACCTTTTCAATAAATTACATATAGTTACATTTAATAATATTTTTGTCCGGCCTGTAAAAGGCCAACATTAATTCAACCGGTAAATTTCAATGATGTACCGCGCGTATTTGTCTATATCTTCTTCTTCTTCTTTCGTTCGCTTGAAACATGTCTACAACTGCAATGTCGTCTCTTGTATGAATATTTGTCTTTATAATTGATATTCTAAAGAATTTTGTAAGTTTTTCTTTGGAATTATTATGACCAAAACTAACAAGTTATCGATATGTATTCAAATATCACTTTATTTGATTATGTGGTTGTTTCGGGATTTGAAATTTAAATATTGAGCACAACCCACTACTGGCAACGCCGATCGAATTCTGGTATGAACCTAAGGCCTATCCACGTCAATATGGAAGCACTATACTCGAGTTTCGCCCTCATTTGAGCTCATCAGTAGTGCATATCCCTGACCGGATCCGGAAACAGTCCCGGATCACGCGTGTGAAGCAGGTCTGTAGCCACGCGGCACACACTGGACACACCAAATTATCACAACAGAACATCACAACGCTACCCATCGTAGGCTATGCTCAAGATTGCCCAATCGCCGCGACAGACGTCTGTCAATCGATGGGACCCGAACGATCAGGGTCATATATACATATATATATATATATATATATATATATATATATATATATATATATATATATATATATATATATATATATATATATATCACTTTATTTGCCGTTCCAAGGGACGACTACGAAGTTAAGCAGCTTCACCAGCCTGGTACTATAGACTATAGTTTACTCTATTACTGGTCCTAGGGTCGCTGCTAAATAAACACCAGCATTTATTGTTAGTTAGTGCCTTAACTGGTCCAGATGGTGTACTTTCTGGGGGAATCTTCTACCTGTTTAGATTCGATGTTCCCATTAAGTCAGTGGTTCTCAACCTTTTGGGCCCTTTTTGGACCATATTTTCAGAACGTCATTCCTCCCCATTAGTATTTTCTAACTATTAATCCCCCCCCCCCTTTTTGTTACACAGTATATGTAAAAATGGAAGCTAAATTTAATAACACACAATAGAACAAGTCTACATACAACGTAATTTGCGGGTATACTTACGTCATAAAACGAAGTTCAGAAAGGCGAGAAGTACAGAACCGTAAAGTACGGAGGGAAAAAACACTATTTAGTAATCAGTTCTTGTATTAACGCGATCTTGAAATAATCTTAATTCCCCCCTTCGAAACCCTAAAATTCCCCCCTAAGGGGAATACTCCACCGGTTGAGAACCATTGCACTAGGTGGTACTTTCACCTGTCAACAGAAGCGTAGAAAAACGTGTGCGAAAAGTTACACGCTAAGAAGTTCTCTTTACAAAGTTTAGGGATAGACTTATAACTAGAGCATCTCGAGAAAGAAATAGACAAGCTGACCATTCACTGTTTACCTATCACGAGTACTCCTGAAGGAGATAAAACACTGGTGCACAATGTTGACAAGGCTGAGGTCTTAAGGCTGAACAATGGGGCTGGCAAGCGGGGTGCACTCTGCAACCCAATAAAGGAAGTGCCCTATTACATACGGATCTACACACAAGACATATAGACGACACAATAGCACATATCGACGAAAAGAATCGACAACACAGCAGGGTTATAAATGAATTTAATCTAATGTAATTATAACTAATGTATGAATATGTTTTGGTGGTGTCGTGTGGTGTAAATGATCAAAATGTGTGGAGTGATCAGGAGGAATGGGTAAGTCAAAGACACAAGCATCGGTGGGTGAGACTGGGTGAGTCTTGCTCCGGATTCTTTTACACCTTAACACACACCTCCTGAGCTAGTTTAAGGACAGGGGTGAT
>JACEFZ010003683.1:0-28267 GCA_014155875.1 Cepaea nemoralis | reverse complement strand
ATAATAACCCATCAAATCAAGGGGAAGAGGGGGACTCCTGTCACAGCCTCACATAGGGGCGGTAACCAACATACAGTAAGAGATAGTGGCGAAGGGCTGAAACTCCCGCTCAAGGGAAAGAAGTGAGTCACTCGAAGGCTTGAAGAATCCAGAGCCTTCTCGAAGGACTGGTCAGTGTGTCCACTGTCCCGTGGGCACTGACGTGGCCCGCCGATTACGGGGTCCACGAGATACTCGGATAGAGTTACCACCCGTGTCGGATTGCGACACGTGTGGAACGGCAGAGACAGACTGGACATCGGAGAAGCAACAGGGCTTACCTTAGGGGGACTGGATAGTTCAGACCCATGTGTATTTAAGGGTCGTAGACATATGCTAGATAGTTGCTTAGAATTGTTTGTTATAATCATGTGTGATGTACAACCTCTGTGATACGCAACTTGTCAAGTGCGGGCTTGTCAAAACCCACTTCGCCAGCGCACTGTATATATTATATAATAAATGTTGCTATGTTGTATCTAACGGAGTTTGTTGCCTGTGTGAGCCCGAGTTCAGATCCCCTAGAGATCTAAGACTGTAACAATGATATATTCCATTCCAGATACCAAACTCCATCTTTTTATGATTGTTCCACCTTCACTTATTACTATTAAGATGCGGCCTGGATTGGAGGTGTTTCCTCTAATAGGATTTACATAAATCGTAATCAGCTGACTCCAGCCCGTGCACAGAGAGGGCACTCACCTGTAGGTCACCGACCCCACCCCACCGTTGTGGCTGGTTCTGACTGCCGATGCCCAGACTGCAATGGCGGGAAAGTCGACTGCTGAGTCCTTCTCCAGCATGTATAGGTCTCTGGTGGTGTTGTCAAAACAGAAGAATCCATCTGTGTAGACCTGTGGGCATTTCGGGGGGTATAATTGAATGTGTTAAATGTTATTGTTGTAAGAACATGTTGTTTTATCTGACAGTATACGGGAGTAAACAACTGAATGATTTATGGAGGGGGACAGATAGAACTACACAAATTAGATTTTTAAGAGCATGCATCTTTCCCATTGCAACATACGCCTGTGAGACCTGGACACTTATAAATAAGCTGAACGTTGCATAAATGTCTTTCAATATAAATGGTATAGACTGGTTCTAATAATATCTTGGATTGTTGTTGTTGTTGTTTGTCCATCTAGAAAGATGATGACCATTCATTTCATCCAATGGGGTTGAAAGTATGGAGCTGTAAGTTCTAAGATGACTTATAAGGCCTATTTCGGCTCGAAATGTTCATTGACAAAGTGGGCAAAGAATGCTTGACGTTCCAGGAAGAGAATCTCCTGCAGTGGTTTTTCTGTCAAGCCTTTTCTTCACAGCTCCTGCAGTCCTGTATGATTCACAAGTTACTGCACCCTTGTGTAATGATGTACGCCACGAATTTCTGTCTTTGGCAGCAATCTCCCAAATGTCATGATGAATTCCAAAAGCTTTTAGTGAGATCTCCAGAGTCTCTTTAAAGCGTTTCTTCTGGCCGCCTTGGGAGCGTTTACCACAACTAAGCACGTCGTAAAACATTCGTTTAGGGAAGCCTGTGATCCGGCATGCGAGTCAAGTGACCAGCTCAGCGAATCTGATTCTTCACGAGTAGAGTGCGGATGCTAGGCATGGACGCTCTTTCTAGTACTTCAGCGTCTGGGATATTGTCTTGATATTTAATCTTCAATAGCTTCCTAAGGCAGACTGTGTGGAAGTGATCTTGGATACAGAAAAGAAAAAGTGCATCCTTACGACAAGATAGGTATTTTGAAGAATGTTGGCTACTAAAGACGATAAAACAAAGAAACTTGTAATATTTTGGTCACTTGAAACGTCATGAAAGAGTAGACAGAACAGTCATATAGGGGTATATGCCCGGGAAGAGTGGAAGAGGACATCCAAAGAGAAGATGGGTGCAGGATATGGCGGATGATCTCCTGATGTGTTTATTGGACGCGGGACATCTTGCTTATGATGGAGAGGTTTTCCGGACGGATGTTATGGGAGCGGGATTCTGCAAGGGGCATGCAACTGAATGAATTAATGAATATCGGAGTAGACACTGACAAGAGGATTCAATAGTCAAACCAAGACAAATGCTGTTGTTGTTGTTGTTGTTGTTGCTGTTGTTGTTTTGTTGTTGTTGTTGTTGTTGTTGTTGTTGTTTTGTTGTTGTTGTTGTTGTTGTTGTTCTTCCTTCTTCTTCTTCTTCTTCTTCTTCTTCTGCTCCTCCTTCTTCTTCTTCTTCTTCTTCTTCTTCTTCTCCTCCTCCTTCTCCTCCTCCTCCTCCTTCTTCTTCTTCTTCTTCTTCTTCTTCTTCTTCTTCTTCTTCTTCTTCTTCTTCTTCTTCTTCTTCTTCTACACGTGCCAAGTCAAGAGCGCATATCGGCGACCACAACTTCCCAAACTTCAGTGTCATCAAATATTTTGATGAATTTGGTACTGATCATATTATTTGCTGCCAAGTTAATTAAAAAGATAAACCGTTAATTAAGCTCTCCGCTTAACCCTTTCACTGTTTCCTGTGCCTCTGTTGTGTAGTGTTTGTCCACACCTGATTAATTTCTCTACGCTGTCTCATCTCGTGATATGCCCCGTAAATTTCGTGCATTCTTTCCATATAGTATTGATTAGATATGATTCAAGACCCTAACGATCGGGTAAGAATGACAATGCTAATCACGTTTGGAGATCACCATGGCCAAATGGATAAAAGCGCTCGTGTGTTGATGCGAAGGTATACCGGTCAGTTGGACTAAAATTGTTGATTTCTCGTCCTTGACTTGGGGACGTGAATTGCAAGTATTTCTGAAGTCCACATGAATTCACCTGATTGCGAGTGGCAGTGGTAATATGGAACGCTAATCCACACGCAAACATTAGTCCAGTCCACTAGAAGTTGTATCACGCACGTCATATGAAATACACTTGATTTCAAGATGAGCGAACGAGAAAAATAACACCAACGTTCTCCAAAGCTTACAGCGTAATATATGATGATGATGATGATGATGATGATGATGATGATGATGATGATGATGATGATGATGATGATGATGATGATGATGATGATGATGATGATGATAATTATGATGAAAGCTTTGGGAAGTCAGTCTAGAGTCGTAGGGAAGCTAACCAAATGTTTTGTATTTTTCTTTTAACTGACTCAATGCCAACCATCAAGTAGTTTTATACCAAACCTGGCACACATCCGAATGAACAAGTATCATAATGTAAATCTCCATTCACTGAACATTGACATTTCAAAGGATACGGAACAAAACACGATTACACTAGAATGGCGATATATCATCCTTCTGTCCAAATGGGAAGTCACATTTGGCGATATATTGTCCTTTGTCACTGAATCAGTTAAGAAAGGCACAGAAGAAGGTGCCTTATCACCCCACCTCATTCGCTGACCTAGAACATATGAAGTCCAACCACTTCACGCCCCTAACACATAATCAACCAAGGGGTTACCTACACCCTGCATTATTTAAACAAGACCATTGACAACATCCAGACAAGTCCAACCCCCTTCGCAGCTCATCTGTCACCAGGTAGCTCCACCTGTGCTCCACATGCCTTCATAAATCATCAAAATATAAAAGAGTCCACAACAAAACACTGTTGTTGGAAGCGACGTAAATTGTTACAGGAAGAAACGCGAGAACATCGCACGGCGATCTAGCGGACGGGAGATCCAACACTAGACACTCAGAGTCGTATTTTGTACGGGATAACATTCGCACATAAAAGATTGTTATCTAAAATGATACATTGCACAAAGTCTTGTGTCATAAACAGGGCAGCGTTGACGTCTGTTGCATTAACATGTTAACATGTAACTTTATATCCAATTTCAGAAACAAAAAAATGGAAATCTTAACATGTTACTCAATATCCTGTTTTACAAACAAATAAAAATTAATATTTTATTTTTCCAAGAATGTAGTTACATCGTAACAAAGTTTAAGTAAAACCAGTGTGCGTGACGTTCAGGAAAATTTTGAAAATATTTGGTTTGTTATTTGGTTTCGTACATAATTGCATTCATTACACAAGGATATGTCCACACTGCTTCAGTGTCCTCCCATTATAAACATACAGAGTCGTCTCCGCAGTGAAGGTTGATTGTAATTAATCTCAAGAATTTTATGTCGTAGGCCATTGTTATCCATTGTGCAAATCTGTAACTAAACCATATCTTGATATTGTCTGTCCATTTGTATCTTTGACGCTGACAAGTTCTTGTGATATTGTCCTTCTATTATAGATTCGAGTACGTTGTTATCTCGTTGATATGAATAAAGCAAAGAAACTTTCTCATGTGTAATTATTTCAGCAGCTTTCCTCTTCTTTTTCATCCTTAATCCCCATTGGAGATTAATGCCTCAACTAACTCACTCCAAGTTCTTCTGTCTTTAGAAATTCCGCATAACTCGGGTCCATGTCCTCCTCATACTAGTCATTTGTTTGTCAACTTCTCTTCTCCGTGTGTTTCAACAGTACCAATAAAATACTGGACTATTCTTGAAATTTGTCTGTTATTTGAAATTGTTCTCAATGCCTTTCAAGACACTCTTCTATGCCTTCAATCAATCAATCATGTGCCATGCCGGAAAGCGTTGGCGGTCATGACTCGCCATTTCACTCGATCACCAGTGTCGTGGATCAGCTCAGTGTTCCTGTCTCGTCCATGCCATGTAGCCAAGCCATCCAGGTATTTTCCTCTCGGTCTGCCTCTTGGTCTGTTTCCTTCGATCTTGCCAGTTGTCACCAAGTTCTCCAATCCATTTCTTCTCATAACATGTCAAAAAAATTTTGACTGTCTACGTCTAATTTCTCTAATCAGTTTACGATGTTCATTGTCTCCTGTAGTACTTGGTCATTGGTTTTTCTATCTGTCCATGGTATTGTTCGCATTTTCCTCACAAACCACATTTCTGCAGCCATCAGATGTTTTTCAGCTTGACTGCCCATTGTCCAAGTTTCACATCCATACAAAAGAACAGGCTCTATGTATCCCCTCAACACTCTTTTTCTCGTTTCAATTGACATCTTTTTATTGGTCAGAATGTTTGTCATCTTGCTAAAGGCTACTTTCGCCATGGCGATTCTTGTTCTAATCTCTTCAAGCCATCTCCCATCAGATGTTATGACTATTCCAAGATAATTGTAACGATTCACTTGTTGAAGAATATTTCCATTTACTTGTATATTATACTAGCTGACCCGGCCCGGCTTCGCCCAGGCCCTGGAGGGGATCTATCTATCTATCAGTCTGTCTGTCTGTCTATCTGTCTGTCTGTCTGTCTGACCGGGCCCGGCTTCACCCAGTCCCTGGTGAGGAGCATCTCATTTAATTCATATACGTAGTCATATAAGCTCTCCCGTTCCCGACTATCTGTTTGTCTGTCTATCTGTCTGTCTGACCCGGCCCGGCTTCACCCAGTCCCTGGTGGGGAGCATGTCATTTAATTCATATAAGTAGTCAAATAAGCTTCCGTTCCCGACTATCTGTCTATCTATCTGACCCGGCGTGGTTTCGCACATCTCCTGGCGCACAGTAACTTAAAAGAATGTCCTTCCACACACCATTCAATGACAACTGTAGAAAAAGATGGGTTACAATGTTATGTATTATGCATTATTTTTATGACAACTTTGAAAATGCCTTACAGATTATATCATTATTTATTATAACTTATATGCCTAAAAATAACTATAGACAAAGAGTTTAACAATAGTGCAAGTAAGTCCAACAATATGACTATAAAGTATATAGAAATGTTATTAAAAGTTATGCCCCTTGAAATAACTTTTCTAGAGTGAAGTCCCCCTGCTATATAGATATTATATAATGAAAATGGAAAAGTAAATGTTATTAAATAAGTAGAAGATTTTACATTAAGAAACTATTATAGTCGGTTTCACAGGAATAAAAGGAAGACGTGTAGAAAATTTCATCTCACTCGGATGTACCGTTATCGAACGCATCCAATACATAAATACCCACAAACATACACTCTGTTTTATAGATATAGATTGTGGCACTTCTTCCTTCATAGTGATGACCATAGCCTGAGTCTTTTTACAATTTAATTCAAACCCTAGTTGCTCACTGTGTACAACAACCGCATCTACTAATTGTTGCAGGTCCTGCGCATTGTCTGCAATTAATACTGTATCATCTGCATATCTAATGTTATTGATGTTTCGTCCTCCAATGCTGATTCCATTTATATCCTCTACATTTCTGAAAATATTTTCACTGTATAGGGAAAAAAGATCTGGAGACATCACACGTCCCTGCCTAACACCTCTTTTAATTGGCTGATACTGTCCCACTTCATTATCAATCCTTATTGCAGCTTGTTGTTTCCAATATATGTTTTTATAAGTCTAATATCTTTCCCATCAATTTGTAGATCTGCAAGCATATCCACCATGTTGACATGTCTAACTCTATCAAAAGCCTTTGTATAGGCAATAAAGCAAAGATGTATATCCTTGTTTACTTCTATAGCACGTTCAATAACTGTTCGCAGCATATACACAGCATTTACTGTACCCTTTCCTTCTACAAACCCACATTGTTCTTCCCCTATTTCGGGTTGTATCTTCTTCCTCACTCTTTGCATGATAATTCTTAGCAAAATCTTTGTGATGTGACTCATTATACTAATTGTTCTATGTTGATCACATTCCAAGGTTCCTGATTTCTTTGGGATTGCAATAAATACAGAGTTACATAATTCAGGAGGTATATCTCCAGTATAATATAATGTGTTCATCAGTTTTGGTGATTTGCCTAGTAAAAATTCTTCTAAAGCTTTAATCATTTCTGTTGTGTTTTTATCTGACCCCCGGGGGGCCTTCCCGGCCTTTCATATGTTAAAAAATTTTTCAAACCCTCCATCCCCAAAAATTGGCGGTCCTTTTTTTAAAACAATATCATACTTTTCGTAATACATGTAAAAATTGGGTTTTTTTCTATTATGATTTTCCATTTTTAGTTTTTAGACACCCTGTGTTTGTAATTTTCTTTTTTTAGTAATTTCCGTTTTTTTTGGGGCATTTAATTTTGGTTTTTTAAACTGTTGTTTTGGTTTTAATTTTTTAAGCACTTTTCCTCAAGCCATGATTCTTTGCCCCTTACAAAATTCGGGACTTGTTGGGTTTTTTCATTTTTTGACGAATTTTTTTTGTTGATTTTCTTTTTTCCCGAGGTGAAAATTTTCAGTCACCCTTTTTTAAGAAAACCCCTTTTTTAATTTTTGGAATAGTTTTTTCTCGGGAACATTGATTGGTTGTAGAGTAAAGGGTTTAAAACCCAAAGGGATCTACACGAAGTTCGAGATTTTTTCAAAAGGGGGTTTTTTTTATAAAAGTCCACAAGTTTTAAAAGTTTTTAGATGATCTCAGAATCCCAAGGTGTTGAAAATGCGGATCCCGGTGATAACAAACCCCAAAACAAGCCCCCCGTCACGATTTGAGCTCCTTCTAGTTGTTCAAATTTTGGGATGCCCCAAGCGTGCTAAGTTTGTACCCAAAACTAAAACAGATATGCCCTTCTTCTGCTAAAATTGAATTCTTAAACCTTTTCCTTTGACATCCACACCCGGGAAATTTAAAAAATTTTCTAAAATCAGAAAAATTTTTCCCAAATCTTTTCTGTACTTCTATGTTGAATTTTTTTTGGTTTTTCTTGTCTTTACTCAATGTACAAAAAATCATATTTAGTGTTTATTTTTAATATTTAAATTTTTTTAACTTTTTTCAAGTTCCTGTGAGAATCTGGGGGCACTATAACAATCACCCCGGGGGGAAACTTTTTTGGCTACTGTTAGCGCTTTTCTAAATTTTTGCTAATGAAAATAAAAGTCAATCTGGTTTTTCTTCTTCTTCTTTTCTTTTCTTCGGGGGGTTTTTTTTTCAGTGGATGGGGTGCGTTGGGGAAACCCTTGGGGTTAAAAACCTTTAGGTCACACATCCGGTTTTTGGTGCTTTTTTGCCCAGGTAGCAATCCTGGGGGGACCCCAATTTTGGGGAAACCGTCCAACCCCAAGCTTTTCAATTTCAAAACAGCGAGGACTTCATTCATCCCCAAGAGAAGGAAGGCACGGGCCATAGCATTTTCCCCCAATTAGGTTGTTTTCCATGTTGCGGGCCCGACAATACCCCCGTACGGGCTCCCCGAGGGAATGGTCATTCATGTCAGGCTCCCTTTAATTTTAAATTCAAAATATTGGGCTTTTCGTTCGGCCCCGGGTCGTTCCTTGCACAAACCAGACAGGTCTGCAGAAGGTATTCACTCAGCGAGTTTTCGCCACATGTGCTTGTCGTTGCGCCCGTCAGAGCTGTTCCAGGCATGACAGACATTCGGGAAAACTACCTAGTCAGAAGCTGTTCCGAACAAGAGCGGCATTCGGAAACTAAGGTCGTCAGAGCTGTTCCTAGCACGAGAGACCATTCGGACGAGGACATTTCACTCGGACGTAAATGCGTAGTGTCAATTTTTAGTTTGCCACCCGTAGGACGACACTTCCAACTTCCGGCGGGCATTTTTTAGTGAGGTTAGCCTTCCTCTGGTTTCGAGACACGTTAGACTGTTGTAATGTCACCCACATCTCAGCTGGTCAAGATAGAACGATCAACGATATCGTGGTCGGCCCTCACGGGAAGGCAGGGGCAGACCATGGGCATTATCTCGCTATCTAAGGAAGCTTCCATAATTGCAGAGCCGGCACATATTGCTCTGAGACTGGGCTCACCCAAGGAGTTTCCACGTCCTGCTCATGGCTGCTTTAGTTCCTCACTTCCATGTGTTGGGCATCCCACTTGCCACTGATCGCTCAAGCACACACCAGGAGCGGTCAGACTGCGAGTGACATCCACTCGGTAAGCTTTTGCTTGTGACTTCAGACCACGCAATAGGTTCGCTCGCCGTGCGTTCCAATTCGCGTTGATGAGACGTTCTTCCACTTTTGTCTACACTCTCTATGGGTTAGATACAGACAGTTTCCGTAACCATGTCCTTCGACTGGGGCACTTTTCTGACTTTTTTGTACTCGCTCGGTAGGCTACATGTGCTGCCGGCTCAGCACCTCACCTTCGTGCAGCAGTGAACGGGAAACGGCTAGGCCCCCTCATCCGGGAATCTCTCATATCCCCCAGCTGAGAGCCTTCGAACATGTATCAGACCTGAGCATGTAGCTTGCTCAGTATCATGTTTCTATTTTCCGGTAGACGGGTATCGGCCTGGCTCTCAGATCCGAGGGTTTGTGGTTTAGAGGCGTTCAGCCACAGCCCTCGACAGGGAGCCTTAAGAGTTTTGTCCGGACCAAAAACGTCTGCCTTCGTGCACGTTTTAAACTTTTGACTGTTATCCTCAGTCTATACCTGCAGAGCAGCAGGTTGTGTCTCTCTTAGTCTGGTCCCTATCCCATAAGCTGTCCGATATGTAGTTTTTCATCCATCGGCAAGCAAATGGGGTCGATGGGACACGCAAGCTCCCCACCACGTCAAGGTGGAGACACATCGGAGGAGAATCTGGTTTCTAATCCTGCTATCAGGACTCCTCCATGTCCATAATCTTCTCGGGTGTTGCTTAAACCAGGTGTTTCCTACAATCATTTCCTGTTCTTTTGCCCACTCCACGAGTCTGTATCCTCTTTCATTTCTCTCTCCTAAACCATAGTTTCCTACTGTGTATCTATCCCCTTGATTTCATCCTTTTGCATTGAAGTCCCCTATTATGATGTTTATTTCTGAATTTTTACATTTCTTTAAGGCAGCCTCTATGTCATTATAAAATTCTTCTACACTATCTTCACTGGATTCTCCTGTTGGTGCATATACTTGAATAATATTTATGCTAAAAGGTCTGCCACTTAATTTAACTAGTAGAACTCTGTCCGAAAGGCCCAATATCCTTGAACAGATGTTGATGTTTTCCGGTCCAAAATAATTGCCACTCTCCTATGACGATCTTCACCTCCAGAATAAATAATCTTGAAATCTTCATCTATCTTGATGCCTGATCCTGTCCATCTCGTTTTGCACATACCTAAAATATTAATTTTTTCCCTTTCAATTTCTTGTTTGTTCTCTAATTTTCCGTCGTTGTTTAACGTCCTAACGTTCCATGTTGCTAATTTTAACGTCTCTGTCCTTGTCTTGCGATGATCAGTCTCACTTTTAAAGAGGTAGTTTGCCGTTGCTTTACTCTATGGCAGTGACCGTACTGGTCGGAGACCGCAGCCATTGACTCAAGAAGAGCTCTTCTGCCTACCGTCGTGAATTCGAGACCATGACCAACGAATATCTGTCGGCTGCCCTCAAATTTCATCCACCACCTGCCTTCCGTGGCTTCTTTTGAAAACTTCCAATAAAAAAGCACAAAATAGCATCACATAATCCACAGGAAAACACTATTCGCAGTAAATCCATAGGAAATCACACGAAATACAAAGGAAAACACTAAATAGCGCCCCCCCCCCCCCCCCCCCCCCCGAAAAGTACGCGTCATCCTGTCGCCATTGTACCGGGGTCTGGTTTCTATGCTTATGAAGATGCAAATTTCAAAATGCTCAGTTTCATGCTATATGTTTTTAATCAAGCTGCGTGTTGAACAGACATAGCACATGATGCTTCTCAGACTCGATTTATGTCATATTTGTTGAGAATCACAATTAACAAGAAAACCTGGCCAATTGGCAGGTGGAGAGGTAAGATCTTGGAGAGCTGAATGTCACGGTTTTCTAGTGAAATTCTTCAATGTTTCGGCTTATAGGCCCCGGTATCGTCCTCCAACTATTGAGCTGAGTTCTTGTTCCGACCCTGTCAATTGGGAATTTCTTGCTTGCTTGCTTGTGTTCGCTGGCTGTGAACTCCAGCGTGAAATCCTGTATGTCTGATGAATACATCCTGTTGTCCAACATCAATGCGATGTCATACTGGACCTGAGGTTTGCATGAGTATCCGTTGTCCCATTTCTGACTTATTGGTGTGCAGGCTGGTGGTTCCTCGCCATGCAGGCAGATACTCTCCGACTTTGGAGGAATCATCGATCCTACTGATGTTAGCCAGGTCCCCGAAGGGACCTGCTGCCCAGGACGCACGGCGTGGACGTATCAGCAGGTCTTGGGCAGTATAGATCCCGGCCCTGGTGCCTTGGAAACACCTCTGCGTCCCTAGGAATTTCTTTTTCAATGATCTTTGTTTGCGTCCACGGTGACCGTGTTGTGAAGTAAAAATTATAATATGAGCGACAGCTAGTTGTTGACACTTTGACGGCTGCCTTATGAGATAGTGCGTGCGCCGACTGCTTGTGTTTGTTCAGAATGCCGTCTTCTTCAACAATGGACTGCATATTCAAGAGAATAACAGCTTGTCGACGGTGTTCTAACGATGTCGACTATTGTTTCCTTCTCGAGTTCACATGGGACATTGATGAGCATCTCGAGGTTTTTGCTGGCACTGGAATGGAGGAATTATGGGATGACACGGTTTTATGAATTGGGAACCCTACGTCTACGACTATAATTAATGAATAAGTGTCATGGGATGATTATCATCTTAAACGACTTCCCGTATCTGCCATAGGCATATATACAGCAACCTTTAATTTGATATAACATACAACATGTCTGCTACTATATTAACAACTTTTAAGTCATAACTGTGAGATACTGCTCCTCACATTTTCCTTCACTCAGTTTCGTTTGGTCCTAACTTACATTTCTGGCATTGAATCTGTTAATAAAGTTTGAATCCATGACAATTAGTCAACAAGCAACAATAACAAATCCATAGAAGCTTCAATGTTGCTGTTTTATATAAAAATGTTGAAAATAAAGAGCTAGAGGAAGACAGTGAGAGGAATTTCTCCACAGATTTGTGTCATGGAAGGGCAGGGTGTTAGCGAACGTATTGATATACGTTCGCGGAGATCGCAATGTATGCATGATCGCCAACGCCAGTCGGCATAGCAATTGATGAGGATAATGGTGTGATATTTTGTGTAGAATGGTACATGTTTTATTCTACTGAGTGTGCGTTTTGCCATCCCTATACTTTCTTTGTTATTTCGATGAGGCTTGTGTCCTCCCATAGAGACACACCTAGAGGGTCGCAAGGCATGTGGCAGCCTTCACATCAACGCCCCGAAACCCAAGTGTGTGTTCACGAAATCGTGTTTCTACTCCTCTTCGTTCCCAAAGCTACAGAGTCCATACACAGTGATGAGTTCCCCTTGTGTGATGTTTAGGCGGAGACTTAAGCATTTATTTTGCACTCTGGCTGTAAAGAAAAGTATTCTTAACTAAAACGAAAAGCAAAACATAATCTGGATCTTCTGAAGACAAAATACGCATAAATCAAATCGGAGCAGTACTAAATTACAAATACCCAAGCGAAGAGACAAATTTGTTGCAACGCTGTACAACTCTAAGGTCGGTATATTTCTTTGAGTTGCCATTGAGAAATTTGATAAAGGACAGAAAGAAACACACACGGATAGATTTCTCACAGATGTGTGAACCCGTGTGACTTACGGGACTTGCGTGCTGAGCGATAAATATGTCAACTTGGAGAAAATGAATAGGAGAGATAGATACGTGTAGCACGACAAAAGACCAGTGCGCTCAGATATAACTGTAAATGAAGTTGAGTTGAGCTGAGTTAAGAACCGACATCACAGCACTCGGGACATTTCCATACGTGCTCCGTCCTCATCTGCAACAGCCAGAGAAGAGTCTCACTACTAATGGTACCAGTAGCAGTATGTTTATGTGTCCGTCGGGCCCTTCCTTTGAGTTTTGAGTGGAAGCCAAGTCCTCTAGTATATGTCTGTCAACTGAAAAGAGTAAAGTTCTCTTTTCTACTCCATGGGATGTTTTGGTCATCTTTAAAGTCATATTTCCACTATCGGGTTGTAGGACCCTTCCTACAGGACCTATACCTTCGTTTATTATTCTGAACATTGACAGCAAAAATCTGCAAATAATAAAGAACATATATTGGCAGCAAACAGCAGCCATGAGAATCAACAACCTGGTAGGAACATTTCAGTGTTTAAAGAAGGGCGTCAGACAAGGTTGTATAATGTCTCCTGAATTATTCTCATTGTACAGTGAACATATAATAAGATCTACAGAAAATATGTCAGGTATCCTGGTTGGTGGACATAATATAAATAACTTATTTTGATGACACCGTCTTGATAGCATCAAGACAGAGGCGTCTACATGAATGATGGCTACAGCGGTTGTAGAAAGTGAAAAACTAGACCTTAGTCTGAATAATAGAAAGACAGAACTCATGGTGATATCAAAGAAATAGAATGTGTCTAAAAGTGCAATTAAAGTGCATGCCGTTGTTTCGGGGCAAGTGCAGAAATTTAGATATAGACAGACGAATAACATTAGATGGAAGATGCATCACTAGGATAAAGAACAGAATAGTACCTGAAAAACCTGCATTCTATCAAATGAATAACGTTTTGTGCAATAAGTTATTGTCCTTGAAAGTTAGAAAAAGAGTTTTTGCATGTTACATAGAACCAATTTTAACACACGGCTGCGAATCCTGGACAATTAGTAAACAGTCGAAAACATCCACGGTAGCCTTGGAGATGTGGTTTTATAGAAGAATGCAGAAAATTAATTGGACAGCCAAAAATTAGCTATCTGGACATTGTGGGGGAAGCCGGGTCGCAACGATAACTTATCACAAATATCAGAAAGAAGCAGTCATCCTTTTTGGCCACATTGTGCGAAGACAAAAACTGGAACATGCTGTGACAACCGGAAAGATTTGCGGAAAGAGAGATAGAGACAAACAGAGTGAGAAGATTATTGACAGTCTTGTGGCATGGCACAGAAGGGAGTCAACACAAGAATTGATCCATGCCGCCGGAGATCGCAATTGGTGGAGAAGCATGATCACCCACGACAGTCGGCAAGGCACTAGATGATGATGATGATGATGATGATGATGATGATGATGATGATGATGATGATGATGATGACGATGATGATGATGATGGATGATGATGATGATGATGATGATATTTTCAATCTCGCATAAGACTACCTTCGCCATGGCGATTCTTGTTCTAATCTCTTCAAGGCACCTACCACCGGATGCTATGACTGCTCAGACATAATTGTACCGATTCCCTTGTGTAAGAATATTGCTATGTACCCGTGTATTACAAGCCATCATATAAATAACTAATGTCAGCAATTATGTCAGAGCTAATGTAACGATCGTTTGTCACGCGAAGCTGCCTGACTCTCTATGACATCGTCAGCTCAAAGGCTTAAGTCAGACAACAGGTTTTAACAGCTCCCAGTTCATAAGTTGATCCCTGTAAGCCGATTGTAAATCCTGGAGACATTAACAAAGATCCAGTGTACATTAGCGAATAAGCCAAGCATTGAGTTGTCAGAAAGTGTACTGGTTGCTTATGACACTTTGACATCTTGTTATTGTTCTTCCAGGCGTTGGTTCTTATTCTTGTTTTCCTTCTGTATCATCTGTGTTATTATTTCACTTCTGTATCTGTGTTATTGTTTCCTTTCTGTATTATCTGTGTTCTTGTTTCCTTTCTGTATCATATTTGTTCTTGTTTCCTTTCTGTATCATATGTGTTCTCGTTTCCCTTTTATATCACTTGTTTTCTTGTTTCCTTTCGATTTCATCCCTTTTCTTTTCTCCTGATTGTATCACCTTTGTTCGTTTTTTTTTCTTTCTATATTATCAGTGTTCGTGTTTCCTTTCTGTAACATTTGTGTTCTTGTTCCGGTCGCCAACATGGCGGTTAAGCGTTGAAACGTTAAGGCCTGTGGCGTGTTTATAATTACAGCTACTGTTTGCAATCGCATTTTCCTCATGTTGGACTGGTACATGGTTCCGTCGCCATGCTACTGAGTGAGTGCGTGGGCGACACTGTGAGTTGTGAAATTCGCGAGGAATGCTTTTACATCTGTCCTGTACAGTGACCTGCATGTTCGGAACAATGGCTACCGGCTGTTGCTGAATTGACTGATTTGCCTTTTCGGTTCACGAGTGCATTTTTCAGGAGACTCCCGGGAGTCGGCGCTGAAGCTGCGGAGTTCGTGCTTTATGCGACACTTTCGGCGGGTCGCCTTGCGGTAAAAGACCGAGCCATGTGAGAAAACCCGGGTCAATGAGGTCTTTCTGGTGACTGCCGAGTCCATCGACGATGAACTGTGGTTTTCGTGGATTAATTTTGTGTTGGCATTCTGGCGGCGGCATTATGCACAGTGTACCTGTGCGGGCTGTTGGATTGCCGAGACTCCTGTCTGTTCCACTTTTCACATTCGACAGTGGGAAGCATTTTGTGTGATATTCACTGGCACAGGAACGGAGCATAATGGGGACGACCCGTTGCCGTGAAGTTGGAACCTCGACTAACTAACTAACTAACTAACTAACTAACTAGATTGTGTTCTTGTTTCCTTTCTATATTATATGTGTTCTTGTTTCCCGTCTGTATTATTTGTGTTCTTGTTTCCTTTATGCAACAGCTGGGTTCTTATTTTATTTTTGTATCGTCTGTAGTCTTGTTTCCATCTTTGTCTTGTATATTGTTCTTCTTGATCTTGCTTTTGAATGTGTAGTCCAGTTTCTGTTAACTTTCTTGTTCTTGTTCGTTGTTTGTTCTTCGTCATGTTATTATCCTTAATCTTCTTTCTCTTTTCATGTTACTGTTTTTCTTGTTCTTCAAGTTCTTATATATATATATATATACTAGCTGACCCGGCCCGGCTTCGCCCAGACTCTGGTGGGGAGCATCTCATTTAATTCATATAAGTAGTCATATAAGTTCTTGTTCCCGTTACCGACTATCTGTCTGTCTGTCTGTCTGTCTGTCTGTCTATCTGTCTGTCTGTCTGTCTGACCCGGCCCGTCTTCGCCCAGACCCTGATGGGGAGAATCTCATTTAATTCATATAAGTAGTCATATAAGTTCCCGTTCCGACTATCTATCTGTCTGTCTGTCTGACCCGGCCCGGCATCGCCCAACTCCTGGTGGGGAGAATCTCATTTAATTCATATAAGTAGTCATATAAGTTCCCGTTCCCGACTGTCTGTCTGTCTGTCTGTCTGTCTGTCTGTCTGTCTGTCTGTCTGTCTGTCTGTCTGTCTGTCTGTCTATCTGTCTATCTGTCTGTCTGTCTGACCCGGCCCAGCCCATGATGGAGAGCATCTCATTTAAATTATATAAGTAGTCATATAAGATCCCGTTCCCGACTATCTGTCTGACTGTCTGTCTGTCTTGGGTAAATGGAGGAGGGAGGAGGAAGAGGGAGGTGGAGGAGGGAAGAGGAGGGAGGAGGAGGGAGGAGACAGGAGGAGTAGGGAGGAATAGGAGGGAGGAGGAGGGATTAGGAGGAGGAGGGAGGAGTAGTGTGGAGGAGGAGGCGAGGAGGAGGGAGGAGGAAGAGGGAGGAGGAGGGAGAAGGAGGGAGGAGGAGAACGCAGGAGGAGAAGGGAGCAGGAGGAGGA
This sequence comes from Cepaea nemoralis, assembly GCA_014155875.1. NCBI lineage: Eukaryota > Metazoa > Mollusca > Gastropoda > Stylommatophora > Helicidae > Cepaea > Cepaea nemoralis. The sequence continues at coordinate 11,693 of JACEFZ010003683.1, read as the reverse complement.
GAGGGAGGAGGAGGGAGGAGGAGGAGGAGGAGGAGAGAGTAGGAGGGAGGAGGCGGAGGGAGAAGGAAGAGGGAGGAGGAAGAGGGAGAAGGAGGAGGGAGAAGGAGGAGAAGGAGGGGGAGGAGGGGAGGATGAGGAGGGAGGAGGAGGAATGTGAAGGGAGGAGGAGGGAGGAGGTAGAGGGAGGAGGAGGAGGGAGGCGGAGAGAAGAGGAGGGAGGGAGGAAGAGGGAGGAGGAGGAATGTGAAGGGAGGATGAGGGAGGAGGTAGAGGAAGTAGGAGGGAGGAGGAGGAGGTAGAGGGAGGAGGAGGAGGGAGGAGGCGGAGAGGGAGGAGGGAGGGAGGAGGAGGAGGAGGGAGGAAGAAGGAGGAGGAGGGAGGTGGAGTGATGAGGAGGAGGGAGGAGGAGAGAGGAGGAGGAGGGAGGAGGTAGAGGGAGGAGGAGGAGTGAGGAGGAGGAGAGGGAGGAGGAGGAAGGAGGAGGGGGAGGAGGGAGGAGGAGGAGGAGGGAGGAAGAAGGAGGAGGAGGGAGAAGGAGGATGAGGAGGAGGAGGGAGGAGCAGGAAAGGGGAGGAGGAGGAATGTGAAGGGAGGAGGAGGTAGAGGGAGGAGGAGGAGGGAGGAGGAGAAGGGAGGAGGAGGGATGAGGAGGAGGAAGAGGGAGGAGGAGGAATGTGAAGGGAGGAGGAGGGAGGAGGTAGAAGGAGGAGAAGGAGGAGTGAGGAGGAGGAGAGGGAGGAGGAGGAAGGAGGAGGGGGAGGAGGTGGAGGAGGGAGGAGGAGGGAGGAGGGAGAAGGAGGGATGAGGAGGAGGAGGGAGGAGGAGGAAGAGAGAGGAGGAGGAATGTGAAGGGAGGAGGAGGGATAGGGAGAATCGGAAGAGGAAGAGGGTAGGAGGAAGAGTGGAGAGGAGGAGGGAGGATGTAGAGGGAGGAGGGAGGAAAAGGGAGGAGAGAGGAGGAGGAGGGAGGAGCTAGGAGAAGGAGGAAGAGGGAGGTGGAGGGAGGAGAAGGAAGGAGGAGGAAGAAGGAGGAGGAAGAGGGAGGAGGAGGATGGAGGAGGGAGAGGGAGGAAGAGGGAGGAGGAGGAAGGAGGAAGAGGGAGGAGGAGGATGGAGGAGGTAGAGGGAGGAGGGGAAGAGAAAGAGGGTAGGAGGAGGAGGAGGGGAGAGGAGGAGAAGGAGGGAGGAGGAGAAGGAGGAGGGGATAGGAGGAGGGAGGAGGCAGAGGGAGAAGAAGGAAGGAGGAGGAGGAAGGAGGGAGGGGAAGGAGGGAGAATGAAGAGGGGAGGAAGGAAAGGGAGGAGGAAGAGGAGGAGAACGGAGGAGGAGGGTGGAAGGAGGAGGAGGAGGGATTAGGAGGAGTGGAGGAAGGAGTAGTGTGGAGGAGGAGGCGAGGAGGATGGAGAGGAAGAGGGAGGAGGAGGGAGAAGGAGGGAGGAGGAGAACGCAGGAGGAGAAGGGAGCAGAGGAGGAGGGAGGAGGTGGTGAGAGGGAGGAGGAGGGAGGAGGATGAGAGAGTAGGAGGAGGGAGGAGGCGGAGAGAGGGAGGAGGAGGAGGGAGGAGGCGGAGAGGCGGAGGAGGATGAGGGGGAGGAGGGAGGAAGAAGGAGGAGGAGGGAGGAGGAGTGATGAGGAGGAGGGAGGAGGAGGAGGGAGGAGGAGGAGGAGGAGGGGGAGGAGGAGGAAGAGGGAGGAGGAGGAATGTGAAGGGAGGAGGAGGGAGGAGGTAGAATGAGGAGGAGGAGGGAGGAGGAGTGAGGAGGAGGAGAGGGAGGAGGAGGAAGGATGAGGGAAGGAGGGAGGAGGAGGAGGGAGGAAGAAGGAGGAGGAGGGAGAAGGAGGGATGAGGAGGAGGAGGAGGGAGGAGGAGGAAGAGGGAGGAGGAGGAATGTGAAGGAGGAGGAGGTAGAGGGAGGAGGAGGAGGGAGGAGGAGGAAGGGAGGAGGAGGGATGAGGAGGAGGGATGAGGTAGAGGGAGGAGGAGGTAGGAGGGAGGAGGAGGAGTGAGGAGAGGAAGGAGGAGGGAGGAGGGAGGAGGAGGAGGGAGAAGAAGGAAGGAGGAGGAGGAAGGAGGGAGAGGAAGGAGGGAGAATGAGAAGGGGAGGAAGGAAAGAGAGGTGGAAGGGGAGGAGGAGGGAGGAGGAAAGAGGTAGGGGGAGGAGGAGGTAGAGGGAGGAGGAGGAGGAAGGAAAGGGAGGAGGAAGAGGAGGAGAAGGGAGGAGGAGGGTGGAGGGAGGAGGAGGAGGGAGGAGGTAGGAGGAGGAAGAGGGAGAAGAAGGGAGAAGGAGGAGGGAGGATGATGAGGGAGAAGGAGGCAGGAGGAGGAGGAGGGAGGCAGGAGGAGGAGGGATGAGGAGGGAGAGGGAGGAGGAGGGAAGATGAGGGAGGAGGGGGGAGGAGGCGGAGGGAGTAGGAGGGAGGAGGATGGAGGAGAAGGGGAGAGGAAGAGGGAGAAGGAAGAGGGAGAAGGAGGAGGTAGGAGGGAGAGGGATGAGAGGGAGGAGGAAGAGGAGATGGGTGGAGGGAGGAGGTAGAGGGAGGAGAAGAGAGGGGGAGAGAGTTCGCCATTCCGAATTCATACTCGTCTAGTTCTTCCCTTCTACACGACTGTAGATAACTTCCTTACACATAAAAAGATGAATTGTTATTGATATTGCCGTGGCATGGAGGAATATCAGCAGCAGAGTTGATTAAAAAAAACAAAGACTGAGATCTACAGAGAGCCATGAACGCCTACGCCAGCCGGCACGGCACTTGATGATGATGATTGCCGTGTGACGATTCTGTGTAGTCACGTCATTTTCTTCCCTTTCCCTAGCGTTTTGGTTCGGGGATTCTTTCATCATCATCATCATATATTTACGTACGTATTTTGGGAGGGGGAGGAGGGAGGAGGAGGAAGAAGAAAAAAAAACTATGACAGTTGACAGCTCTGGAATGAAAGGAAGGCGTGTAGAAAATTTCATCTCAATCGGATGGGCCGTTCGCGAACAAATAAAGGACATACATATTTACATACATACATATATACATACACACATATTTACATACATACACTTTGTTTTATAAATATATATATATATATATATATATATATATATATATATATATATATATATATATATATATATATATATATATATATATATATATATATATATGCCGGCTCCATGGCCGAGGAGTTAGCAGCTTTCTCCGCTAACCCCGAATACTCTCGCACGTGACGCGACGAGAATTAGCAGTGGTTCGAATCGCAAAAGTGACTTATGAGAGTATGGAGCCGGTCGCTCAGAAAGTCGTGGCGTGCTGATGAGCGTAATCTAGCCTAGGAATCAACATACAGCTGAAAGATGCTGGTGTTGACCGCAATATCCTGAAACAGGATGGAAACGCGGAAAAAAAAATAAAATATATATATATAATATATATATATATATATATATATATATATATATATATATATTCTTAACATATTAATTCCTCTACTTATTCTCAGTGTTCTTGTACTGCTTGTTTTTTTTTAAATGTTTTTCATATTTATAATTTCCCTCTTGTAATTTAGGTGTTTATGCTTATGTGTGCTGCTTTTGCCTTGATTAATGTTGTTGTTATTTTTATTATTTATTAACATTCATTATTAATATTACTATTATTTATTGTTATTATAATTATTATTATCATCATTTTTATTGTTTTATCATTATTAACATGTATTATTATTACTAATATTTATTGTTATTAATATTATTATTATGATTATTGCTGTAATTATTATTGTTATTATTATTAATGTAATTATTATTGTTTTGATTATTTTTATTATTATTATTACTGGTTAATTTTTTTATTTTTTTTTATTTTTTGGGTGGGGGGGGGGGGGGAATTGCGTCACAATTTGATAGATACCGCATACCCTCATACATATGTTAAGGTTGCTTCCTCTGTACAGATTCCATCCAAGGTCAAGGACTCCATCTACCCGTAGGGAGGTTCTCTTTCCTAATTATTTTTGTAAGGCAGCGGCTTTACGGTGTGATTAAAAATAATCATTAAAAAAAACTCATAATAATAATGAATAATTAATAATGATAATAATAGTAATAATAATAATAATAATAATAATAATAATAATAATAATAATAACGGTATTAATACATAAAAATAATAATTATAACAATAAATAATACTATTAATATAACAATAATAAATAATAATAACAAATGTTAATATTAATAATAATATATAACAATAATGATGAATATGAAAATAATAACACAGCCCCCCAAAACAATTTTGTTTGGATGCCAAACTTTTCCCACCTGATTCTGCATAAAGGGGGCCTGCTTAATCCAAATATCTCATTTATTTGTTTGTAGCAGCTCTAGTTTTTGAGATACAGACATTTGTGTAATTAATAAATATTATCACAGTATTTTCAGTATAAGCCTCTGGAGATATCATCTTCAAGAAGAGCATGTTTTCTTTCACTAGATTTATTTGTTATATTTGTGGAGAGTACACGTTGACAGAAGAATATGGGAAGCATATTTCTGTGTTTATGAAAAGGTATATTTTGTTTAATTTATAGTAAAAATAGGTGATTAGGACAAATCTTTGGCTCCTCATATTTTTTTGCAAAACATGTGTTGAACACCTGCGACAGTGGACTTGTGGGGAAAAAATATGTTTCTAATTTGGAATTTCAATGATTTGGAGAGTGCCCAAGAACCACTATAATGACTTTTATTTCTGTATTGTCAATATTAAGGGAATGTGTGTTTATCCTATTTACAGGACATCGCTGTCATCACCAGCATTTTACTACTGTTGTTGATCTCTTAGCAAGTTTACGTTCAGTAGTTTGCCATTGCTTTCTGAACGACCGGCTCCCATACCAACATGTTAAAATTCAGCGCAAAGTGGTTTGCTACCAAATCGGTCACACCTGTGTTTCGAACGCAGGAAAGTGGACTTAACGAATCGCGTCCGTAAGCACTTGGCCACGGAGATCGGCGATTAAGGGAAGTAATGGGGGAAATCAAAAACTAATTTAAATATCCAGATTTAGATTCTGATAAATTACCTCTTCCACATGGAGATGACATACCAATTCCAAGTTTCAGTCTGATTTAAGATTACAAGATGAGACAGCAGTGGCATGTGAAATATTTTGAAGATTATTTTCCAGCTGTTTAACACTTCCAACCGCATTAACTAAATTATCTAATCCAAGATCTATATCTCTCCAAGGAGTTTTCAGAACATTTGGCTTCAAGTTTGAAAGAATGAAAAAATAAATGTTACAATTTATCTCAGCAGATAGCAAGGTTTTCTTCCATTCTTTTGTAAAGAAGACAACCGTCTGTTTTGTACTATAACTACAGTTTTGATGAATTGAAAGTTGGAGAAAAAAATATTATAAACAAGCCTCTCTTTGATTGAAAAAGAGTTCTACTGCCACCATTACATATACAGCTTGGCTTGATGAAGCAATATGTTAAGACACTGAGCAAAGATTATACCTGTTTTAATACGTTATGCAGAAAGGTTTCCGGAACTGAACATCGACAAATGTACAGCTGGAATTGTTGATGGTCTTTAAAATAGAAAGTTAATAAATTTCATTGATTTGATGGAGAGAGAAAACACAGTCCATCATCGCCTGGTCATCATATGTTTTATTTATGGAAAACTTTCTGGGTAACTTTAAAGCAGACGACAATTATTCTGACTTAGTTGAAAACGTGCTGTTGAGTTTTTGCCACTACCTCCATAACCATTTACATTTCTTTCCCGAGAATCTTAGCGACTCCAGTGAGGAGCAGGGTGAAAGATTTCACCAAGATATAAAAACAATGGAAGAGAAACACCAGGGACCTTAAGGTTGCATCATGATGGCAGATTACTGTTGGACCCTAAAGTGTAACTGTCCGAACATATCACATTCCAGGAAGTCCTCGAAAAGAAGCTTTTTGTGTTGACCGCATATTTTAAAAAATGTAAGTGATAAAGGTTTAATATATTTTGGTGTTTTATATGGAGGTAACAAATGCACAGTAATTGCATATAATATGAGTGCAGATTACAGTCAAAATGACACTGATGGCACCTAACTCTAAGCATGTACATAACAACTGCTCTACTAAGAAGGTTATTGTTAGTTATTTCAAAAACTAGAGCCGATAGAAAATAAAACCTGACCTGATTAAATTTTTGGAATCAGCAACACAAAATTACCAAAAACAGCTACAACATTTAAGGCACCAAAATGTGTGTAAACCAGTGTAATAATAATAATTATTATTTTTATATAGGCATCTTGCCGTCTTTACAGACGATAGTATGTTACATTGTGCTTCAATAAGGTTTGATGACTACCCATGGCGGTAGCGAATGTGACTGATCAGACCAATTCGCGCTGTAAATGTTCGTCCACAATGGATGCATGTGAACACATGGTGATTTTCACCACCACTCTACATCTTATGTCTCATGCGCTCAGTGTGTGACTTATCTTCAATCATTTTCTCCTTTGTCTTTATTCTATTTCTGATATTTGCGCTCCATGCAGTACGTTTGACGGCGACTTGCTCCAAATTGCATTAGTAATGCCTGTACCAATAATGTCTCGCTTACACACACACACTTTGTATTCTCTTAGAGGCCGACCCCGAGATCTCTTACCCATCTGTAATTCACCAAAATAAATGTCTTTTGGTATTCTACCATCATCCATCCTCCTAAAGTGTCCTATCTAAGTCTACCAAGACAGAGCATGGAACAAACCGTCACATAGCTAGATCTTTCCAATAGCTCAATATTTGTGATTTTGTCTTGCAATTTATTACCAAGTATTTTTCGCAGACACCGCATATGAAAGCTGTTTAAACGTTTCTCTTGGTGTGAGTAAGTTGAACAGGCTTCACTGCCATAAAGAAGATTACTAAGGACACAGGCTTGATAGAAAAGGATATTTGTTTTGGCAGTAAGTTTCCTGTTCTCCCAGACTCGTTTTGTGAACCTGTTCATTGTTTTTGTTGCCTTACCAATCCGGATGTTGATTTCCTGATCTAGGGATAATTTGCTATTTACCACTGATCCTAGATATGTAAAATGGTCTACTATCTCCAGTTCGGCGTCGTCAATAAAGATTGATGGTACCCCATGTGTACATTATGAAATAATCTGTCTTCTTTTTGCTAATTGTTAAACCAAATTTAGAACAAGCATTGGAGAATGCAGATCGCGGGCATTGCAATTCTTCCTCAGAGTAGGTCGTAATTGTAGCATCACCTGCAAACAGCAGCTCTTTGATCAGTACCCTCCTAATGTTGGTCTTGGCCTTCAATCTCTGAGCATTGTAGAGGCCACTATCTGAGTGTGATTGATTGTATATGCCACTATCCTGGTCACGAAAGGCATATTTCAGTAGAAGTGAAAAGTACATTCCAAAGAGGGTGGGAGCTAGTAAACAACTTCACTTAACTCCACTCTTGATTTCAAACTCTTCTGAAGTTGCACCATCAGACCTTCATGCCTGTGTGGAACGATTCCACAATGGAAAGAAGAGCTGGCGGGCAGCCAATCTTCTTAAGTGCCTTGAACAGGCCCTCACTTCTGACCAAATCAAATGTCACTATGAGGTCGATGAAGGCAATAAACAGTGGTTCACTGCATTTTTCTTGCATTTGTGGCAATGAGAATATCATATCAGTGGTAGACCAGTTCCGTCGACAGCCAGCCGGTGATTCGGGGTAGATTTGATCTCTCAGGACTTGAAGTCTGCGCAGAACAATTCTAGCAAATACTTTCCCATCAATGCACAAACATTTAGATCAGTTAAGACCAGAGGTGTTGTTATCGGATCTCACTACTCTCGAGATCAGCGGATGTGTGATATCATTAGGTACCAGTGGTTCTTGGGAAAATTCCCAGCCCCTGGTCCTTATGAGACTGGTGTGGGCATGTAACCTCTCAGCGACGCCGACCATCTTTAATATTACTATTTACATCTGTATTGTTGTTATTATTATGATTATTATTGTCGTCATTATTATAATTTTTATTATTATTATTATAACCATTATAATTATTATTATCAACTTCATCATCATCATTAGTATTATCCATAGTATTATCATTATTATTATTATTATTATTATTATTATTAGTATTATTATTATTATTATTAGTATTATTATTATTATTATTCTTTATTATTCTACCACAGTGCTGACTGTGATACAGATCATTCTTTGGTTGTTGCAAGAGTTAGACTGAGACCAAAGAGAATCTACACAGCTAAACACAAATCTAGCCCCAGGATTAATATTATTAACACTCATGATCCTGAAAAGTGCTTTCAGTTTCAACAGCAACTTGAAGACGCTTTCACTGATACACCAGAAAATTGTACAGTAAATGAAAAGTGGGGTCAAATTAAGGAAACTCTTTATAAAACTGCCGTAGGGGTTTACGGCACTGTGGATCATAAGAGGCAGGACTGGTTTGCGGCCAACAGCGAGACTCTGCAGCCCTTGATTGATAAGAAGAAGAAAGCTCTCTTAAGAAACAAGGAAAGACCAACGCGTAACACTCTGAGTGAGCTAAGGCAAGCTAGGAAGGATGTGCAAAAGGCTGCCAGGCAGTGTGCAAATGATTATTGGATCAAGTTATGTGAGTCCATTCAAATCGCAAGTGATAAGGGAGACATAAGAAGCATGTATGAAGGAATAAAGAAAGCCTGTGGTCCAGTGATCAAAAGAAGTGCACCGCTGAAAACCTTGACTGGAGAAGTCATCACTGATAAGAAACAGCAGATGGACAGATGGGTAGAGCACTATTTGGAGCTTTACTCAAGTGAGACCAAACTAGCGGATGATGCCCTTAACGCCATAGAGGCTCTACCAACTCTTGACCACCTGGACACACTTCCCACCATAACAGAAGTTAAGTGTGCTATAAATGAACTTGCATCTGGCAAGGCTCCAGGTAAGGATGGGATTCCAATAGAGGTTATCAGGAGTGGGCAAGACACACTCACTCTACAGATCCACCAGCTGAATAGAGCTATGCTGGCGTGAAGGACAAGTCCCACAGGATTTCAAAGATTCAAACATCATAACGCTGTACAAGAACAAGGGTGATCGGAGTGACTGTAACAACTATAGGGGTATCTCACTTCTGTGTATTGTTGGAAAAGTATTTGCCAGAATTGTTCTGCGCAGACTTCAAGTCCTAGGAGATCAAGTCTACCCCGAATCACAGTGTGGCTTTCGACAGAACCGGTCTACCACTGATATGATATTCTCATTGCGACAAATGCAAGAAAAATGCCGTGAACAGAATCAACCACTGTTTATTGCCTTCATCGACCTCACAAAGGCATTTGATTTGGTCAGTCGTGAGGGTCTGTTCAAGGCACTAAAGAAGATTGGCTGCCCACCAACTCTTCTGTCCATTGTGGAATCGTTCCACACAGGCATGAGGGGTATAATCAAGTTTGATGGTGCAACTTCTGAAGAATTTGAAATCAAGAGTGGAGTTAAGCAAGGTTGTGTACTAGCTCCCACCCTCTTTGGAATATACTTTTCACTTCTACTGAAATATGCATTTCGTGATCAGGATGGTGGTATATACATTCACTCACGCTCAGATGGCGGCCTCTACAATGCTCAGAGATTGAAGGCTAAGACCAAAATTAGGAGGGTACTGATCAGAGAGTTGCTTTTTGCAGATGATGCTGCGATTACGACCCACTCTGAGGAAGAACTACAACATCTACTATCTGCATTCTCCAATGCTTGTTCTGAATTTGGTTTAACAATTAGCAAAAAGAAGACACAGATTATGTCACAAGGTGCACATGGGGTACCATCAATCTTTATTGACGACGCCGAACTAGAGATAGTAGACCATTTTACGTATCTAGGATCAGTGGTAAATAGCAAATTATCCCTAGATCAGGAAATCAACATCCGGATTGGTAAGGCAGCAACAACAATGAACAGGTTAAGAAAAAGAGTCTGGGAGAACAGGAAGCTTACTGCCAAAACAAAAGTCCTTGTCTATCAAGCCTGTGTCCTTAGTACTCTTCTCTATGGCAGTGAAACCTGGACAACTTACTCACACCAAGAGAACAATTTAAACAGCTTTCATATGCGGTGTCTGCGAAGAATTCTTGGTATTAAGTGGCAAGACAAAATCACAAATACTGAAGTATTGGAAAGATCAGGTTGTGTGACAGTTTATTCCATGCTCAGTCTTCGTAGACTTAGATGGATAGGACATCTTAGGAGGATGGATGATGGTAGAATACCAAAGGATATCTTTTTTGGTGAATTACAGATGGGTAAGAGATCTCAGGGTCGGCCTCTACTACGATACAAAGATGTGTGTAAGCGGGACATGATTGATACAGGCATTGATAATGCACATTGGGAGCAAGTCGCCGCTGAACGTGTTGCATGGAGGGCAAATATCAGAAATGGAATAAAGTCAAAGGAGAAAATTATTGCAGAAAAGTCACACACCAAGCGTTTGAGACGTAAGATGGTGCATGATGGTGGAAATGACCACGTGTTCACATGCACCCACTGTGAACGGACATTTACAGCGCAAATTGGCCTTATCAGTCACACTCGCTACCGCCATAGTTAAAAGTTATTATGCCTTTTTAGAGCACAAACTATCGTCTGTCAAGACGGCAAGGTGCCAATGAATTATTAGTATTATTATTATTATTATTTTTACTATTATTATTATTATTATTATTATTATTCTTTCGTCTTCTTTCGTTCGCCTGAAATATGTCTATAACTGTGATATTGTCTCTTGTATGAATCTAACAATCTTTTTTTAGGTCACTCAGCGGTCCATAGAGTTTATCTTCTACTATTGTATTATTATTAATGTTAATATTATTATTATTATTATTATTATTATTATTATTAGTAATATTATTATTATTATTATTATTATAAGTGGCGTTCATTTGAAATTCGTTCGTGCCTGACCGCGCGTAATTGCGTAGGTTGAACATGATCATGTCATAGTCATGTGATAAGTACTGAGCAATGAATAAAAGAGCACGTGCTTATCGTCCCATGATGCATAGGTTGTTTCTGACCATTGAGAAAATGGCCGGGTTGATCCAAAATTCGTCCATAGAAACTCAAAGAGCGGTGATTCAGTTTCTTTCATTTGAAGGATGTCGACCAGTGGACATTCATCGAAGAATACGTAGCGTACGGTAACGAATGTGTGTCGAAGACAACAGTGACAGACTGGGCACGAATGTTTCGAAAATCAAAAGATCTTCGACGGCCGGGTCAAGCGCATATTTTTGCAACAGAAAAAAACCATCGCCAAAGTTGATGCAGCAGTGCAGATGAACCGTTGTCGAAGCATACGTTCGCTAGCGAAAGAATTTGATGTGTCAATTGGGACAATTCAAAAGGTCGTTCGTAAGAAACTGCAATATCGGAAGGTGTGTTCACAATGGGTATCATGGATGTTGACCGACCACCAAAAAGAGGACCGCAAGGGGTAGTGTTTGAACACCTTGCTGCGTTACAGAGTGGAGAGTGATGCATTTCTCTTTCGCATAGTGGCAGGCAATGAATCATGGTGTCACCACTTTGAGCTGAGCAGCAAAAGAGAGAGAGAGAGAGAGAGAGAGAGAAGGGGAGAGG
>JACEFZ010003682.1:0-27353 GCA_014155875.1 Cepaea nemoralis | reverse complement strand
AAAAATAAAATAAAAAAATTTAATTTTATATATATATATATATATATATATATATATATATATATATATATATATATATATATTATATATATATATATATATATATATATATATATATATATATATATATAAATAAATAAACAGCTCATGATGGAAGACAGTAAAGAGAACTATTTGAGAACACTATTGCAGAACTGTATTCCGAAACAATAAATGAAATTTGTTACGCTCAACGGATTAGACATGTCCTTGGCCTAGGCTAAATGATTTTTCAATAAAAATGTGTGGGTAGTTTTTAATGTAGTTGTATCAGGGTATCTGCTTTTGTGTGCTGACTGCTGACGAAGGCTTTCTACCGCAACGCTCAGTCTGTCACGTGCGATTTTATTTGTGCAAATCTGACCAAGTTCACTTTAGTTTTTGTTTATTTAGCTATTGCATCCACATGAAAGTTTGGAAAGAACAATCATGAATTTGTATATATGCCCGGGAAGATAAGAAGAGGAAGGCCAAAGAGAAGATGGGTGCATGATGTGGCAGGTGATCTCCAGATGGACGTATCGGACGCGGGACATCTTGCTTATGACCGAGAAGTTTTCCGGATGGGTGTTATGGGAGCGGGGTTCTGCAAAGGACGTGCTACTGAATGAATGAATGAATTCTCCATGGAATAGATGGGTACAATTTTGATGATAGACACACTTCAGTTGAATTCAAACATGAAGAGTTTTAAAACAGTGAACAACTAAGGTTAGAATTAAATTGTAAGAAGACAAATGTTATGATCGTCACTAAGAATAAATAAATACCACAATGTAATAGATGAGTAAATTGGAATATTTTTAAACAAGTGAATCGGTACAACTATAAGGAACAGTCATAACATCTGATGGGAGATGCCTTGAAGAGATTAGAACAAGAATCGCCATGGCGAAGGTAGCCTTTTGCAAGATGGAAAACATACCGACCAATAAAATGATGTCAATTGCAACGAGAAAAAAAAAGTGTTGAAGTGCTGCACAGAACCTGTACTTTTGTATGGATGTAAAACGCGGACATTGTGCAGACAAGCTGGAGAAAGAAAACAAAAAGCTAATGGCAGTGAAAACGTTACTACTTAGGGAAATGCAAAGAACGCCATCGACAGAAACCAATGAGCAAGTCCTGCAAGATGAAGCTGGAAACCGTAAACTGACAAGAGAAATTAGACGTAGACCGTGAACATTGTTTGGGCGCGTTACAAGAAGAAATAAACTAGAGAATTTGATTACAACTGCAAGATTGAGAGGAAAATAAAAAGGGGAAGGCAGAGAAGTAACTATCTGGATGGCTTGGCCACATGGCATGGTCGAGACAAGAACACAGAGCTGATCGACGACTCTGATGATCGTGTGAGATGGCGAAACATGACCCCCACCCCCACGCTTATCGATATGGCACATGATGATGATCAAGACAGGGCTTAAATCAGAATAAACCAACACCAATGTCTATTAAAAAGATGTAGGACTCCGTTACGGTACTATCGTGACATATTGTGCATGTGGTCCTTGCCTCTCTGACTTTCATCTCCAAATGGAGCATAGCAATACATCAGGTGCCGTCTCCACAGTGAAGTTTGACTGCAATGTATCTGCAACACTATCTGTCTCTCGCCCAGACTGTCAGATTGATGTTCATCCATCTCTTGATGTTATCTTCCGACTTGTATCGTTACCAACCTCTACTAAACATCCAACAATTCTTCCTTCCAACCAATTATTCTTCAATTCTTCCAACCAACCATCCTTCCAACCAATCATTCTTCCATCCTCCTTACCAACCAACCATCCTTCCGACCAACCATTCTTCCATCCTCCTTACCAACCATCTTTCCAACCAGCCATTATTTCATCCTCCTTGCCAACCATCCTTCCAACCAACCATTATTCCACCCTCCTTACTAACCATACTTCCAACCAACCATTCTTCTATCCTTCTTACCAACCATACTTCCAACCAACCATCCTTCCAACCAACCATTATTCCATCCTCCTTACTAACCATACTTCCAACCAACCATTATTCTATCCCCCTTACTAACCATACTTCCAACCAGCCATTCTTCCATCCTCCTTACCAACCATCCTTCCAACCAACCATTCTTCCATCCCCCTTACTAACCATACTTCCAACCAACCATTATTCCATCCTCCTTACTAACCATTCTTCCAACCAACAATTCTTCCAACCAATCATTCTTCCATCCTCCTTACTAACCATACTTCCAACCAACCATTCTTCAATCCTCCTTACCAACCATCTTTCCAACCAGCCATTATTTCATCCTCCTTGCCAACCATCCTTCCAACCAACCATTATTCCACCCTCCTTACTAACCATACTTCCAACCAACCATTCTTCTATCCTTCTTACCAACCATACTTCCAACCAACCATCCTTCCAACCAACCATTATTCCATCCTCCTTACTAACCATACTTCCAACCAACCATTATTCCATCCTCCTTACTAACCTTACTTCCAACCAACCATTATTCCATCCTCCTTACCAAGCATCCTTCCAACCAACCATTATTCCATCCTCCTTACCAACCATCCTTCCAATCAACCATTCTTTCATCCTCCTTACTAACCATACTTCCATCCAACAATTCTTCCAACCAACCATTCTTCCATCCTCCTTACAAACCATACTTCCAACCAACCATTCTTCAATCCTCCTTACCAACCATCCTTCCAACCAACCATTCTTCTAACCAACCACTCTTCCATCCTCCTTACCAACCATCCTCCCAACCAACCATTATCCGTCCTCCTTACTAACCATACTTCCACTAACCATTCTTCCATCCTCCTTACCAACCATCCTTCCAACCATTCTTCCAACCAACCATTCTTCCATCTTCCTTGCCAACCATCCATCCAACCAACCATTATTCCATCCTCCTTACTAACCACACTTCCAACCAACCATTCTTCCATTCTCATTACCAGCCATACTTTCAACGAACCATTCTTCCATCCAGCCAACCTTCCAAACAGCCAACCAACCAACCATCCTTCAAACCAACTAACCAATTTTTCTCCCAACCAACCAACCATCCTTCAAACCAACCAACAAATCTTTCTCCCAACCAACCAACCAGCCATTCTTCCAACCAATCAACCAACCAACCAACCAACCAACCAACCAACCAACCATCCTTACAACCATCTAATCAAGCTGTAATTGTGAATAATGTATTTGCATGTAGGGAATTTTTGTTTAAAACCATCACAAATTTGCTCACCATATTGAGTAGTTTCACTCACGTCCCATCCGAAAGTCAAGACAGTTAGCGGGAAACACAGAACCAACAACAACACAACCATTTTCAGTGCGTACATTCTCTTCGCCTGTGTGAGAATTGTGCGGAGTTGCAAGTAGCCGCTGTTTTCCCCACTATGTTTAAGGTAAACATTCGGAAAATTAAGTTAAGTGGTTAACATTATAAATAAGTCCAATGCGAATGGGAGTTTTCTTTCACAATTTAAACAAGAAGATTGTCGTTAATTTACGGTGATTTCTTTTTATTTTGACCATCAAATGATTGTTCGTCCAAGAATTAATTATCTGACGCAGTATTTATTTGTTTGTGACCGAGTTAATTTTATATATTATAATTTTATAATAAATAAATTAACAAGTCGGTGGTTTTAAAAAGGAGAAGCATTACCGTACAGCACTTGGGCGTTGAGTGGTATAAAGTTGTCTACAGTGTATACTAACGGTCAAGGTTATCCAACGTATCAGACGGGATATTACAGTGGAATTGAGTAAATATTAAGATTGTAAACTCTTAACTCTTTCAGTCATAGTAGGTGATATGAGAAAAAACATAAAAAACAAGCAGAAGTAAAGGTTATTACCCCCCCCCCCCCCCCCCAAAAAAAAATGTAGGGTGTCTCCGTGACGAAGTGGTCAAGCCGTCTGACTCAGGCTTTGAAGGTTGTGAGCTCGATTCAGGACCGCGTCCTTCGGTTCAGGAGTGCATTTTTTCGGAGACTCCTGAGGGTCGTCACTGTAGCTACGGAGTTCGTGCTTTGTTCGACGCTTTCTGCAGTTCGCTGCGGAAAAAAACTGGGCCAAATTGGACTCAATGAGTGTGCTCAGGAAGATAGAAATGGGCTGGATCCGAAAACTGTGGCTGGTTCCCCTGTGCGGTCACGGCTATAAAAAATTAGTTTCATTTTCGTGCCATGGCATGCGGGTGTACAAGAAAATGAACAGGCTAAAGGCTTGCGGGTAAGGCTGCTGTGGAGGGCAGACGAGCCATGGACCAGGCTGATACACTGAATGCTCTACGAGAAGTAAGACTTTTTCGAGAACCATTTGATGACTATGAATCTACAACCATGGTCAGACTGCGAGAACAGCAAGTTAAAAGAGGCGTGGAAAGACAAGAATATTATGCAAGAAGCCAAAGAAGAGTAATAAACCAACACAGAACTGGTATCGTGAGGCGCTATACGCTGTGGGATTTACTGAGGAGGGGATCCTAGCACTTATGGACTGAATAGTTTGATGTGCAATGAGGATGATCTGTCGACTAACTAACTGACTATTCCTAGCCGATGTCGTCGTCGTCAATCACCTCCGAACCCATAATCATTGAATCTGATTGGGTTACAAGTGTATTCATCAATCATGATGGACGAACAACACTTAACAAAACACAAATAGGCTGTCATAATGTTATAATGTTCTGAGTAAACGTAAGAATTACAATCACACATGCCAGGTTGAGTGGTACATATAGAGAATAGTCAATCACACATGCCACGTTGACTGGAACATATAGAGAACTAGCTGACCCGGCCTGGCTTCGCCCAGCCCCTGGCGGGGATCTATCTATCTGTCTGTCTGTCTGTCTGTCTGTCTGTCTGTCTGACCCGGCCCGGCTTCGCCCAACTCCTGGTGGGGAGCATCTCATTTAATTCATATAAGTAGTCATATAAGCTCCCGTTCCCGTTCCCGACTATCTGTCTGTCTGTCTGTCTGTTTATCTGTTTGTCTGTCTGTCTGACCCGGCCCGGCTTCACCCAGTCCCTGGTGGGGAGCACCTCATTTAATTCATATAAGTAGTCATATAAGCTCCCGTTCCCGACTATCTGTCTGTCTGTCTATCTGTCTGTCCGACCCGGCCCGACTTCGCCCAGGCCCTGGTGGGGAGCATCTCATTTAATTCGTATAAGTAGTCATATAAGCTCCCGTTCCCGACTATCTGTCTGTCTGTCTATCTATCTGACCCGGCGCGGATTCGCCCAGCTCCTAGCGGGGAGCGTCTCATTAAATTCATATAACAAAAAAAAAATTAACTTAAGAATGTGCTTCCACACACCATCCATTATTTTTAATGAAAGCTGTTTTTAATCACCTACATGACTGTAGATAACTTCTTTAAACATAAAAAGATGGGTTAGAAAATTTTCACTATTTAAATAGATGCATTATTTTTATGAAAACTTTGAAAATGCTTTAAAGATTTTATTATTATTTATTAGAAAAAGAGTTTATAAACCTTTGATAACAATGCAACAGTCTATATATAAAATATATAGCAATACTATTAAAAGTTATGCCCCTTGAAATAACTTTTCTTGAGTAAAATCCCCTCGCTATATATAAATGATAATGTAAATTAAAATATTAAATTTTAGTAAGTAAATAGCTGGTTGTACACTAACAAACTATGACAGTTGGCTGCACGGGAATGAAAAGAACGCATGTAGAAAATTTCATCTCAGCCGGATTGACCGTTTGCGAACGCATCAAATACATCCGGATACACATTGCCTTTTATATATATAGATAGTCAATCACTCATGCCACGTTGACTGGTACATATAGAGAATAGTCAACCACACATGCCACGTTGACTGGAACATATAGATAATAGTCAATCACACATGCCACGTTGACTGGAACATATAGATAATAGTCAATCACACATGCCACGTTGACTGGAACTTATAGATAATAGTCAATCACACATGCCACGTTGACTGATACATATAGAGAATATTCAGTCACACATGCCACGTTGACAGGTATACATATACATAGTCAATCACACATGCTACGATGAATGATTTACATACATAATAGTTAATCATACCTGCCATGTTGACTCGTATACATACATAATAATCAATCACACATGCTACGTTGACTGTTTTACATACACAATAGCCAATCACCCGTGTCATGCTGACTGCAAATATACAAAATAGTTAATCACATTTGCCACTTTGACTGGTATGCATATATAATATTTAATCACACATGCCACGTTGATTGGGGTACATACACAATAGCCAATCACGTATGTCACGTTGACTGGTATACATACATAATATTCAATCACATATGCCACGTTGACTTGTGCCCATGAAGAATAGTAAATCACACATGTCACGTTGACTGATATACATACAGAATAGTCAATCGCACATGTCACTTTGACTGGTATACATGCAAAATACTCAATAACACATGTCACGTTGACTGGTACACGTACACAATAGTCAATCGCACATGTCACGTTGACTGGTATACATACATAATAGTCATCACACATGCACGATGACTTGTGCTCATGACGAATAGTCAATCACACATGATGCTTTCCTTGAGACATAAAGAGTTAACAATGAGCGGGCTTTTTTTAAAAAATTGTTAGTGATGTATTAGAGCAGCTTATTATATCTGTCAATGAACAGAAGTTTTAAAAAAATAATCTCTACAGACAAAACTATATGTTAATCAAATATTATAGTCACCAACGAAGAAACTGTTCAAGTTCGAGTTCAGTTCCAGTTGTTGAAAAGAAAAAAAGAAAGAAAAAAAAACAACTTTCCACCAACATTCAACTAGCCTCTGTGGCGTTAGTTATATTTGTGGTGGTTCATGGTGCGGGTTAAGTTTCTCTCTGTTTCTGCACCAGTGTTAGCCAGCTTATCGATTTTGTAGAGTTTGTGCCTGTGACGTCGGCTGGGAGATTGGCCGTAAGGTCTCCTTTGAGTCCGTCTCCTCTGGCGGTTTCTTTGATCAATAATGGCTTATGGCTCGTCTGTTTTGATAGGATTCAGTCCTTATAAGGACGCATCCTTTGGTTTGCTTGCTTTTGTAGTGTGTGTGGGGGGGGGGGGGGTCCACCCTTGGGCAGATTGGCAGCCCGCCTTCTGATCTTGTATGAACTCTGCGTGAGCATTGAAAGAAACTGAATATGTCGCAAATTTTGAACACCTCGTAATCTTTCCTTTTCCCATACTTTCTAGAAAATTATGAAAATATCTGGCGATTTTGGGCTGGATATACTGAAGGTCTGTACTGGACTGAAAAATAACCCAGATTGAATCCGGCTCACCGTCTTGACAGGCAAGCGTGTTAAGTACTATATCAAAGCGGCTAAATAAGCATTCCAGGTACTTAAGAGTTCGATTGGTAATCGAAAATCTCCACACTGAAGTTTACATGAAAGTGAAATGTACTTGGGTGCATCTTCTTCGCGAATATGTCCTTTTATTTAGGGGGTTTATCAGATTCTGGGGAAAAGGATTGCTCGTGTGTTACTAGGGGCTTATAAGAAATGCAAAAAAAAAAAAAAATCATCATCATCATCATGTGCCATGCCGGTTAGCGTGGGCGGTCATATTTCACGATCACCAGAAACGTAGATCAGCTCTGTATTCTTGTTCCGACCATGCCTTGTGGTCAAGCCATTCAAATATTTACTTCTCTGCCTTTCTCTTGTTATTTTCCCCTCAATCTCGCCACTTGTAACCAACTTCTCTAGTTTATTTCTTCTCATAATATGCCACAAAATGTGACTGTCTACGTCTAATTTCTCTAATCAGTTTGTGGTTTTTATTAGCACCATGTAGGACTTGCTCATTGATAGACTCCTCCGGTACACTCTGGCACACTATATTCGTTCGTTTCGTGATGTTATCTCCCCACTTATAGCACCGCCTACCTCCTGTTCGCCTGCCTTCGACATTGTCCTCGACTGGGCCTCCAGTATGGTTTTAATAAGAGTGTGCTTATATTCCATGCCGTCTGGCGCTGGTGATCATGTCTGTTCACAGCTTCTGTCTCGTGTACAGCCAGTCATTTATGATACTGATGTCCCTCAATGCCAAGATGTCAAACTGTCTATCTTGGTCTCCTGTCTATACTTCCCTCCAACTTTCCTAGTGTTGCAAAAAATATGTGATTTATCTGTTTTTTTTACTTCTTCCATATAAATTATGTTTTTTAAAAATATATTAAGCTCTTAATGAATCGCCTGTTCTGTTTATTTTTAACTGATTCAGTGCCGAACGAAAAGTAGGTTTAAACGAAACATGGTACATACTACATAATCAAATAAACAAGTATTATAGTGTAAATTTCCGTTCAGTGAGCTTTGAAACTGCGGAAGATAATGTGAAACAAAACAAATAGCAAAATGGCCCTAGTATGGCGATATATCGTCCTGTCAAAATGGAAGGTCAAATTTGGTGATATATTATCCATCGGCTCTGAATCAGTTAAAAAACTGGAGCGCTGTAATAACATCCATCACTAAGCAGTATTGGTAGCCACTTTAGCGAAGCATTTAGGCGTTCGCCTGGCCTACCGGTGATCTTTGAGTTTCGATTCGCATTAGACCGGTTTCGAATTTTTAAAACTAAAATGGCTACCAAACATTTTTGGGGAGTAAAGGCGGTCGCCGTGATACTAACCACATCCTCGCTAAATGTCGGTTGATCTATACAAATATAAGTCTAGCATCGTATGCGCAATACGCCTTAGGACGAGTAAAGGGATTCTTTACATTTTTAAAACAACTTTGAGCCTAGACAGAATATCCAAAGAAGCAAGCGTTGACAGAACAGATTCAGAACATGTCGAACTCTCTACTTGTACTTCAGATGAAACAACAGATTCACCCGGAATAAATGAACTTGAATTTGCTGACGATCAGCGCATGATTTATAGCAACGATTGCAGAATGAAAAGTAATATTAATAA
Organism: Cepaea nemoralis; assembly: GCA_014155875.1. Lineage (NCBI taxonomy): Eukaryota > Metazoa > Mollusca > Gastropoda > Stylommatophora > Helicidae > Cepaea > Cepaea nemoralis. The sequence continues at coordinate 18,293 of JACEFZ010003682.1, read as the reverse complement.
GCTGACTTCGTCATGCAGCAGATACACTATGAATATAAATACAGCCAAAACTGAAGTAATGCAAGTTAGCAGATCTCTTGGTCCACTAAGTATACTGATAAATAGCACGTCTCTGAAACAAGTTAAAGAGTTCACATTTCTTAGGAGTATTATCACAGAAGATGGCAGAATAGACAGAGAAATCGAAACCAGGTGTCAAGAATCTACAATCTGTATAGCCCAGCAGATAAGGACCTTACACTCTCAAATATGAAAATAACTGACACAAACTGCATTATTGTCGGAGACTTTAATAGCCGTTCAGAAAGATGGGGATACCCAGATACTGACAAAAGAGGAGATGAATTGGAGGACTGGGAAATAGACTCAAATCTCCATCTACTCAACAAAGCGGATGACACACCAAGCTTCTACTCCAGAAGATGGCTTACCACTTCTACTCCAGACTTAGCTTTCTGCACAGGAGACATCCTCCACAAAATCGATCGCCATGTGCTGGACCAATTAGCAGGTAGTGACCACAGACCAATCAAGCTTGTAATGAATATGGAGTAGGTTCCACAGGAGCAAAAGCCCTTGCCCCGCTGGAATTACAAACGAGCAGATTGGGACAGATTTGCCATACTAACAGACAAATATTGTGAAAACATAAATACACGATATGGCAACATAAAGCAAATGGTGGAAAGTCTAAACAGAGCGATAATACAGGCAGCCACTGAGTCCATTCCAAGAGGAGCGAGGAAAAATTACAAACCATACTGGACTGAAGAACTACAAAGTTTGGAGGACAAAGTTGAAGATGCCAGGAAGACAGCAGAGAGAGAACAAACAATTGAAGCGAACATCTCTCTCAAAGCCATCTCAGCAAAATATAAAAGAACAGTAAATCAAACAACAAGAGATTGTTGGAGGGAAAAAACAGAAAACCTGAATTTTGACAGGGATGGAAACAAACTATGGAAACTAGTGAAAGCCATGAACAATGAAGGACCTAGAAACAAACAAATAACAATTAAACAAGGAAATGCCTTGCTTACAGGAAAAAAGGATGCAAATGCACTAATGGAACACTATACAAATGCAAACCACATTGATATTACAACCGAACAGAAGAAAGCAATCAAAGACAAACAGATACATCATAGAAATACAGAGACAGCAGCAGAATATATGATGGCAAATCTAACAATGGAAGAAATGGAACAGGCAATGAATACCCTAAAAAAGAAGAAATCACCAGGAAAGGATGGAATCACAAATGAAATGCTAATAGGACTAGGCACCAAGGCAAAGAAGAAACTACTAGCAGTCCTAAATAACAGCTGGAAGAGAGGAATAGTCCCACAGGCATGGAAGGAAGCTATACTAATACCAGTCCCAAAGAAAGGAAAAGACCTGGAAGAACCAAATGGCTATCGACCTATCAGTCTACTTAGCTGTGTAGGAAAATTAATGGAACGCATTATCAATGGCAGGCTAACATGGCATCTGGAAGAAAACAAACTCTTAACACCACACCAAGCAGGATTCAGAAAGTACAGATCCACTGAAGATCAAATAACCTATATAGCTCAGGAAATAGAGGATGCCTTCCAAGAGAAAAAGCACACACTAGCAGTCTGGATAGATTTAGAAAAAGCATTTGATAAAGTATGGAAGGAAGGACTGAAAGTAAAACTGCAAAAAATGCATGTTTGTGGGAAAATGTATAAATGGATCAGCCACTACCTTGAGAACAGAACTGCCAGGACAAAAGTACAAGGACAAACAAGCAAAATGATGCTGTTGGAGCAAGGTGTCCCCCAAGGAGGAGTTCTTTCACCAACATTATTCCTAGCATATATAAATGACATCACAGAAAATTTTCCAGCCAGAGTACACACATCCTCCTTTGCAGATGACCTAGCCATATGGACATCTGAAGAATATATTAGTACAGCTAACAGCAGAATACAGCAAGCCTTATTAGCGCTAGAGGACTGGTCAAAATCATGGCTAGTGAAGATAAGTGAGGAGAAAACAACATGCACAGTGTTCTCCCTCTCAAATAAAACTCAGCAACCTAAGCTGGTATTGAATGGAAAAATATTGCACCATGAAGAAAATCCAAACTATCTAGGAGTCACCTTTGATCGTCGCCTGACATGGAAGACACAGGTTGAGAAAAATCGAACAAGAGCAAGGCAGAGAATGGCAATCATGAAAAAGCTTGCTGATACAACGTGGGGAGCAGATGAGAAAGTTCTCAAGAAGTTATATACTGGACGGGTGAGGCCAGTACTGGAATATGGCATTGCAGCTTGGGCAACAGCAGCTAAGTCAAACTTTAACAAAATAAGTAGAGTCCAAAACCAAGGAATGCGAATCATAACTGGAAGCCTGAAGACAACGCCTATTAATGAACTAGAAAAGATCACTTGTTTACAACCAATGCAGGACAGAAGAGATAGCAGAGCCCAGCAACAAGCAGAAAAATTTAGAAGATTGACAGACCACCCTATGTATAACAGGTTTAATGGTTTTGGAAAAGGAAGACTGAAGAGTAGCAACTTTGTAGAAACTGCAAAACGAAAGATTAGGGCAGATCCCATACTTAACACATCAACAGTCAAGCCCATTTACAATGCACACAACTTCCCAGCTTGGAGACAGCAGCAACTGCCTGAGATGATAGAAAACATTCCTGGTATTGAGAAAAAGAACACTCAGAATGAAACCGAAAGAAGAAAAATAACCCTCAACTACATAAAAGAACATTACCCAAGCAGCAATTGGACCCATGCATATACAGATGGATCAGCCAAAGATTCAATTAAAAATGGAGGAGGAGGAATTCTCCTTAACTTAAAAAATGGAGTGATAAAAACACAGTCAATGGCAACTGGAACATTTTCAAGTAACTTCAAAGCGGAGGTAGAGGCTTTGAAAACTGCAGCAGAAATGCTCTTGATGGAGGAAAATAAAGAGAAGCAAATAGCTATCTTCACAGATGCAAAGTCAGCTGTCTCAATACTGAAGAGCAAAAGCAGCACAGAACTAGCTGACCTTAGAGCAGCACTCCATGGTCTATGCCAGAAATCCAAAAAAGTTGTAATACAGTGGATCCCATCACATTGCAGTATACCTGGAAATGAGGAGGCTGACAGACTAGCAAAAGAGGGTGGACGATTACCACAGCCTGACATAGACATAACCTATAATGAGGCAAAAAGGTTTATAAAAAGCACTTATAGAACCAAATGGGAATCAGAGCATCCAGGCCACCAGAAGGATGATGCATATTACAAACTCGACCGAAGAGAACAAGTTGCAATCTTCAGACTCCGCACAGGACATAACAGGCTGAAACGCCACTTGTTCAATAAACTAAAGATAGGAGATACCGATGAATGTAATTGTGGAACTGGTAAAATGACAGCTAAACATTTGCTGCAGGACTGCCCAATATATGCAGAACAGAGAAAGATATTTTGGCCCACGCCTGCTTCATTTGAGGACAAGCTCTATGGAGATATCAACAAGCTCAAGTTGACTACAGCTTACTTTAACAACATTCAGGTTGACATCTAAAGGTGCATGAAGATGTATTTAGACTGCCACACTTCATACCACAGGTATGTCGGTCACAAAAGCGTCCCAGAGGCATGAAATGGAATATTGCTTGGATAGCACATCCATTACGTGGAAAGTCCGAATCAAAAGCTCACTGTGTGGGCTTCGTAAATGGTGGAAAAAGTGTCCTAGTGACACTAAATGGAATATTGCTTGGATAGCAAATCGATTACGTGAAAAGTCCGAATCGAAAGCTCACTGTGTGGTCTTCATAAAAGGTGGAAAAAGTGTCCTAGTGGCACGAAATGGAATATTGCTTGGATAGCAAATCCATTATGTGGAAAGTCTTAATCGAAAGCTCACTGTGTGGATGTCATCTGCAGACTGCATTCTTCTGGTTTCCGGAGGAACAGCCTATGGTGAACGGAAGGCCCAATATACGGAAGTGAGGCTAAGCAGCCATGTGCAGGACGTGACGATTCCTTGGGTGAGCCCAGTACCAGAGCGCTGTGTGATGGCTCTGCAAGTATGGAAGCCTCCTTGGATGGCGGGGAATGCCCATGGTCTGCCCCTGCCTTCCCTTGAGGGTTGACCAGGATGTCTTTGGCTGTTCTATATGGGCCAGCTAGGATGGGGGATAACACCACAACAGTGAGATTCAAACGTCCTAAGAAACCCCCGGGAAGGTTAACCCGGTCAACAAATGCCCAGCAGAAGTCGGATGTGTCGGCCTAACGGCGCAAGAACGCAGCTCTGCTGTAAACAGGCACAACGCAGTCACATCCGGAAAAAAAATCCGGATGAACGAAGAAGAAGAAGAAAGAAACCAGATGTCAAAAAGCAAGTGCGCTTATAAATCAACTTTCACTCATACTGAAGCATCCAAATATACCCATGTCCGCAAAATGACAAATAATAAATAACATATTTACACCAATTTTATGCTAGCAATGTCAAACTTGAACATTATACAAATCACACTTGCGCAAAATCAACACCTGTGAGGTGAGGTGGTTGAGGAGAGCTTCCAACTTAACTATCCGAGACCGAATAAGAAATGATGTTATCAGACAGACAGTGGGATCAACAACCGGTGCCACATATATTGAAAGACAGAAGATCAAATGGTTCGGCCATATCGTTAGAATGCAACACCATCAACTACCAGCACTGGCCCTACATCAAAGAACATCTGCTACAAGAGCAAGAAGACCCCGAGAAGAAAATGGATAACGACATCAAAGACATCATACAATCACACGGAATGACACTATCCTCCAGTGCCACCCATCGGGAGCTGGAGTGCTAATGACTCCTCCCCACAATGCTTGACGGCAAAAGTGGAAGATGATAATGACGACAGAGCAGAAATATCGCTGTTGAACTTAGGGCAGATTCAATCCATTAATCAACCAGGTGCCGTCTCCACAATGAAGGTTGGCTGCAATAGATCTCCAACACTGTCTGCCTCTCGCCTTGACTGTATATTCTGTCAGACTGATGCTCGTCATCATTCCGACTCGCTCGCTCTATCGAGAAACAGATCGCAATTTGAGAGTGCGGATGGCTCGCACTAAAACCGCCGCGAAAAGACACGCAAAAATTTTTCCAGCTAGGAAGAAGAAGGCAGGGGCGAGGAAGGCCGCTGCGACTGCTGATCCTGTTTCTACACACAGAAATCCTACTCCTACACCAGCTGAAGCCACCCGCATCTCTGAACGGACGCCAATGACTACAACGACTACAACTGAAGCCACCAGCAGCGGAGAAATCCACAACAACACTTACGAAAAGCAGCTTACCAAAGACCACCACATCGGAGGAACCCACAACCGAGAACTTTACCGACAAAATCCTGCTGAAGCAAAGCAGCGTTGGGGAGGCCAAACTGTCGGTGCCACAAACAGACAAATACTGAGTCTCGTGGACAGGCCTTAGGTTCATATCAGAATACGATCAGCGTTGCTAGCAGTGGGTTGTGCTCAATATTTAAATACTGAGTCTGTTGGAAAACGAGCTGGGAAGACACAGCGTCACCAGCTGCGCAAGACACCTGATGGAGTAGTGGTCTCCATCAACAAGAACTCAAAAACCACCGCACTAATGAAGAAGATATCAACACAAGAGAAAGCCGACATTAAATTTCCCCACGGCACCATAGTAGAAGCTACTCGACACCGCACTATGAAAAGATGGGTCATCAAACGAGTCAAGACCCATCTCACCAACAATCAGATCAGGGAGAGGCTGTCGAATGAGAACTCGACACTCAAGATTATCAGTGCTGAGAGGATGATCGGCACAAAGGAAACCTCGTCCGCAGTCGTCATCATCACAACGGAGGATCGAGTGATCCCTCAAACAGTCGGAGGGACATAAGAGAACAAGCACCAGGGCACTACATACCGAAAGTGCTGCAGTGCTCCGGGTGCCAGAAGTTTTAGCACACCCGTGCCACCTGCAAAAGTGCGGTGGGGGTATGCAGATACTGCTCGGACCCCACTCTTACAGTCAGTGCCCTCAAGCTAAGATCGACACGGACTTAAGGAGGCCTAACCTAAACAGAAAGTGAGCCTACTGCCTCTGCAATCACGGCGCCAGATACCTCGGTTGCCTCTGCCACTAAGACAGCAAGGAAGCTACGAAGATCGCCATCAAATCAAATCTACTGTATAAAGAGGCTAGGACACAGTACGAGGCGACCACCCGACTTACTAAAAGCGACAAAGCGCAACTGGAAGGCCAACTGAATGACCTGAAATCCAAGTTCACCAGCATTGAGGAACAACAAGACAAGACACAAGAAACGCGACTATTTATAGCAGCCGTTCAGAGCATCCTAAACGAACTAAAGCAAGTGCAGCAGAAGATTGAGCTGGGTGTCGCTAGAATGGCTGCAATAAAAGCGGAGACATAAGAAACTCTGACAAAAATACAAGAAGAAAGAGAAAAGATTGAACAGCTCAAGCCAACAAAGGAGACATCAGAAGTAGAAGATACTTCTTCTGCATTCATCCGGAGTGGGTTTTTTTTCCAGATGTAATTGCGATGTATTGTTATGCACCCGTGAGCATAGACCCTTAGGCCAACACATCAGACTTTTGCGTGCGTTTTTGACCAGGTTAGTATTCCTGGGGGACTCTCACTTTTGTGGTGCCGCCCACATCCCAGCTGGTCAAGTTAGAACGGTCGAATACTTCACGATCAACCCTCAAGGAAAAGCCGGGACAGTCCATGGGTATTATTCGCCATCCAGGGAGTCTTCCATAGTTGCAGAGCCGACACATAGCGCTCTGGTGCTGGGCTCACCTAGGAAATCGCCACGTCCTGCTCATGGCTGCTTTAATGCCTCACTTCAATATATTGGACCTTTCATTCGCTACGGACCGCTTCCCGCACAACCAGGAACGGTCGGAATGCAGATGATATCCACACAGCGAGCTTTCGGTTCGAACATGTGCTGCTAGTCGCTGTGTCCGGAAAACAAAGTAGGTATAGCTGTCCCGGGCACGACGGACATTCGGAAAACTAGCTAGTCAGAGCTGTTCCGGACGTGAAGGACATTAGGATGACTAGTTAGTTAGAGCTGTTCCGAGCACGAGGGACATTTCGCTCGAACGTTTTTGCGCTGTGCCTGATTTATTTGCGCCCTTAGCCAGCACATCCGACTTCAGCGGGCATTTTTACAGGTTTGCCTTCCCAAGCTTTTGGGGGACGTTAGACTCTTACTGTTGTGTTGTCGCCCGCATATCAGCTGGTCAAGGTAGAACGGTCAAAGACATCACGGTCAAACCCTCAAGGGAAGGCAGGGGCAGACCTAGGCATTCCCCGATATCCAAGGCGGCTTCCATAATTGCAGAGCCGGCACATAGTGCTCTGAGACTAGGCTCCCCCAAGGAATCGACACGTCCTGCTCATGGCTGCTTTAATTCCTCACTTCCATGTATTTGGCATTTCGTTTGCCACTGGGGCGCATGTCCGCCTTTAGTAACCTCTCACGAGGTAGGCTACATGTGCTGCCGGCTCAGCACTTTATCTCCATGCATCAGCGAGCGAGTAAGGGCCAGGTTCTCTCATCCGGGGATCCCTCATATCCCCCAGCTGAGAGCCTTCGAACAAGTATCTGGACTAAGCATGTAACGTACTCAACATCTCACCTCCATTTTGAGGCAGGCGAGTATCGACCAGTCTCTCACATCCGAGGGTTAATGACTTAGAGATGTTCAGCCATATCCCTCAGCTGAGAGCCTTAGAGTATGTGTCTGACCACAGATTAGTGGCATCGTGCGTCTGGTTTGAACTTTTGACTGCTATCCTCAGTCCACCTGCAGAGCAGCAGGCTGTGTCTCTCTCTTGGTCTGGTCCCTAGCCCAAGGCCTGTCTGACATGTAGTTGTGCTTCCGTCGACAAAGCTCTTGGGGTCACTGGGACACGCAAGCCCCTCTACCACGGCGAGGTGGAGACACGTCAGAGGGGAGTAGAAGATACCAAGTCACAGACGGAAGAGAAAGAACCAGACGAGGAAATAGAAGTAGATTTCCAAACAGACAGCGACCAAGAATGGATGGGTGCCAGGGGAAGAGGTTACTCTCCACCAAGAACAAGATACCAAACCGTCCACGACAGAAGGTACCAAAGAAGACCCAAGATCAAGACACGTCTGGAGGAAGGATGGCGACTGGTAATCATCCCTGAAGGAAATAATACCATAAGACGGGGCGGGACCACAATTACGCCAGGCCTTAAGTGTGCTCCGTCCAGACATGTAAAACCACAAAGATGAAACGTGTAAGGGAGTCAACCACTACCCCGGACAGTCGAACTAAAATGTTGACATTTCGTCCTTGACTTGGGGACGTAAATTACAAGTATCTTTGAAGTCGTCGTCGGTTCACCTGATGGCGAGGGACACAGTTAACAGAGAAAGCTAATCAACACGCAAAATTCAGTTTAGCACTACTAGAAGTTGTGTACATGGACTACGCTTGAGCTCAAAGTAAGCGAGCGCAAAAAAAATAAATAATAATAATCAGAGAGAGTCTGCTGGGTGGTCTAAGACGGTGGCGTGAGGGGTGTCAGCTTTAGAACTGATCCAGATCACCAGGAACTTACATCTTTGGAGAGACATGAGCGCCTACGTATTTCAACCGGCGCGTGACGACGATGATGACGCATTGATCGTCTGCGGTGTGTTATTCGTTTAGGGTTGGTTTGGTCTATGCCCCAGGGATCTCCAGAGCTAAGTGGTTAAATTAAACCGTCTGCCTCGCACTCTGAATCTCGTGAGTTCACACCCCGGACTTGGTCATTCAGACCACGAGTGCCATTTCCCGGAGACTCCTAGGGGTCATCGCTGGAACTCCTGAATTCGTTCTTTGTACGATGCTTTCGACAAGCGGCTCGCCGTTCTGCAGAGAGACACCCAGTGCAATGAAGTTGACATTCTCGACTTTGGTACTTTAGTTGTTCTCTAAACCTTCTGAATGTCCTTCATTTTGTTTACAATTTGAAATTTTTGGCCCACGTAATGGGATGAACATGGAGGAATATCATCAGCAGACTTAATCCAGAATACCAAGGACCAAGAATTTGTGGAAATGACAGAATTCCTACGAAGTTGGTAGGGCACATGATGATGATGAGAGACAAAAAATCACAACAGAACATCAGCCAACTCTGCCTGGCTTCCTGTCTATCGACAACAGGTTAATGTCGCTCCAAGTGATGCTGGAATTTAAATATTGAGCACAACCCACTACTGAATATTAAAGCAACCAAGGTAACTGGCTGAAAAATAATTTACTTCGCCTTGTTTTCTTATTGTATATGCTCGCAGCCCCGAGTTGTTGTTCTTTATTAGACACTGTTTCTTTCTTTCATGTTATTGTTATCCTTTGCTTGTCACTAAGAAAATTGCGAGTCAGTAGAGAGAGAAGAGATATCCATCTCGTGCATCATCATCATCATGTTGAGCTGTTGTGAAACTGAAGACTACTGTAGTACTTCAGTGAAGTCACTTCGGAACTGTGGTTGTAGTGAAGCAGATCAGATACAATATCTAAGATACTGTTTATAATTTATAATAAATGTGAAAAAAAAGCCGTTGCCCTGAATGTCGACTTGGTTAATTAATTAATTATTCAGCAAAAATGTTTCAGTACTGTTAATGAAAGGGAGAGTTTATACATAGCTGAAGTCTGAATAAACAGATACTTTACTTTATACATAGTTGAAGTATGAGTAAAGGATACTTTATACATAGTTGAAGTATGAGTAAAGGGATACTTTATTATTTATACATAGTTGAAGTATGACTTTAAATATCAAAAATAATTTTCCAGATTGGTATCCCCAATACAAATAATTGGGCACTCTTCCAACAGACAGGTCTAAATAGTTCTGCAGTGAATAATTTTATATAACTAACCCTAACCATAAACCCTAACTTATTCACTGCAGAACTATTTAGACCCGTCTGTCGGAAGAGTGCCAATAATTGTGTCCCCGGGTGTGTTCAAGAATTGTTAACTTGCGTTTCTGTACACTTACTGTTTACAGGCACCCATCTTTGTTTACATTACCGACCTACTATTTCCTACTATTTATGTCCTAATCATTCCGGTCCAAGCTGACAGTAATATGCGTCGTCTCAGAGAGACTTGATTAGGCAATTAACACATCAGGCTGACTGGCCTGATGAATTAACAAATAAACAAGGACATGCTACTCATATAAAGTGCAGGAAAACCTGGTATATGTGAAGCAGGTGGAAAAGAGAGAGGAGAGAGATAGATAATGAAGATAGTGTGAGAGACAGAGATATGAGAAAGATGTGTTGAAAGACATAAAAAAGTAATAACTTTTATATAATATAAATAAGATAATAAAAGTGACAAAAAAGAAATAACTTCGATAAACAAATATTTAAAACATCAGTTCATAATCATAGTTCCTAATATTTGTTTATTAAAAAGTCGCTTTCTCCCTATTAATTCCTGAAGAATTTAAAAAAAAAAAAATAAGTGTTCGGCAGGGAATCGTCCCAACAGCTCCCGCTTATCAGGCGGAGACACTTACCACTGTGCTACTGAGGATACGATTTTAAATCAACAAAAATATATAACATAGCCACGCTCTGTCTCGATGACGTCGCATACGTTAAGTCATGTGACTTGGCAAATCACGTGACCAGCCGGGAAAGTTCCGCTATGAATAAAGGGATCATTTATTCATAGCCGGGGTACGAATAGACACTTCCTAAATGAAAATGAATCGCAAGACGCAAGTATTTAAATTTAAGTAAGTACTTCTTTTTTTTATTTTAGTAGGTACGATCATGATTTTAAAATTGAGTATTTACTAATGAGACCACCAAAGATAGATAGGCCTTGAAAAACAAAATCTTATGGTACCTCACAGATGCTTGCATGTCAATGACAATTCTAAGTGGAGATATTAAAATTTTTTGTGAAGGTGTCTCAGGCTAAAATATTGACATGATTGCCATGACTTTGGAACTCTTCAGTCCTTGCGAGATTGTCTCAAATAGGTCATAGACTGATTTGAAAACTTATCTCAAATATATGTTCCGTCCTGTTAATCTCATCTCATCGTGTTCCTCTTGTACCTTGCGGTGTCAAGGTGAAGTATAAACAGCGTGAGAGTGCCTGATTATGGGCTTCATGTATCGATATTCCCATGGACTCTGCTATTCCCTCCGTCCAACATTTTACGTGGTCGGCCTCTTCCTCTGTTTCCATCTGATCTGTACATCACTTCTTGTTGTGGTATGCTGTTGAATGGTAACCTACTGCATGGCCAAACCATTTGACTTGCTGCTTTCTAATAAAATCTAGTGCTGCTATAACTCCCACTTTAGTCCTGATTTCATCTTTTTCTGTCATTATCCAGGTTTGGCATTGGTAGCATAGAGTTGGTAGGAAGATTGTGTTGTAAAGTGCTTTCTTAGTAGTTATTGAATCATGTTTCTTCTTTAGTATTGGTGCCATTTGTCCAATGAGCTGGTTTGCCTTATTGCATCTTTTTTCAATCTCGTCTTTTGATCTGCCATTTGATGATATTATACTTCCTAGGTACTTGAAACTCTTTACTTGCTTCAAGGGATGTTAGTTTAGGTGAATTATTGTTGTTTTATTCTTCTTTTGTTGTAGTCATTATCTTTGTTTTACTTGTGCTAATTTTAATGTTATGTTCCCCACACATTTTGTTTAGACTATTCATGCAGTCTTGTAATTCTCTCTGTAAGTCTTGAGTTCTCTAATGGTTAGATTTGCAGTTGGTTCTTCTTCTGTGTTCTTGTCATGCAGTGTTCTTGCGGTCTCTGTTTGGCTGGTTTCTTTACAAATGTTGTCAATATATGTTATGAACAAGAGAGGGGACATGACACAACCTTGTCGTACTCCGGATCTTATGGTGAAGGTTTCTGAGTGTCCCCCAGGGGCTGTCACTATGCATTCACTGTTGTTGTATAAGCTTCTACATAGGTTTGTTAGATGTGTACTCACTCCATATTGTTTAAGGATTTCCCACAGCTTGTTTCTATCTACTCTATCAAATGCCTTTTCTTGGTCAACAAAGGCTAAGTAGAGTGTTTCATTGAATTCGATTGATTTTTCTGTAAGTTGTCTTAGAGCAAAAATTGCGTCTGTGCATCCTTTGTTTTTCCTAAATCCAAGTTGTGTTTCGCTTAGCTGGGGTTCTATAGTAGATTGTAATCTCTTATCAAGAATTGTGCAAAATATTTTCCCAGTATGACTCAACAGTGAAATGCCTCTGTATTGTGTGCAATCTCTTTTGCTGCCTTTGTTTTTCCAAATTGGGATAATTATGGCATTTCCCCAGTCTCGTGGTGTCTGTTGAATTATATAAAAATAGTGCAAGTATACAAATAAATTATTAATAATCTTTAAACTTGTATTCTCTTTAACTTTAGTAGTTCAAATTGCATGTTTTGACCCAGTCCGATCAATAAATTGCGGCGGCTGCGATCTTGAATTTCCATTCACAAAGACGAAACATGTCAGCAGAAATAACTTTTTTCTATCCCCATAATTGACCATAATCAATGAAACTTTCCACATATATTTAAAAATGGGTACAGAATTCGAATATACATCTAAAAATATCATTCAATATAAATACACAAGCTCTGGAAAATAAAATTACTTACTTTATGGCAAATAATTAAATTTATTTAAAAGCCATGATAATTTCAACCAATTGCTGTGCACAGGACTAACCTTTTATGCAGAACCCAAGATGGCTTCTGTTATTGTCACATGAATGAATAAATGGCGTGGTAAGCATGAATGGTCTTTACAGCAGCCATTTTTGGGGACACAATGGATCATTCCGGGGTGGAGCAGTATATCACTTCCGTTTTCAGATTGGGTCACATCACGGTTGAACCTGCTACTACTTGACTTTACAATTCAAACTAGATCTTAACACTACTCAGGCTAGTTGCCTACTTCACTGTATTGTGTTGGAGACTCATTCTCCAACAATTACAAAGCAGCACAAAAGCAATAGTGCCAAAAGCAACATCAGCTTTATTACAATAATATTATTATGAGATGACAGAAAGCAGTGGAGCTCTGTGATCATCATTGTCACCATTGTCTGCTGCAGACCAGGCATGTAGACGGTAGAAGAAGAAGATGTACATTAGAAGACTCAACACTTCATTTGTAAAATGAATCAATGAACAGGAGAAGTAAAATCTGCCAGCTTTACAATCACAGGGGAGAAAATGGATGTTCCAACTACAACATACATACAGTACAGATACTTCCAGTGATACAATTACATGAGAAAAAAAAATTATCACCATCATCATCATCAAGTACCATGCCAGCTGGCGTAGGTGTTCATGTCTCTCCACAGATCTCGGTCTTTAGTGTTCTGGATCAACTCTGCTGCTGATATTCCTCCATGCCACCGTCTCAATCCATCCAGCATCATTTCTTTTGGTTGGCCTCTGCCTCTCTTCCCCTCGATCTTTCCAGTTGTCACAGTGTTCTCCAATGCCTCTCTTCTCATCACATGACCAAAGAAAGATGTTTGTCTCTTTCTTATTGTTTATATTGTTCTGGTTTCATTAGCCTCTTTTAGGCAATCATCGTTAATTACTCTGGCAGTCCATGGAATTCGCAACCTTTGTCTTAGGAACTACATGTCTGTTGCTTCCAAGTTCTTCCTAATTTATTCATTTACATTCCAAGATTCACTACCATACAGCACAACAGGTTATATATAGCACTTCAGCACTCTCTTACATTCAATGATAGTGACTTATTGCATAAGATACTTTTCATTTTCTGAAATGCAGCTTTTGCTTGCCCTATTCTGCTCTTAATCTCTGTAATGCACCTTCAGTCTGATGTTATTAACGCCCCTAGGTATTTAAAATTATCCACCTGGTTAAGAATTTTCCCTTTTATTTCCATTTCACATTTTGGTGTCACATTTTTCTGTGATATCACCATTGTTACTATTTATTGCTAGTACTCCCAAGATATTGGCATGTTATATACGAGTGTTTGTGTTACAACTGTTTATTGCTTATTAAAAGTTAATTGCATATCTTTTTACAGAACTTCGCAGTCACCCTCAGCAATTTTGTTGCCGTTGGTGCTCATGATCTCTTGGCAAGTTTACGTTCAGTAGTTTGCTATTGCTTTCTGAATGACCCGCACCCATACCATTTTGTAAAAAAACCAACGTAAGGCGGTCTGCTGCCAAATCACCCGCAGCTGTGTTTCATATGTGATGTGCAGGATTACAAACTGCGGCTGCAACCCCTTCGTCATGGAGTCGGCTTATTGCTTGTACTTCCAAGATATTGGCATGTTTAATAAGTGTTTGTTTTACACCTGTTTATAGCTTGTACTTCCAAGATATTGGCATGTTTGATAAGAGTGTTTGTGTTACACCTGTTTATAGCTTGTACTTCCAAGATATTGGCATGTTTGATAAGAGTGTTTGTGTTACACCTGTTTATAGCTTGTACTTCCAAGATATTGGCATGTTTAATAAGTGTTTGTGTTACAACTGTTTATAGCTTGTACTTCCTAGATATTGACATGTTTAATAAGTGTTTGTGTTACAACTGTTTATAGCTTGTACTTCCAAGATATTGGCATGTTTAATAAGAGTGTTTGTGTTACACCTGTTTATAGCTTGTACTTCCAAGATATTGGCATGTTTGATAAGAGTGTTTGTGTTACACCTGTTTATAGCTTGTACTTCCAAGATATTGGCATGTTTAATAAGAGTGTTTGTGTTACACCTGTTTATAGCTTGTACTTCCAAGATATTGGCATGTTTAATAAGAGTGTTTGTGTTACACCTGTTTATAGCTTGTACTTCCAAGATATTGGCATGTTTAATAAGAGTGTTTGTGTTACACCTGTTTATAGCTTGTACTTCCAAGATATTGGCATGTTTAATAAGAGTGTTTGTGTTACACCTGTTTATAGCTTGTACTTCCAAGATATTGACATGTTTGATAAGTGTTTGTGTTACACCTGTTTATAGCTTGTACTTCCAAGATATTGGCATGTTTGATAAGAGTGTTTGTGTTACACCTGTTTATAGCTTGTACTTCCAAGATATTGGCATGTTTAATAAGAGTGTTTGTGTTACACCTGTTTATAGCTTGTACTTCCAAGATATTGGCATGTTTAATAAGAGTGTTTGTGTTACACCTGTTTATAGCTTGTACTTCCAAGATATTGGCATGTTTGATAAGAGTGTTTGTGTTACACCTGTTTATAGCTTGTACTTCCAAGATATTGGCATGTTTAATAAGAGTGTTTGTGTTACACCTGTTTTATAGCTTGTACTTCCAAGATATTGACATGTTTGATAAGTGTTTGTGTTACACCTGTTTATAGCTTGTACTTCCTAGATATTGACATGTTTAATAAGTGTTTGTGTTACAACTGTTTATAGCTTGTACTTCCTAGATATTGACATGTTTGATAAGAGTGTTTGTGTTACACCTGTTTATAGCTTGTACTTCCACGATATTGGCATGTTTGATAAGAGTGTTTGTGTTACACCTGTTTATAGCTTGTACTTCCAAGATATTGGCATGTTGATAAGAGTGTTTGTGTTACACCTGTTTTATAGCTTGTACTTCCAAGATATTGGCATGTTTGATAAGAGTGTTTGTGTTACACCTGTTTATAGCTTGTACTTCCAAGATATTGGCATGTTTGATAAGAGTGTTTGTGTTACAACTGTTTGTAGCTTGTACTTCCAAGGTATTGATATCTGTGGCTTAGGGGTTAGCAAACACAGTTTCACAATTCCCAGTCAAGTGTTCGAAACTAGCAGCTGGCCATTTTTGCAGCAGAATGCTTTGCGTTAATTTTGATGGCATGAGAGTCGACCGTTCAGGAAGCAGTGGCAAAGTACTGAGCATAAACTTACTTAGTAAATCACAAACAACCAATAAATGCTAGGGTTGATTGCAATGTGTTGTTAAAGTGACATAGAACAAACGTTTAACTGCCGAGATATTCCTGACAGTGTTACTGCATTAGCTGTGTCTTTCAGTTGTGACTCACATCAATCTGCAATGTTTCAGGGGGGAAAAAACAGTTCTGATCTAGACAACGGACCACACATATAGACGGCAAGAATGGATGATTTTGCCGGTAATTTTTGTTATTGTTGAGACAGCAACAGATTATAATTTATAAACGGTACATATAATAATGCTATAAAATTGGCTGGATTTGGCTTGTCTTATTCTGTAGTTGCAAGTTCTCATGTATGAAAATCTGACCAGTGTTAACAGCTATCTGAATTGTGAAACTGGTTGTGTTTTGTAGCACATTTGTTTCGACAACTTATCTATACCAGTCAACTCATTACAGATTCACCAGCTTACTTATCTGCTACTTTTTGATTGTCACACTGCTTTCTTAAATTACGTATCTATTACTTTGATTGTCACAGTACTTCTGTGAATTACTTATCTGTTACTTTCATTGTCACATTGCTTCCCTGAATTATTTATCTGTTTTGTGATTATCACAGCACTTCCTTAAGTTACTTATCTGTTACTTAAATTGTCATGTTGCTTCCACAAATTTCTTATCTGTTTCTTAATTCTCACAGCACTTCCCCGAGTTATCTGTTACTTTGGTTGTCAAGGGGCTTACCCAAATTACTTGTTGCTTTAATTGTCACTGTGCTTGCCTAAATTGTCTGTTATTTTGAGTGCTTAAATGGCATTAGTGCACAAGCTTACATATCTAAAAAGATTAGACACATGTTTTCTTATCTGTTGCTTTGTATGTTTCAGTACTTCACTTATTTATCATTTACTTATCTATATCTTTCAATATGTTTTATCTGTAACTGTCAATGTGTTTTATCTGCAACTGTCAATGTGCTTTATCTGTAACTGTCAATGTGTTTTATCTGTAACATTCTGTGTGTTTTATCTGTAACTTTCAATGTGTTTTATCTGTAACTTTCAGTCCCTCAGTGTAACTTTAAGGTCTATTAGTGTTTACCCAGCTTGTTAGCTGTTAACTTTCAGTGTCTTTTGTCTGTAACTTTCAACGTGTTTTATCTTTTAAGTGAGTTATTATTTTACCCCAAAAATTAAAGAAGGTGGGTCGTAAGAAATGGATGACTGAAGAAATTTTGCAACTAATGGAAACAAGAAAACTCAACAAAAATAATCCTGCTAAATATGAAGAAATTCACAGACAAGTCAGAATATTATGTAAGAGGCAAAAGAAGCATGGCTTGAGAAAAATTGCATAGAAATTGAAAAACAACACAATAGCAAAATACCAAATCAATGCACAAAAGAATTCAGGAACTTACTAATAAAAGAACAAGTACATCAGCAGGCTGTCTAAAACAAAAGATGGCAAAATCATAATAGAAAAAGATCAGATTCTACATGTATGGTCAGATTATGTGAAAAACCTTTATGTGATAACAGAGATGAACAGTATGATATTCAATTAATAATGAAGGACTGCCAATTTTGAAGATGGAGGTTCGGAATGTTCTTAAACATATGAAAACTGGCAAGAATCCCGGTTCAGATATCATCACAACAGAAATAATTAATGCTTTAGAAGAATATGGAATAGATCAAGTCACCAGACTGCTGAACACAATATATGATACCGATTAGTAGATGCAGTTTTTGCACACAGTGAACAACTAGGATTAGAATTAAATTGTAAAAAAACACTGATTATGATCATCACTAGGAAGAATGAAATACTACAATGTAATATACAAGTAAATGGGAATATTCTTCAACAAGTGAATAGGTACAGTTATCTCGGAACAGTCATAACATCTGATGGGAGATGCCTTGAAGAAATTAGTACAAGAATCGCCATGGCGAAGGTAGCCTTCTGCAAGATGAAAAACATACTGACCAATAAAAAGATATAAATTGAAACGAGAAAAAGAGTGTTGAGGTGCTACATAGAACCTGTACTTTTATATGGATGTGAAGCGTGGACAATGAGCAGGCAAGCTGAAAAACATCTGATGGTTGTAGAAATGTGATTTCTGAGGAGAATGCAAAGAATACCATGGACAGGCTAAAATACCAATGACCAAGTACTACAGGAAACAAATGAAAATCGTAAACTGATTAGAGAAATTAGATGTGGACAGTCAAAATTTTTTGGACATGTTATGAGAAGAGAAATTAGGATGTGGGAAGA
>JACEFZ010003680.1:0-175783 GCA_014155875.1 Cepaea nemoralis | reverse complement strand
TAAGGTTTTAAATTTTCCTTAGGATCAAAACTTTTATTTTTTTGGAAAACCCTTTTCTGCCCTGTGAAATTTTATTTTGGAAAAATCGGAAGGCAAAAATTGCCCCGAGTGCAAATTTTACTTTTATGGTCATTCTGTGTCAGACTTTGTTTTAGACTATTTCCAGGACCCGAAACTTTTATTTTTGGCAAAAATCGAACCGGCCAAAAATTTTTGGCCCCAAAAAGTAATCAATTTTCTTTTAGGGGTTTGTCTGTTCACACTTTTTAGTTAAATTCCAGTATCCAAAACTTTTATTTTTGGCAAAATCGTGACGGCCGCCTTTTAAAATTTCTCATTTTGAGCTATCGAAATTTGTAAACAAAATTGCCCGAAAGGAAAATTTTACTTTTGGCATGTCTAGTTCACACATTTTTTTAGACAAATTTCCTAGTGATCCAGAAACTTTTATTTTTGCAAAAATCGCGCCCGGGCCAAAAATTGCCCCAGTGGTGAAAATTTTTTTATTTTTATGGTTGCTATGTCGCACATTGTTTTAACAAATTTCCTGTTCCAAAAATGTTATATTTTGACAAAAATCGATGACCGGCCGCCTGTTGAAATTTCTCAATTTTGAGCTATCTGAAATTTGTAAACAAAATTGCCCCAGAAGTGCAAATTATTACTTGTATGGTCATGTCTATTGTCCATCACATTGTTTTAGTCTAATTTCCTAGTGATCCAAAAACTTTTATATTTTGGCAAAAATCAGATGACCTGGCCGCCTGTTGAAAGTTTCTCAATTTTGAGCTATCTGAAATTTGTCAACAAAATTGCCTCAGTAGTGCAAATTATTACTTTTATGGGCCATGCTCTTGTGTCAGCACATTGTTTTAGACTAATTTCCTAGCGATCCAGAAAATTTTATATTTTGGCAAAAATCGACGACCGGCCAAAAAACTGCCCCAGTAGTGCAAATTTTTCTTTTATGGCTATGTCTAGTGTCAGCACATTGTTTTAGACTAATTTCCTAGTGATCCAGAAACTTTTATATTTTGGCACAAATCGATGACCGGCTGCATGTTGAAATTTCTCAATTTTGAGCTCTTAAATTTGTCAACAAAATTGCCCCAGGAGTGCAAATTATTACTTTTATGGTCATCGCTTGTGTCAGCACATTGTCTCAGACTAATTTACTAGCGATCCAGAAGCTTTTATAATTTGGCAAAAATCGACGACCGGCAAAACAATTGCCCCTGTAGTGCAAATTTTTACTTTAATGGTCATGTCTAGTGTCAGCACATTGTTTTAGACTAATTTCCTAGTGATCCAGAAACTTTTATATTTTGGCAAAAATCGATGACCGGCCGCCTGTTGAAATTTCTCAATTTTGAGCTATCTGAAAATAGTCAACAAAATTGCTCCACAAGTGCAAATTATTACTTTTATGGTCATGTCTAGTGTCATCACATTGTTTTAGTCTAATTTCCTAGTGATCCAGAAACTTTTATATTTTGGCAAAAATCGATGACCGGCCGCCTGTTGAAATTTCTCAATTTTGAGCTATCTGAAATTTGTCAAACAAAATTGCCCCAGAGTGCAAATTATTACTTTTATGGTCATGTCTAGTGTCATCACATTGTTTTAGTCTAATTTCCTAGTGATCCAAAAACTTTTATATTTTGGCAAAAATCGATGACCGGCCGCCTGTTGAAATTTCTCACTTTTGAGCTATCAGAAATTTGTCAACAAAATTGCCCCAGGAGTGCAAATTATTACTTTTATGGTCATGTCTAGTGTCAGCACATTGTTTTAGACTAATTTCCTAGTGATCCAGAAACTTTTATATTTTGGCACAAATCGATGACCGGCCGCCTGTTGAAATTTCTCAATTTTGAGCTATCTGAAATTTGTCAACAAAATTGCCCCAGGAGTGCAAATTATTACTTTTATGGTCATCTCTTGTGTCAGCACATTGTTTTAGACTAATTTCCTAGCGATCCAGAAACTTTTATATTTTGGCAAAAATCGACGACCGGCCAAACAATTGCCCCAGTAGTGCAAATTTTTACTTTTATGGTCATGTCTAGTGTCAGCACATTGTTTAGACTAATTTCCTAGTGATCCAGAAACTTTTATATTTTGGCAAAAATCGATGACCGGCCGCCTGTTGAAATTTCTCAATTTTGAGCTATCTGAAATTTGTCAACAAAATTGCCCCAGGAGTGCAAATTATTACTTTTATGGTCATGTCTAGTGTCAGCACATTGTTTTAGACTAATTTCCTAGTGATCCAGAAACTTTTATATTTTGGCAAAAATCGACGACCGGCCAAACAATTGCCCCAGTAGTGCAAATTTTTACTTTTATGGTCATGTCTAGTGTCAGCACATTGTTTTAGACTAATTTCCTAGTGATCCAGAAACTTTTATATTTTGGCAAAAATCGATGACCGGCCGCCTGTTGAAATTTCTCAATTTTGAGCTATCTGAAATTTGTAAACAAAATTGCCCCAGAAGTGCAAATTATTACTTTTATGGTCATGTCTATTGTCATCACATTGTTTTAGTCTAATTTCCTAGTGATCCAAAAACTTTTATATTTTGGCAAAAATCGATGACCGGCCGCCTGTTGAAATTTCTCAATTTTGAGCTATCTGAAATTTGTCAACAAAATTGCCCCAGTAGTGCAAATTATTACTTTTATGGTCCATGTCTAGTGTCAGCACATTGTTTTAGACTAATTTCCTAGCGATCCAGAAAATTTTATATTTTGGCAAAAATCGACGACCGGCCAAAAAACTGCCCCAGTAGTGCAAATTTTTCTTTTATGGCTATGTCTAGTGTCAGCACATTGTTTTAGACTAATTTCCTAGTGATCCAGAAACTTTTATATTTTGGCACAAATCGATGACCGGCTGCATGTTGAAATTTCTCAATTTTGAGCTATCTGAAATTTGTCAACAAAATTGCCCCAGGAGTGCAAATTATTACTTTTATGGTCATCTCTTGTGTCAGCACATTGTATTAGACTAATTTCCTAGCGATCCAGAAACTTTTATATTTTGGCAAAAATCGACGACCGGCCAAAAAATTGCCCGTAGTGCAAATTTTTACTTTTATGGTCATGTCTAGTGTCAGCACATTGTTTTAGACTAATTTCCTAGTGATCCAGAAACTTTTATATTTTGGCAAAAATCGATGACCGGCCGCCTGTTGAAATTTCTCAATTTTGAGCTATCTGAAATTTGTCAACAAAATTGCCCCAGGAGTGCAAATTATTACTTTTATGGTCATGTCTAGTGTCATCACATTGTTTTAGTCTAATTTCCTAGTGATCCAAAAACTTTTATATTTTGGCAAAAATCGATGACCGGCCGCCTGTTGAAATTTCTCAATTTTGAGCTATCTGAAATTTGTCAACAAAATTGCCCCAGGAGTGCAAATTATTACTTTTATGGTCATGTCTAGTGTCAGCACATTGTTTTAGACTAATTTCCTAGTGATCCAGAAACTTTTATATTTTGGCACAAATCGATGACCGGCCGCCTGTTGAAATTTCTCAATTTTGAGCTATCTGAAATTTGTCAACAAAATTGCCCCAGGAGTGCAAATTATTACTTTTATGGTCATCTCTTGTGTCAGCACATTGTTTTAGACTAATTTCCTAGCGATCCAGAAACTTTTATATTTTGGCAAAAATCGACGACCGGCCAAAAAATTGCCCCAGTAGTGCAAATTTTTCTTTTATGGCTATGTCTAGTGTCAGCACATTGATGTAGATTATTTTCCTAGTGATCCAGAAACTTTTATATTTTGGCAAAAATCGATGACTGGCCGCCTGTTGAAATTTCTCAATTTTGAGCTATCTGAAATTTGTCAACAAAATTGTCCCAGGAGTGCAAATTATTACTTTTATGGTCATCTCTTGTGTCAGCACATTGTTTAAGACTAATTTCCTAGCGAACCAGAAACGTTTATATTGTGGCAAAAATCAACGATAGGCCAAGCAATTGCCCCAGTAGTGCACATTTTTACTTTTATGGTCATGTCTAGTGTCAGCACATTGTTTTAGACTAATTTCCTAGTGATCCAGAAACTTTTATATTTTGGCAAAAATCGATGACTGGCCGCCTGTTGAAATTTCTCAATTTTGAGCTATCTGAAATTTGTCAACAAAATTGCCCCAGGAGTGCAAATTATTACTTTTATGGTCATCTCTTGTGTCAGCACATTGGTTTAGACTAATTTCCTAGCGATCCAGAAAATTTTATATTTTGGCAAAAATCGACGACCGGCCAAAAAACTGCCCCAGTAGTGCACATTTTTCTTTTATGGCTATGTCTAGTGTCAGCACATTGTTTTAGACTAATTTCCTAGTGATCCAGAAACTTTTATATTTTGGCAAAAATCGATGACCGGCTGCATGTTGAAATTTCTCAATTTTGAGCTCTTAAATTTGTCAACAAAGTTGCCTCAGGAGTGCAAATTATTACTTTTATGGTCAACGCTTGTGTCAGCACATTGTCTCAGACTAATTTACTAGCGATCCAGAAACTTTTATATTTTGGCAAAAATCGACGACCGGCAAAACAATTGCCCCTGTAGTGCAAATTTTTACTTTAATGGTCATGTCTAGTGTCAGCACATTGTTTTAGACTAATTTCCTAGTGTTTCCAGAAACTTTTATATTTTGGCAAAAATCGATGACCGGCCGCCTGTTGAAATTTCTCAATTTTGAGCTATCTAAAAATTGTCAACAAAATTGCTCCACAAGTGCAAATTACTACTTTTATGGTCATGTCTAGTGTCATCACATTGTTTTAGTCTAATTTCCTAGTGATCCAGAAACTTTTATATTTTGGCAAACATCGATGACCGGCCGCCTGTTAAAATTTTTCATATTTTGAGATATCTGAAATTTGTCAACAAAATTGCCCCAGGAGTGCAAATTATTACATTTATGGTCATGTCTAGTGTCAGCACATTGTTTTAGTCGAATTTCCTAGTGATCCAGAAACTTTTATATTTTGGCAAACATCGATGACCGGCCGCCTGTTTAAATTTTTCAAAATTTGAGATATCTGAAATTTGTCAACAAAATTGCCCCAGGAGTGCAAATTATTACATTTATGGTCATGTCTAGTGTCAGCACATTGTTTTAGACTAATTTCCTAGTCATCCAGAAACTTTTATATTTTGGCAAACATTGATGACCTGCCGCCTGTTAAAATTTCTCAATTTTGAGCTATCTGAAATTTGTCAACAAAATTGCCCCAGGAGTGCAAATTATTACTTTTATGGTCATGTCTAGTGTCAGCACATTGTTTTAGACTAATTTCCTAGCGAACCAGAAACTTTTATATTTTGGCAAAAATCGACGATAGGCCAAACAATTGCCCCAGTAGTGCACATTTTTACTTTTATGGTCATGTCTAGTGTCAGCACATTGTTTTAGACTAATTTCCTAGTCATCCAGAAACTTTTATATTTTGGCAAAAATTGATGACCTGCCGCCTGTTAAAATTTCTCAATTTTGAGCTATCTGAAATTTGTCAACAAAATTGCCCCAGTAGAGCAAATTATTACTTTTATGGCCATGTCTAGTGTCAGCACATTGTTTTAGACTAATTTCCTAGTGATCCAGAAACTTTTATATTTTGGCAAAAATCGACGACCGGCCATACAATTGCCCCAGTGGTGCAAATTTTTACTTTTATGGTCATGTCTAGTGTCAGCACATTGTTTTATACTAATTTCCTAGTGATCCAGAAATGTTTATATTTTGACAAAAATCGATGACCGGCCGCCTGTTGAAATTTCTCAATTTTGAGCTATCTGAAATTTGTAAACAAAATTGCCCCAGAAGTGCAAATTATTACTTGTATGGTCATGTCTATTGTCATCACATTGTTTTAGTCTAATTTCCTAGTGATCCAAAAACTTTTATATTTTGGCAAAAATCAATGACCGGCCGCCTGTTGAAGTTTCTCAATTTTGAGCTATCTGAAATTTGTCAACAAAATTGCCCCAGTAGTGCAAATTATTACTTTTATGGCCATGTCTAGTGTCAGCACATTGTTTTAGACTAATTTCCTAGCGATCCAGAAAATCTTATATTTTGGCAAAAATCGACGACCGGCCAAAAAACTGCCCCAGTAGTGCAAATTTTTCTTTTATGGCTATGTCTAGTGTCAGCACATTGTTTTAGACTAATTTCCTAGTGATCCAGAAACTTTTATATTTTGGCACAAATCGATGACCGGCTGCATGTTGAAATTTCTCAATTTTGAGCTCTTAAATTTGTCAACAAAATTGCCCCAGGAGTGCAAATTATTACTTTTATGGTCATCGCTTGTGTCAGCACATTGTCTCAGACTAATTTACTAGCGATCCAGAAACTTTTATAATTTGGCAAAAATCGACGACCGGCAAAACAATTGCCCCTGTAGTGCAAATTTTTACTTTAATGGTCATGTCTAGTGTCAGCACATTGTTTTAGACTAATTTCCTAGTGATCCAGAAACTCTTATATTTTGGCAAAAATCGATGACCGGCCGCCTGTTGAAATTTCTCAATTTTGAGCTATCTGAAATTTGTCAACAAAATTGCTCCACAAGTGCAAATTATTACTTTTATGGTCATGTCTAGTGTCATCACATTGTTTTAGTCTAATTTCCGAGTGATCCAAGAAACTTTCATTATTGGGAAAAATTCATGACCGGCCACCTGACGAATTTCTCAATTTGAGCTATCCCAATTTGTCAACTAAACTGCCCCTGGAGTGCAACTTATTACTTTTATGGTGATGTCTAGTGTCAGCACATTAGACTAATTTCCTATTGATCCAAAAACTTTTATATTTGGGAAAAAACATGACGGCAGCCTGACGAAATTTCTCAATTTTCAGCTATCCCAATTTTGTCAAGAAAACAGCCCAAGGAGTATAAATTATTACTTTTATGGTCATGGCTAGGGTCAGCACATTATTTTAGACTATTTTCCTAGTGATCCTAAACTTTTGTATTTTGGGGAAAATCCATGATGAAATTTCTCAATTTTGAGCTATCCCAAGTTTGTCAACTAAACTGCCCCAGGAGTGCAAATTATTACTTTTATGGTCATGTCTAGTGTCAGCACATTGTTTTAGACTAATTTCCTAGTGATCCAGAAACTCTTATATTTTGGGAAAAATCCATGACCGGCCACCTGACGAAATTTCTCAATTTTCAGCTATCCAAATTTTGTCTAGAAAATAGCCCCAGGAGTATAGATTATTACTTTTATGGTCATGGCTAGGGTCAGCACATTATTTTAGACTATTTTCCTAGTGATCCTAAACTTTTGTATTTTGGGGAAAATCCATGACGAAATTTCTTAATTTTGAACTATCTCAATTTTGTCAACTAAACTGCCCCAGGAGTGCAAATTACTGTTATGGTCATGTCTAGTGTCAGCACATTGTTTTAGACTAATTTCCTAGTGATCCAGAAACTTTTATTATTTGGGGAAAATTCATGACCGGCCGCCTGACAAAATTTCTCAATTTTGAGCAATCCCAATTTTGTCAACTAAAATGCCCCAGAAGTGCAAATTATGACTTTTATGGTCATGTGTGGTGTCAGCACATTGGTTTATACTTATTTCCTAGTGATCCAGAAACTTTTATAATTTGAGAAAAATCCATTACCAGCCGCCTGACGAAATTTCTCAATTGTGAGCAATCCCAATTTTGTCAACTAATCTGCCCCAGGAGTGCAAATTATTACTTTTATGGTTATGGCTAGTGTCAGCACATTATTTTAGACTACTTTCCTAGTGATTCTAAACTTGTGTATTTTGGGGAAAATCCATGACCTAACGAAATTTCTCAATTTTGAGCTATCCCAATTTTGTCAACTAAACTGCCCCAGGAGTGCAAATTATTACTTTTATGGTCATGTCTAGTGTCAGCACATTGTTTTAGACTAATTTCCGAGTGATCTAGAAACATTTATATTTTGGGAAAAATCTATGACCGGCCACCTGTTTAAATTTCCAAATGTTGAGGATCTCCATTTTGTCAAGAAAACAGCCCCAGGGGTGCAAAGTATTACTTTTATGGTCATGTCTAATGTCTGCACATTGTTTTAGACTAATGTCCTAGTCATCCAGAAACTTTCATTATTTGGGGAAAATTCATGACCGGCCACCTGACGAAATTTCTCAATTTTGAGCTATCCCAAATTTGTCAACTAAACTGCCCCTGGAGTGCAACTTATTACTTTTATGGTGATGTCTAGTGTCAGCACATTAGACTAATTTCCTATTGATCCAAAAACTTTTATATTTTGGGAAAAAACCATGACCGGCAGCCTGACGAAATTTCTCAATTTTCAGCTATCCCAATTTTGTCAAGAAAACAGCCCAAGGAGTATAAATTATTACTTTTATGGTCATGGCTAGGGTCAGCACATTATTTTAGACTATTTTCCTAGTGATCCTAGTGCTTTCACGCATCGAGTATGCCCTGGCCATCCTCACTGTCAGCCCTACACAGATTGGAAGACTTGAAAAGGTACAAAACGAAGCCATGCGCATCATTTTGGGCTGCACGAGAGACACCAGCTGTGTAGCAATGAGATACCTCCTTGACTTCCCGACAATGGAACACAGGATCAAGATCTGGAGAGCTCGTGCATACTTAATAATAAGTGCAGATGAGCAGCACCCTCTGCATGACGCTATATTCAGAGAAAAGGGTGACAGGCTAAAGAGGGGCAAATCATGGATGGGTCGGGCGGAAGATGTCGTCAGACAGGTCTGCAGTCTTACCAGTATCAACCCCGGCAAGGAATTGGTGCCGGTGCCTCCAGCTTTTAAGTGCACTTTCTCCTGCATTATCACACTCGACAGACGGTGCAGAGAGCAGAACCCTGCCGCTGTCAATGCAGAGGTTAACGCGCTCATCTATGAACACTCAGATAGCCCCGAAGTGCTCATCTATACAGATGGATCTGTGGTAAAGCAGCAGAGAAGTGCATGGGCATTTACAGCCCGTTCAGCGGGCCGAACCGTTCAAGAATCCAGTGGTGCCCACTCTATGACCACGAGCAGCATGATGATGGAGGTGATGGCAGTTACACAGGCTTTCATATGGCTGGAGTCACAGCATTATACCAACGTGTGTGTACTAAGTGATTCAATGAGCATGATTCAGAAGGTCGAAGCTGGATCTGTATGTAGACAGTGGACTGAATCGCTGCGGAAGTCTGTTGTCCGTAAAGTCACCTTCATCTTCGTCCCGGGACATGCGGGAGTCGAGGGAAATGAACGAGCTGACAAACTGGCTGGCTCTGCACCCCCTGTAGATGGCCAGCCCATGGATCATGCCGATGTTATTAACGTCCTTAAAGATATGGCGAGAACAGAGGACTTTGACGTCAATGATTCCACATCGCTGTCCAGGATGAAAGACCTGGGAGTAAGAATCGGCACAGCCAGACGCGAGAGATACATCGGGAAAACAAAGCGCCACGTCAACCAACACAGAACTGGCACTATTAGCCACCGGACGCTGATGCATATGCTGGGGGGAGGATCTGAGCACCTATGGACATGTCCGGAGTGCAACGAAGATACCCCAACTGATAACTGATTCCTAGTGATCCTAAACTTTTGTATTTTGGGGAAAATCCATGACGAAATTTCTCAATTTTGAGCAATCCCAATTGTGTCAACTAAACTGCCCCAGGAGTGCAAATTATTACTTTTATGGTCATGTCTACTGTCAGCACATTGTTTTAGACTAATTTCCTAGTGATCCAGAAACTTTATATTTTGGGGAAAATCATGACCGGCCGCCTGACGAAATTTCTCAATTTTGAGCTATCCCAATTTTGTCAACTAAACTGCCCCAGGAGTGCAAATTATTACTTTTATGGTCATGTCTAGTGTCAGCACATTGTTTTAGACTAATTTCCTAGTGATCCAGAAACTTTTATATATTTGGGAAAATCCATGACCGGCCGCCTGACGAAATTTCTCAATTTTGAGCTATCCCAATTTTGTCAACTAAACTGCCCCAGGAGTGCAAATTATTACTTTTATGGTCATGTCTAGTGTCAGCACATTGTTTTAGACTAATTTCCTAGTGATCCAGAAACTTTTATATTTAGGGAAAATCCATGACCGGCCGCCTGACGAAATTTCTCAATTTTGAGCAATCCCAATTTTGTCAACTAAACCGCTCCAGGAGTGCAAATTATTACTTTTATGGTCATGTCTAGTGTCAGCACATTGTTTTAGACTAATTTCCTAGTCATCCAGAAACTTTCATTATTTGGGGACAAATTCATGACCGGCCACCTGACGAAATTTCTCAATTTTGAGCTATCCCAAATTTGTCAACTAAACTGCCCCTGGAGTGCAACTTATTACTTTTATGGTGATGTCTAGTGTCAGCACATTAGACTAATTTCCTATTGATCCAAAAACTTTTATATTTTGGGAAAAAACCATGACCGGCAGCCTGACGAAATTTCTCAATTTTCAGCTATCCAAATTTTGTCTAGAAAATAGCCCCAGGAGTATAGATTATTACTTTTATGGTCATGGCTAGGGTCAGCACATTATTTTAGACTATTTTCCTAGTGATCCTAAACTTTTGTATTTTGGGGAAAATCCATGACGAAATTTCTCAATTTTGAGCTATCTCAATTTTGTCAACTAAACTGCCCCAGGAGTGCAAATTATTACTTTTATGGTCATGTCTAGTGTCAGCACATTGTTTTAGACTAATTTCCTAGTGATCCAGAAACTTTTATTATTTGGGGAAAATTCATGACCGGCCGCCTGACAAAATTTCTCAATTTTGAGCAATCCCAATTTTGTCAACTAAAATGCCCCAGAAGTGCAAATTATGACTTTTATGGTCATGTGTGGTGTCAGCACATTGGTTTATACTTATTTCCTAGTGATCCAGAAACTTTTATAATTTGAGAAAAATCCATTACCAGCCGCCTGACGAAATTTCTCAATTGTGAGCAATCCCAATTTTGTCAACTAATCTGCCCCAGGAGTGCAAATTATTACTTTTATGGTTATGGCTAGTGTCAGCACATTATTTTAGACTACTTTCCTAGTGATTCTAAACTTGTGTATTTTGGGGAAAATCCATGACCTAACGAAATTTCTCAATTTTGAGCTATCCCAATTTTGTCAACTAAACTGCCCCAGGAGTGCAAATTATTACTTTTATGGTCATGTCTAGTGTCAGCACATTGTTTTAGACTAATTTCCGAGTGATCTAGAAACATTTATATTTTGGGAAAAATCTATGACCGGCCACCTGTTTAAATTTCCAAATTTTGAGGATCTCCATTTTGTCAAGAAAACAGCCCCAGGAGTGCAAATTATTACTTTTATGGTCATGTCTAATGTCTGCACATTGTTTTAGACTAATTTCCTAGTCATCCAGAAACTTTCATTATTTGGGGACAAATTCATGACCGGCCACCTGACGAAATTTCTCAATTTTGAGCTATCCCAAATTTGTCAACTAAACTGCCCCTGGAGTGCAACTTATTACTTTTATGGTGATGTCTAGTGTCAGCACATTAGACTAATTTCCTATTGATCCAAAAACTTTTATATTTTGGGAAAAAACCATGACCGGCAGCCTGACGAAATTTCTCAATTTTCAGCTATCCCAATTTTGTCAAGAAAACAGCCCAAGGAGTATAAATTATTACTTTTATGGTCATGGCTAGGGTCAGCACATTATTTTAGACTATTTTCCTAGTGATCCTTGTGCTTTCACGCATCGAGTATGCCCTGGCCATCCTCACTGTCAGCCCTACACAGATTGGAAGATTTGAAAAGGTACAAAACGAAGCCATGCGCATCATTTTGGGCTGCACGAGAGACACCAGCTGTGTAGCAATGAGATACCTCCTTGACTTCCCGACAATGGAACACAGGATCAAGATCTGGAGAGCTCGTGCATACTTAATAATAAGTGCAGATGAGCAGCACCATCTGCATGACGCTATATTCAGAGAAAAGGGTGACAGGCTAAAGAGGGGCAAATCATGGATGGGTCGGGCGGAAGATGTCGTCAGACAGGTCTGCAGTCTTACCAGTATCAACCCCGGCAAGGAATGGGTGCCGGTGCCTCCAGCTTTTAAGTGCACTTTCTCCTGCATTATCACACTCGACAGACTGGTGCAGAGAGAAGAACCCTGCCGCTGTCAATGCAGAGGTTAACGCGCTCATCTATGAACACTCAGATAGCCCCGAAGTGCTCATCTATACAGATGGATCTGTGGTAAAGCAGCAGAGAAGTGCATGGGCATTTACAGCCTATTCAGCGGGCCGAACCGTTCAAGACTCCAGTGGTGCCCACTCTATGACCACGAGCAGCATGACGATGGAGGTGATGGCAGTTACACAGGCTTTCATATGGCTGGAGTCACAGCATTATACCAACGTGTGTGTACTAAGTGATTCAATGAGCATGAGTCAGAAGGTCGAAGCTGGATCTGTACGTAGACAGTGGACTGAATTGCTGCGGAAGTCTGTTGTCCGTAAAGTCACCTTCATCTTCGTCCCGGGACATGCGGGAGTCGAGGGAAATGAACGAGCTGACAAACTGGCTGGCTCTGCACCCCCTGTAGATGGCCAGCCCATAGATCGTGCCGATGTTATTAACGCCCTTAAAGATATGGCGAGAACAGAGGATTTTGACGCCAGTGATTCCACATCGCTTTCCAGGATGAAAGACCTGGGAGTAAGAATCGGCACAGCCAGATGCGAGAGGTACATCGGGAAAACAAAGCGCCTCGTCAACCAACACCGAACTGGCACTATTAGCCACCGGACGCTGATGCATATGCTGGGGGGAGGATCTGAGCACCTATGGACATGTCCGGAGTGCAACGAACATACCCCAACTGATAACTGATAATTGATTCCTAGTGATCCTAAACTTTTGTATTTTGGGGAAAATCCATGACGAAATTTCTCAATTTTGAGCTATCCCAATTGTGTCAACTAAACTGCCCCAGGAGTGCAAATTATTACTTTTATGGTCATGTCTAGTGTCAGCACATTGTTTTAGACTAATTTCCTAGTGATCCAGAAACTTTTATATTTTGGGAAAAATCCATGACCGGCCACCTGACGAAATTTCTCAATTTTCAGCTATCCCAATTTTGTCAAGAAAACAGCCCCAGGAGTATAGATTATTACTTTTATGGTCATGGCTAGGGTCAGCACATTATTTTAGACTATTTTCCTAGTGATCCTAAACTTTTGTATTTTGGGGAAAATCCATGACGAAATTTCTCAAGTTGAGCTATCTCAATTTTGTCAACTAAACTGCCCCAGGAGTGCAAATTATTACATTTATGGTCATGTCTAGTGTCAGCACATTGTTTTAGTCGAATTTCCTAGTGATCCAGAAACTTTTATATTTTGGCAAACATCGATGACCGGCCGCCTGTTTAAATTTTTCAAAATTTGAGATATCTGAAATTTGTCAACAAAATTGCCCCAGGAGTGCAAATTATTACATTTATGGTCATGTCTAGTGTCAGCACATTGTTTTAGACTAATTTCCTAGTCATCCAGAAACTTTTATATTTTGGCAAAAATTGATGACCTGCCGCCTGTTAAAATTTCTCAATTTTGAGCTATCTGAAATTTGTCAACAAAATTGCCCCAGGAGTGCAAATTATTACTTTTATGGTCATCTCTTGTGTCAGCACATTGTTTAAGACTAATTTCCTAGCGAACCAGAAACTTTTATATTTTGGCAAAAATCGACGATAGGCCAAACAATTGCCCCAGTAGTGCACATTTTTACTTTTATGGTCATGTCTAGTGTCAGCACATTGTTTTAGACTAATTTCCTAGTGATCCAGAAACTTTTATATTTTGGCAAAAATCGATGACTGGCCGCCTGTTAAAATTTCTCAATTTTGAGCTATCTGAAATTTGTCAACAAAATTGCCCCAGGAGTGCAAATTATTACTTTTATGGTCATCTCTAGTGTCAGCACATTGTTTTAGACTAATTTCCTAGTGATCCAGAAACTTTTATATTTTGGCAAAAATCGACGACCGGCCATACAATTGCCCCAGTAGTGCAAATTTTTACTTTTATGGTCATGTCTAGTGTCAGCACATTGTTTTAGACTAATTTCCTAGTGATCCAGAAACTTTTATATTTTGGCAAAAATCGATGACCGGCCGCCTGTTGAAATTTCTCAATTTTGAGCTATCTGAAATTTGTAAACAAAATTGCCCCAGAAGTGCAAATTATTACTTTTATGGTCATGTCTATTGTCATCACATTGTTTTAGTCTAATTTCCTAGTGATCCAAAAACTTTTATATTTTGGCAAAAATCGATGACCGGCCGCCTGTTGAAATTTCTCAATTTTGAGCTATCTGAAATTTGTCAACAAAATTGCCCCAGGAGTGCAAATTATTACTTTTATGGTCATCTCTTGTGTCAGCACATTGTTTTAGACTAATTTCCTAGCGATCCAGAAACTTTTATATTTTGGCAAAAATCGACGACCGGCCAAAAAATTGCCCCAGTAGTGCAAATTTTTACTTTTATGGCTATGTCTAGTGTCAGCACATTGATTTAGACTAATTTCCTAGTGATCCAGAAACTTTTATATTTTGGCAAAAATCGATGACCGGCCGCCTGTTGAAATTTCTCAATTTTGAGCTCTTAAATTTGTCAACAAAATTGCCCCAGGAGTGCAAATTATTACTTTTATGGTCATCTCTTGTGTCAGCACATTGTTTTAGACTAATTTACTAGCGATCCAGAAACTTTTATATTTTGGCAAAAATCGACGACCGGCCAAACAATTGCCCAAGTAGTGCAAATTTTTACTTTTATGGTCATGTCTAGTGTCAGCACATTGTTTTAGACTAATTTCCTAGTGATCCAGAAACTTTTATATTTTGGCAAAAATCGATGACCGGCCGCCTGTTGAAATTTCTCAATTTTGAGCTATCTGAAATTTGTCAACAAAATTGCCCCAGAAGTGCAAATTATTACTTTTATGGTCATGTCTAGTGTCATCACATTGTTTTAGTCTAATTTCCTAGTGATCCAGAAACTTTTATATTTTGGCAAAAATCGATGACCGGCCGCCTGTTGAAATTTCTCAATTTTGAGCTATCTGAAATTTGTCAACAAAATTGCCCCAGGAGTGCAAATTATTACTTTTATGGTCATGTCTAGTGTCAGCACATTGTTTTAGACTAATTTCCTAGTGATCCAGAAACTTTTATATTTTGGCAAAATCGATGACCTGCCGCCTGTTGAAATTTCTCAATTTTGAGCTATCTGAAATTTGTCAACAAAATTGCCCCAGGAGTGCAAATTATTACTTTTATGGTCATGTCTAGTGTCAGCACATTGTTTTAGACTAATTTCCTAGTGATCCAGAAACTTTTATATTTTGGCACAAATCGATGACCGGCTGCCTGTTGAAATTTCTCAATTTTGAGCTATCTTAAATTTGTCAACAAAATTGCCCCAGGAGTGCAAATTATTACTTTTATGGTCATCTCTTGTGTCAGCACATTGTTTTAGACTAATTTCCTAGCGATCCAGAAACTTTTATATTTTGGCAAAAATCGACGACCGGCCAAACAATTGCCCCAGTAGTGCAAATTTTTACTTTTATGGCTCATGTCTAGTGTCAGCACATTGATTTAGACTAATTTCCTAGTGATCCAGAAACTTTTATATTTTGGCAAAAATCGATGACCGGCCGCCTGTTGAAATTTCTCAATTTTGAGCTATCTGAAATTTGTCAACAAAATTGTCCCAGGAGTGCAAATTATTACTTTTATGGTCATCTCTTGTGTCAGCACATTGTTTAGACTAATTTCCTAGCGAATCCAGAAACTTTTATATTTTGGCAAAAATCGACGATAGGCCAAACAATTGCCCCAGTAGTGCAAATTTTTACTTTTATGGTCATGTCTAGTGTCAGCACATTGATTTAGACTAATTTCCTAGTGATCCAGAAACTTTTATATTTTGGCAAAAATCGATGACCGGCCGCCTGTTGAAATTTCTCAATTTTGAGCTATCTGAAATTTGTCAACAAAATTGCCCCAGGAGTGCAAATTATTACTTTTATGGTCATCTCTTGTGTCAGCACATTGTTTAGACTAATTTCCTAGCGATCCAGAAACTTTTATATTTTGGCAAAAATCGACGACCGGCCAAAAATTGCCCCAGTAGTGCAAATTTTTACTTTTATGGCTCATGTCTAGTGTCAGCACATTGTTTTAGACTAATTTCCTAGTGATCCAGAAACTTTTATATTTTGGCACAAATCGATGACCGGCTGCCTGTTGAAATTTCTCAATTTTGAGCTATCTTAAATTTGTCAACAAAATTGCCCCAGGAGTGCAAATTATTACTTTTATGGTCATCTCTTGTGTCAGCACATTGTTTTAGACTAATTTCCTAGCGATCCAGAAACTTTTATATTTTGGCAAAAATCGACGACCGGCAAAACAATTGCCCCTGGAGTGCAAATTTTTACTTTAATGGTCATGTCTAGTGTCAGCACATTGTTTTAGACTAATTTCCTAGTGATCCAGAAACTTTTATATTTTGGCAAAAATCGATGACCGGCCGCCTGTTGAAATTTCTCAATTTTGAGCTATCTGAAATTTGTCAACAAAATTGCCCCAGAGTGCAAATTATTACTTTTATGGTCATGTCTAGTGTCAGCATATTGTTTAAAAAATTTTTTCCGGGAAAAATTTTTTTTTTGGGAAAAATGGGCCCCCCTTTTTTTTTTTTATTTTAAATTTTAAAAAAAATTGGGGGAAAATTTTTTTTATTATTCGGGGAAATTTTTTAAAAAGGCCCCTTTTTAAATTTTTTTCCAACCCGAAAAAAATTGCCCAGGGAAATTTTTTTTTTTTTGGGCAGAGTGCAAATTTTTTAGTTTTTCCCTAGTGCCCAAAAATTTTATATTTTCAAAAAGGCCCGGGGCCCTTTAAATTTTCCAATTTTGAGCTTAAATTTTAAAAAATTCCCCCCCAATGAAATTTTACATGCCCCGGTCAAATTTTTTAGTTTTTCCCTAGGCCCAAAAATTTTATATTTTAAAAAATGAGCCGAAAAATTTTTAATAAATTTTTTAAATTTTAAAAAACCCCGATTTAAAATTTTTTTTAAGGGAAATTTTATTTTTGGAAATTTTTGCCCTTTTTAAAATTTTATTTTAAAATTAAACCCAAAAATTTCCCCCCAAAAAAATTTAAAATTTTGGGGCAAAATTGAAAATTTGAAAAATTTTATTTTGGAAATTTGTTTACCCCTTTTTTCCTATTAGTTTTTAATTTGGAAAAACCCCTTTTGAAATTTTAATTTTGGTTTTTTTCAAAAAATTCCCCAATCAAAATTCTTTTTTTTTTGAAAATTTTTTTGGCCCAAATTCCAAAATTTTTATTTTAAAAAGGAAGGCCCCTTTTTTTAAATTTTCTATTTTTTGAAAAAATTCCCCCAATCCCTTTTTTTTTTTGGGATTCTATTAGCCTTTTTGAAATTTTAAAAACCCTTTTTAAAATTTTTTCCCCTTTTCCCCCTTTTGTTTTCTAATTTTGACAAATTTTTAAAAAAATTCCCCGGGGGAAATTTTTTTATTCAAAAATTTTTTTTAAAATTTCCATTAAAAATTTTTTAATTTTAAAAATCGAGGGCCCCTGTTGAAATTTCTAATTTTAGATTAAATTTGCAAAAATTCCCCCGGGGGTGAAATTTTATTTTAGGTCATTTTGTCACTTTTTTTTGCCCCAGTAAAAACCCCTTTTTTTTAAATTTTGGCCAAAATTTTTAAAAATTTCCAAGGCAAAATTTTTTTTAAAAAAGCCCAGGGAAAATTCCCTTTCAAAATTTTTTTTGGTTTTTCCCCTTTGAAATTTTTTTTTTAATCAAAAAACCCCTTTTTTTTTAAAAGGGGGTTTTTTTTAAAAATTTTCCAATTTCAAATTTTAAAAATTTTTCCCGGGTCCCCCTTTTTTAAATTTTCATTAGAAATTTTTAAATTTTGAAAAAAATTGGGGGAAAAATTTTTTCCCCGGTTTTTTTTTTAAAAACAAATTTTAAAAAATTTTTGAGTCAATTTTTTTTTTGGGGGCCCGGGGCCCCCCTTTTAAAATTTTTATTTTGTTCAAAAATTTTTTTCAAATTCCGGGTTTAAAATTTTATTTTTGGATTCGTTTTTTTAAAAATTTCCAATTTCAAATTTAAAATTTTTAAAAATTCAGGGCCCCCCTTTTTTAAATTTTTGGTCGTTTTTAAAAAAAAATTTTCCCGGGCACAAAAAAGGGCAAAATTTACCTTTTTAAATGTAGGGAATTTGTTAAAATTTTTAAAGGCCTTTTAAAATTTTCAAAAAGGGCCCCCCTTTTTTTTTAAATTTGGGTATTAAATTTTAACAATTCCAATCAAAAAAATTTTGGACATCCCCCCTTTAAAAATTTTTCCAAAAAAATTTTAAAATTTTTAAAAAATTCCCGGGAAATTTTTTTTTGATTTTTTTGCAAAAATTCCTTTTTTCCAAATTTTTTTTTGGGAAAAAAAAACCCCCGTTTAAATAATTTTTTAAAAAATTTTAAAATTTTTTAGATTTTTTTAAACTTTTTTGCAAAAATTTTTAACCCCCTTTGAAAAATTTTTTTTAAAAAAAAATTCCCCGGGTTTGAAATTTTCTTTTGTCGAAATTTTAATTTTTTTTAAGGCCCTTTTTTAAAATTTTATTTTGGAAAATTTTTAAATTTTTAAAAAAGGCCCAAATTTTTAAAATTTTTGGGAAAATGAATTTTTTTTAAATTTTGCACAAATTTTAAAAAATTTTCCCAAAAAGCCAATTTTTTTTTTTGGGAAAAATTTTTCCCCCCTTTTTGAATTTCCATGCAAAAATTTTAAAAAAAACCCCCGGGGGCCCCTTTAATTTTTAATTTGGGGCCCCTTTTTAAAAATTTTTAGGAAATTTTAAGGGAAATGAAAATTTTTTTAAATTTCTATTAGAAATTTTTTTGAAAAAATTCCCCCCTTTAAATTTTCGGGCAAAAAAACCCCGGGGGCAAATTTTTTTTAGGTTTCTAGTGTCAGACTTTTTTGAAAAACCCATGACCGAAATTTTTTTTTTTAAAAAAAGGCCCCGTTGAAATTTCTAATTTTAGCTATTAATTTGTAAAAAAAATTCCCCCGATCAAATTTTATTTTTGGATTCATGCGCCTTTTTTTGAAATTTTTTCCCCTTTTATTTTTAAAAAACCCCCCCGGTTTAAAATTTTCTCTTTTGAGCTATTAAATTTTAAAAAAAATTCCCCCAGGATCAAATTTTATTTTTGGATTCATGCGCCTTTTTTTAATTTTCCATTAGAAATTTTAATTTTTTGGCAAAAAATCCCCGGGTTTTGAAATTTTTTTTTTGGATTTATTAAATTTTTTAAAAATTTTCCCAGGAAAAATTTTTTAAATTTTCATTGATTTTTAATTTTCCCAAAAACTTTTTTGGAAAAAATTTTTTGGCTTTGAAATTTTAATTTTCCAAATTTTAACAAATTGCCCCGGGTAAATTATTTTTTTGGTATTTTTTTTTTTGGTTTTTCCCCCGGGAAAAATTTTTTTTTTGGGAAAAATAAAAAAATTCCCCAAGTCAAATTTTTTTTTTTTTGGGCAGAGTGCAAATTTTTTAAATTTTTCCCAGGCCCAAAAATTTTTAATTTTTTAAAAAACAGCCCGGCCCCGTTAAACCAATTTTGACTACTAAAATTTTGTAAAAAATTCCCCCGGGGGTGCAAATTTTACTTTTATGGTCATTTTGGAAAATTTGGCTAATTTTGGAAAAAAATTTTTAATTTTGGAAAAATCAAAACCCCCCGTAAATTTTTAAAATTTGGTTTTTTTTTAAATTTTTAATTTATTAAAAAATTTTTAATTTCAAAAATTTTTAGGGCCCCTGTTGAAATTTTAATTTTGAATCAATTTGTAAAAATTCCCCAGGAGTCAAATTTTACATGGCGAGTGAATTTTTTAGTTTTTCCCTAGTGTAAAAAATTTTAATTTTAAAAAAATGATCCCCCAAAATTTTTAATTTTGGCATTGAAACCCCAAAAAATTCCCCAGGAGTCAAATTTTACATGGCGAGTGCAAATTTTTTAGTTTTTCCCTAGTGCCCAAAAATTTTTTTTTTTAAAAAAAAATGAGGGGGCCCCTTTAAATTTTAAAATTTTGAGCTTTGAAATTTTAAAAAATTCCCCCCCAATGAAATTTTTTTTTTTTTGGGCAGAGTGCAAATTTTTTAAAAATTTTTCCCCTAGTGCCCAAAAATTTTATATTTTCAAAAAATGGGGGGCCCCTTTAAAATTTCCCAATTTTTAGCTTTGAAATTTTAAAAAATTGAAAATGAAATTTTACATGGCGAGTGCAAATTTTTTAGTTTTTCCCAGTGCCCAAAAATTTTATATTTTAAAAAAGAGCCTTTATTTTAAAAATTTTTTTTTTTGTTTAAAATTTTTTAAAAAAAAAACTTTTTTTTAAAGTAAAAATTTTTTGGTTTTTTTAAATTTTTAAATTTTAAAAATGCCGGGGAAATTTTATTTTTCCTTTTGAAAAATTTTTGGGGGAAAAAATTCCCATAAAATTTTATTGTTTTTTTGGGGAAAAATTTCCCGTTAAAATTTTTTTTTTTTAAAATTTTTTCCCCCCTTTGAAACCTTTAAAAATTTTAATTTTAAAAAAAAATTTGGGGAATTTCCAATTTTACTTTTTTGTCAAAATTTTTTTCAAAATTTTTTTTTTTTTTAAAATTTTTTTTTAAAAAAATTATTTTTTTTTTTAAAAAATCCCCGGTAAAAATTTTTTTTAGTATTTTTAAAAACCCCCGGGTTTTTTTTTTTTAAAATCAGCCCCCTTTTTTGTTTTTCAAAACCCCGAAATTTTTTTTTTTGGGCATAATTTTAACGGGCCCGTTTTTTTAATTTTAGTATTTTTGTAAAAAATTTTTTTGGAAGTAAAAACCCCTTTTAAATTTTAAAATTTAAAT
This sequence comes from Cepaea nemoralis, assembly GCA_014155875.1. Taxonomy (NCBI): domain Eukaryota; kingdom Metazoa; phylum Mollusca; class Gastropoda; order Stylommatophora; family Helicidae; genus Cepaea; species Cepaea nemoralis. The sequence continues at coordinate 154,718 of JACEFZ010003680.1, read as the reverse complement.
TTTTAAATTTTTAAAAAAATTTGCCCAAAAATTTTTAAAATTTTTGGAAAAATTTTCCCTTTTTTTTCCTTTTTTCCCTTTTTTTAACAAACCCCCTTTAAATTTTTTTTTTGGGTTTTTTGAAAACCCCCTTTAAATTTTTAATTTTATTTTGAAAATTTCCCCAAAATTCCCCGGGTTAAAATTTTTTTTTGGCATTTTACCTTTTTTGAAATTTCCTATTAGTTTTTAATTTTTGGGAAAATCTTGATTTTTTTTATTTAAAATTTTAAAAAATTTTCCCCGGGATAAAAATTTTTTTATTTTTGTGCCCCTTTTTTTAATTTTTGGGACCCAAAATTTTAAAAAAAAAAAAACCCCCAAAAAATTTTTTAGTTTTTTTTTTAAAAAATTTTCCCGGGAAAAATTTTTTTGGGAAAAACATGCCGCCCTTTTTAATTTTTGGACCCCTTTTTTAAAAACCCCCCGGGGAAATTTTTTTTTTTAATTCTTTTTAAAAAATTTTTTAGGATTTTTACAAATTTTTAAATTTTAAATGTGTTTTTTTTTTTTAAAAACAAAAATTTTGCAAAAAATTCCCCTTTAAAATTTAAAAAATTTGGTAAAAATTGCAAAAAATTTTTTTAATTTATTCTTTTGTCGTTTTTAATTTTAAAACATCCGCTTTTTTTTTTAAAATAAACCCCCTTTTAAAATTCTAAATTTTATTTAAATTGGAAAATTCCCCGGGTTTAAAATTTTTTTTTTTTTAAAAAATTGACCCCCCTTTTAAAATTTCCAATTTTTATTAAATTTTTAAAAAAGCCCCGTGAAATTTTATTTTAGGTATGATTTCAAAAAAATTTTTTTAATAATTTTTTTTTAAAATTCCCCCCTTTTTAAATTTTTCCAAAATTTAGACTAAATTTGCAAAAAATTCCCCGGGTGAAATTTTATTTTATTCATTTTTTCCCAACATTTTTTGAAATTTCCAATAAAAATTTTTAAATTTTTTGGAAAAAAAACCCCGGTAAATTTTTTTTATTATTTGGTTCACAATTGGGGGAATTTTTATTAAAAAATTTTTTTTAAAAATTATTTTTTCCAAACTTTAATTTGAAAAAAACCCCCAGGAGGCTTTTTTTTTCATTTTGTTCGAATTGAAAATTTTTCCAATCAAAAAATTTTTTTTTTTAAAAATTGAAAAAAAATTTTTTGGGAAAAATTTTTTTTTTTTTAAAAATGTTTAGGCCCCTTTGATTTCAATTTTTTTTAAAAAAATTTTTAAAAAATTTTCAAAACAACCCCTTTTTTTAAAAAAATTTTGTTTCTTTTTTAAAAAAAACTTTTTTTTTTAAAAAAGGCCCCTTTTTTAAATTTCCTTTCCCTTTTTTTTTTAAAAACCCGGGGGGAAATTTCTTTTTTTCAAAATTTGTTTTTTTAAGTGAAAATTTTTTTGGCATTTGGTTACCTTTTTTGAAATTTTAAAAAATTTTAATTTTAAAAATTTGGGGGTTTTAAATTTTAATTTTTTTTGTTTTTTTAAAAATTGGGGTAAAAATTTTTTTAGGGGAAATAACTTTTTTGAAATTTCCTTTGTTTTTTATTTTAAAAAACCCAAAAACAAATTTTATTTTTTTTGTAAATTGAGATTTTTTATTTTTTTTGGATAAAACCCCTTTTTTGAAACCCAACCCCCCCTTTTAAATTTAAAAATTGCCCAGAAATTTTCCCTTTTGGGATTTTAAAATTTAAAAAATTTTTCCCCGGGAAAATTTTTTTTTTTGTTTTTCAAATTTTTTTTGAAAATCCAGGAAAAATTTTTAATTTGCAAATTTTTTTTTATTCATTTAGTTCGAATTTTTTAAAATTTTCCAGGATCCAAAATTTTAAATTTTTGGAAAAATCATGCCGGCCCCTGTTAAACTAATTTTTAGTATCGAAATTTTAAAAATTCCCCCAAAAATTTATTTTTTTTTGGGATTCTATTACCCAATTGTTTTAACAATTTTCCAGGATCCAAAATTTTATTTTGGAAAAATCATGCGGCCCCTTTTTTCTAATTTTTATCAAAATTTAACAAAACCCCGGAGGCTTTTATTTTTTATTTAGTTCGAATTTTTTAACAATTTTCCAGGATCCAAAATTTTATTTTAAAAAATCATGCGCCCCTGTTAAACTAATTTTTAGTATCGAAATTTTAAAAAAAATTCCCCGGGGAAATTTTATTTTTGGAGCTATTGAATTTTTTAACAATTTTCCAGGATCCAAAATTTTAAATTTTTGGAAAAATCTGCCGCCTGTTGAAATTTCTTTTTTGATTTTTAAATTTGCAAAAATTGCCCGGGGCTTTTTAAATTTTATTAGCTTTGAATTTTTTAAAAACCCGTGAAATTTTAATTTTGGGTTTCAAAAAAAAATTCCCCCAGATAAAAATTTTTTTTTTGGGGTTTCATGACCTTGTTTTGAATTTCCATTAGTTTTTAAATTTTTTGGAAAAAATTGCCCCGGGTTTTGAAATTTTAATTTTAGTATCTGAAATTTTAAAAAAAACCCCCCGGATCAAATTTTATTTTTGGCATTTGTGCGCCTTTTTTTGAAATTTTCCCTTAATAAAAACTTTTAATTTTCAAAATTCAGGGAAAAAACCCCTTTAAAATTTTTATTTTGATTTTTTACAATTGGGTTTAAAATTTTTTTTTAAAAAAATTTTTTTGGCCTTTTTTTTTTTTAAAAAATTTTTTTTTTTTCAAAAAAACCCCCCCAAAAAAATTTTATTTTGTTTTTTAAAAATTTTCCGGTAAATTTTTTATTAAAAATTTTAAGGGAAAAAAAGGTTTAAATTTAAAATTTTGCCCAAAATGAAAAACCCCGGGGGAAATTTTCTTTATTTTTAAATTTTAAAAAAATTTTTTTTTTTTTTTTAATCAGCCCCTTTTTAAATTTTTTTTTTTGGCCCCCTTTTTTTTTTCCCAATATTTAAAATTTTAAAATTTTGGGGTTTTTTTTTTAAAAATTTTCCCCGGAAAAAATTTTTTTTGGAAAATTTTCCCCCTTTTTAAAATTTTTTAAAAATTTAATTTTAAAAAAACCCCGGGGTTTTTTCTTTTTGGATTTAAAATTTTTTTAAATTTTCCGGGATAAAAATTTTTTTTTTTTTGGGAAAAAAATCAACCACCCCTTTAAATTTTCTTTTAACTAAATTTTAAAAAACCCCCGGGGTTTTAAATTTTCTTTTGAGCTATTAAATTTTTAACAATTTTCCCCAGGATCAAATTTTATTTTTTGGATTCATGCGCCTTTTTTGAAATTTCCATTAGAAATTTTAATTTTTTGGCAAAAATGGCCGGGGCCCCCGGAAATTTTCTTTTGACTTTGAAATTTTAAAAAATTTCCCCCAGGATCAAATTTTATTTTTGGATTCAGGCGAAAATTTTTAAAAAATTTTTTTTTTTAAAGTGCGCCCTTTTGAATTTTTTTTTAAAATTTAAAATTTTTAAAAAACCCCTGAAATTTTTTTTTTTCCTTTTGTAAAAAAATTTGTTTTTTTAAAAAAAATTTTTGGAAAAAAAAAAAAAGGGTTTAAAATTTTAATTTTTGGGAAAAAAATTGAAAAAAACCCAAAGGTAATTTTTTAGTTTTTCCCTAGTGTCAGAAATTTTAAATTTTTTGGAAAAATCTGCCCGGGGAAATTTTAATTTTGGGCACAAATTTGAAAAAGCCCCGGGTGAAATTTTATTTTAGGTATTTATGTCACAATTGAGACAATTTCCTTGATCAGAAATTTTATATTTTAAAATATCCGGGTTTAAAATTTTTAATTTTGAATCGAAAGCAAAAATTTTCCCCCAAGTGAAATTTTCTTTTATGGTATGTCTAGTGTCAGCACATTGTTTTAGACAAATTTTCCAGTGATCCAGAAACTTTTTTATTTTGGAAAAAATCGATGACCGGTTAAATTTCTCAATTTTGAGCTATCTAAAATTTTGTCAAAAAATTCCCCCGGAGTAAATTATTACTTTTATGGTCATGTCTAGTGTCAGCACATTGTTTTAGACTAATTTCCAGGATCCAGAAACTTTTTTTTTGGAAAAAAAACCCCCCCCTTTAAATTTCTCAATTTTGAGCTTTAATTTTTAAAAAATTCCCGGGGGGAAATTTTTTTTTTTTGGGTTAACCTTTTGGGTTTTTTTTAAATTTTAAAATTTTTAACCCCCCCTTAAACCCCCGGGGGAAATTTTTTTAATTTTTTTTGGGGCCAAATTTTCCCGGGGGAAATTTTTTTGGCCATTTTTTGGAAATTTTTAAAAAATTTTTTTTAAAAAGGGTTTTTTTTTGGGGCCCCCAAAAAAAAAAAAAGGTTTTTTTTTTTCCCGGGGGTTTTTTTTTTTTTTTTTCCCAAAAAAAAATTTTTCCAAAAATAAAACCCCCCTTTTTTTGGGAAAAAACCCCCCCTTTTTTTTTTTAAAAACCCCCCAAAAAAAAAATTTTTTTTAAATTTTTTTTTTTTTTTTGGGGGTTTTTTTTTTTTTTAAAAAGAAAAAAAAAACCCCCCCCGGGGTTTTTTTTTTTTCCCCCAAAAAAAAAAATTTTCCCCGGGTTTTTTTTTAAAATTTTTTTTTTTCCCCTTTTAAAAATTTAAAAAACCAAAAAAGGTTTTTAAAAAATTAAGGGCCCTTTTTTTTTTTTTTTTTTGGGGTTTTTTTTCCCCGGGGTTCCAAAATTTTTTTTGGGGGAAAATTTTTTTGTTTTCCTTTTTTTTTAAAAAAAATTTTTTTTTTTCCCCCGGGGGAAAAACCCCTTTTTTCTCTTTTACCCTTTTTTAAAAAAAAGGCCCCGGGGTTTTAAATTTTTTCAAAATCCCCCCCAAAAAAATTTTTTGGGAAAAATTTTTTTTTTTTTTTTTTAAAAAAAAAAATTTTTCCCAAAAATTTTTAAATTTTTTTTTTTTCCCCCCCTTGAAAATTTTTTTTAAAATTTTTTTTTCCCAAAAATTTTTAAGGGGAAAAAAAAATTTTTTTTTTTAAAATTTTTCCTTTTTCCCAAAATTTTTTTTTTTTAAAAAAATTTTTGGGGGGTTTTTTTAAAATTTTTTTTTTCCCAAAAATTTTTTCCCAAAAAAAATTTTTTTGGGGTTTTAATTTACCCTTTTTTTTTTTAAAAAACCCCCAAAAAATTTTTTTTAAAAAAACCCGGGGGCCCCTTTTTTTAAAATTTTTTTAAAAAAAATTTAAAAATTTTCCCCCAAAAAAACCCCCCCTTTTTTAAATTTTTTTTTTTAAAAAAATTTTCCAAAAAAAAAATTTTAAATTTTCAAATGGCTTTTTAAAAAAATTTTTGGGAAATTTTTTTTGGTTTTTAAATTTTGGTTTTTTTTGGACCCCCAAAAAATTTTTTTTTAAAAAAAATTTCAAAAGGGCCCCTTTTTTTTTAAATTTTAAGGGGGGGTTTTTTTTTTAAAAAAAAATTTTAAACCCCGGGGGGGTTTTTTTTTTTTTTTAAAAACCAAAAATTTTTTCCCAAAATAAAAAAAAGGGGGGGAAAAAAAAATTTTTTTTTAAAATTTTTTTTAAAACTTTTTTTTAAAAAAACCCCCCTTTTTTTTTTTAAAAATTTTAAAAAAAAAAAAAAAATTTTTTTTTTTCTTTTTAAAATTTTTTTCCCTTTTTTAAAAAAACCTTTTTTTTGGTTTTTTTTTGGGGCCCCCCCCCTTTTTTTTTTTTTTTAAAAATTCCCAAATTTGAAAAAAAGGGGGGTTTTTTTAAAATTTTTTTTTCCCTTTTTAAAAATTTTTTTTTTTCCAAAACTTTAAGGGGTTTAAACCCCCTTTTTGGTTTTTTTTTTAAAAATTCCCAAATTTGAAAAAAAGGGGGTTTTTTTTAAAAATTTTTGGTTTTTTTTAAAAAAACTTTTTTTTTTGGCCCGGCCCCCTTTTTTGGGGAAAAAAAAAAGGGAAAAAAAAAAAAATTTTTTTTTTTTCTTTCTTTTTAAAATTTTTTAAAATTTTTTAAAAAAATTTTTTTTAAAAAATTTTTTTTGGGGGTTAAAACCCCCTTTTTTTTTAAAATTTTACAAAAAAAAAAATTTTTTTTTTCTTTTTCCATTTTTTTAAATTTTTTTCCAAAAACCTTTTTTTTAAAAAAAAAATTTTTTGGGAAAAAAACCCCCCCGGGGGAAATTTTTTTTTTGGGCCCTTTTTTTAAAAAAATTTTAAAAAAAATTTTTTTTTTTTCCCGGGTTTTTTTTAAAAAAAAACCCCCAAAAAATTTTTTTTAAAATTTTTTTTGGGGCCCTTTTTAAAAACCCCCGGGGAAAAAATTTTTTTTGGAAATTCAAGGGGGGGTTTTTAAAATTTTTTGGTTCCCAAATTTTAAAAAAAAAAACCTTTTAAATTTTTTTTGGGTTTTAAAATTTTTAAAATTTTTAAAGGCAAAAATTTTTTTTTTTAAAATTCCCCCCCTTTTTTTTTTTTTTTTAAAAAAAAAAAAAACCCCTTTTTTTTTTTTTTTTGGGGGAAAATTTTTAAAAAATTTCCCCCAGGGCCAAAAATTTTTTTTGGGGGTTTTGCCCCCTTTTTAAAATTTTTTTTAACCAAAATTTTTTTAAAAAAACCCCGGGGGGGTTTTTTAAACCCCTTTTTTTTAAAATTTTTAAAAAATTTCCCCCGGGAAATTTTAAATTTTTGGAAAATTCAATTCGGAAAAAATTTTTTTTTTTTCCAAATTTTTTTTTTTTTTAAAAAACCCCCCCAAAAAAAAACTTTTTTTTTTTTGGGAAAAAAACCCCCCCCGGGGGTTTTTTTTTTAAATTTATTTTTTTTTTTTTTTGGGGGTTTTTTTTTTTCCCCCCCCTTTCGGTTTTTTTTTAAAATTTTTTCCTTTAAAAAAAAATTTTTAAAAAAAAAAAATTTCCCCCGGGAAAAATTTTTAACTTTTTTTGGGGGGAAAAAATTTTTGGTTTTTTTAACCCCCTTTTTTTTTTTTTTAAAAATTTCCTTTTTTCCCCCTTGTTTTTTTTTTTTTCCCGGGGTTTTTTTTTCCAAATTCCCCTTTTTTTTTTAAAAAAATTAAGGGGGTTTTTTTTTTTTTAATTTGGGTAAAAAAATTTTTAAAAACCCCGGGCCCAAAAAATTTTTTTTTTTTAAAAGAAAAAAAATTTCCGGGGCCCCCTTTTTTTTTTAAAAAAACCCCCCAAAAACCCCGGGGAAAAAATTTTTTTTTTTAAAAACCCTTTTTTTTTTTAAAATTTAAATTTTTAAAATTTTTTTTTTTTTAAAAATTTTTAAAAAAAAGGGGGGAAAAAAAAACCCCAAAATTTTGGATCTTTTTAAAAAATTTTGGGGTTTTTCCCCAAAATTTTTTTGGGGGGTTTTTTTAAAAAATTTTAAAAAAATTTTTTTTTTTTAAAAAAACCCCCGGGGGGTTTTTTTTTTTAAAATTTTTTTTTTTGGGCCCCAAAAAACCCTTTTTTTTTTTTTTAAATTTTTTTTTTTTTTTGGGGGTTTTTTTTTTTTAAAAGGGGGGGGGCCCCAAAATTTTTTTTTTTTTAAAAAAAAAAACCCTTTTTTCCCAAAAAAAATTTTTCCTAGTGATCCAGAAACTTTTTTTGGCAAAAATCGATGACCCCGTTGAAATTCTCAATTTTGGCTATCTGAAATTGTCAACAATTGCCCCAGGGTGCAAATTTATTATGGTCATGCTAGTGTCAGCACATTGTTTAGAAATTCTATGATCCAGAATCCAAAATGAACGGCCCGCCTGTTGAAATTTCTCAATTTTGAGCTATCTGAAATTTGTCAACAAAATTGCCCCAGGAGTGCAAATTATTATTTTATGGTCATGTCTAGTGTCAGCACATTGTTTTAGACAATTTCCTAGTGATCCAGAAACTTTTATATTTTGGCAAAAATTGATGACCGGCTCCTGTTGAAATTTCTCAATTTTGAGCTATCTCAAATTTGTAATATTACTTTTATGGTCATGTCTAGTGTCAGCACATTGTTTTAGACTAATTTCCTAGTGATCCAGAAACTTTTATATTTTGGCAAAAATCGATGACCGGCCGCCTGTTGAAATTTCTCAATTTTGAGCTATCTGAAATTTGTCAACAAAATTGCCCCAGGAGTGCAAATTATTACTTTTATGGTCATGTCTAGTGTCAGCACATTGTTTTAGACAAATTTCCTAGTGATCCAGAATCGATGACCGGCCGCCTGTTGAAATTTCTAAATTTTGAGCTATCTGAAATTTTTCAACAAAATTGCCCCAGGAGTGCAAATTATTATTTGTATGGTCATGTCTAGTGTCGGCACATTGTTTTAGACAAATTTCCTAGTGATCCAGAAACTTTTATATTTTGGCAAAAATTGATGACCGGCCTCCTGTTGAAATTTCTCAATTTTGAGCTATCTCAAATTTGTAATATTACTTGTATGGTCATGTCAAGTGTCAGCACATTGTTTTAGACTAATTTCCTAGTGATCCAGAAACTTTTATATTTTGGCAAAAATCGATGACCGGCCGCCTGTTGAAATTTCTCAATTTTGAGCTATCTGAAATTTGTCAACAAAATTGCCCCAGGAGTGCAAATTATTACTTTTATGGTCATGTCTAGTGTCAGCACATTGTTTTAGACTAATTTCCTAGTGATCCAGAAACTTTTATATTTTGGCAAAATCGATGACCGGCCGCCTGTTGAAATTTCTCAATTTTGAGCTATCTGAAATTTGTCAACAAAATTGCCCCAGGAGTGCAAATTATTACTTTTATGGTCATGTCTAGTGTCAGCACATTGTTTTAGACGATTTTCCTAGTGATCCAGAAACTTTTATATTTTGGCAAAAATCGATGACCTGTTGAAATTTCTCAATTTTGAGCTATCTGAAATTTGTCAACAAATTGCCCCAGGAGTGCAAATTATTACTTTTATGGTCATGTCTAGTGTCAGCACATTGTTTTAGACTAATTTCCTAGTGATCCAGAAACTTTTATATTTTGGCAAAAATCGATGACCGGCCGCCTGTTGAAATTTCTCAATTTTGAGCTATCTGAAATTTGTCAACAAAATTGCCCCAGGAGTGCAAATTATTACTTTTATGGTCATGTCTAGTGTCAGCACATTGTTTTAGACTAATTTCCTAGTGATCCAGAAACTTTTATATTTTGGCAAAAATCGATGACCGGCCGCCTGTTGAAATTTCTCAATTTTGAGCTATCTGAAATTTGTCAACAAAATTGCCCCAGGAGTGCAAATTATTACTTTTATGGTCATGTCTAGTGTCAGCACATTGTTTTAGACTAATTTCCTAGTGATCCAGAAACTTTTATATTTTGGCAAAAATCGATGACCGGCCGCCTGTTGAAATTTCTCAATTTTGAGCTATCTGAAATTTGTCAACAAAATTGCCCCAGGAGTGCAAATTATTACTTTTATGGTCATGTCTAGTGTCAGCACATTGTTTTAGACTAATTTCCTAGTGATCCAGAAACTTTTATATTTTGGCAAAAATCGATGACCGGCCGCCTGTTGAAATTTCTCAATTTTGAGCTATCTGAAATTTGTCAACAAAATTGCCCCAGGAGTGCAAATTATTACTTTTATGGTCATGTCTAGTGTCAGCACATTGTTTTAGACTAATTTCCTAGTGATCCAGAAACTTTTATATTTTGGCAAAAATCGATGACCGGCCGCCTGTTGAAATTTCTCAATTTTGAGCTATCTGAAATTTGTCAACAAATTGCCCCAGGAGTGCAAATTATTACTTGTATGGTCATGTCTAGTGTCAGCACATTGTTTTAGACTAATTTCCTAGTGATCCAGAAACTTTTATATTTTGGCAAAAATCGATGACCGGCCGCCTGTTGAAATTTCTCAATTTTGAGCTATCTGAAATTTGTCAACAAAATTGCCCCAGGAGTGCAAATTATTACTTTTATGGTCATGTCTAGTGTCAGCACATTGTTTTAGACTAATTTCCTAGTGATCCAGAAACTTTTATATTTTGGCAAAAATCGATGACCGGCCGCCTGTTGAAATTTCTCAATTTTGAGCTATCTGAAATTTGTCAACAAAATTGCCCCAGGAGTGCAAATTATTACTTTTATGGTCATGTCTAGTGTCAGCACATTGTTTTAGACTAATTTCCTAGTGATCCAGAAACTTTTATATTTTGGCAAACATCGATGACCGGCCGCCTGTTGAAATTTCTCAATTTTGAGCTATCTGAAATTTGTCAACAAAATTGCCCCAGGAGTGCAAATTATTACTTTTATGGTCATGTCTAGTGTCAGCACATTGTTTTAGACTAATTTCCTAGTGATCCAGAAACTTTTATATTTTGGCAAAAATCGATGACCGGCCGCCTGTTGAAATTTCTCAATTTTGAGCTATCTGAAATTTGTCAACAAAATTGCCCCAGGAGTGCAAATTATTACTTTTATGGTCATGTCTAGTGTCAGCACATTGTTTTAGACTAATTTCCTAGTGATCCAGAAACTTTTATATTTTGGCAAAAATCGATGACCGGCCGCCTGTTGAAATTTCTCAATTTTGAGCTATCTGAAATTTGTCAACAAAATTGCCCCAGGAGTGCAAATTATTACTTTTATGGTCATGTCTAGTGTCAGCACATTGTTTTAGACTAATTTCCTAGTGATCCAGAAACTTTTATATTTTGGCAAAAATCGATGACCGGCCGCCTGTTGAAATTTCTCAATTTTGAGCTATCTGAAATTTGTCAACAAAATTGCCCCAGGAGTGCAAATTATTACTTTTATGGTCATGTCTAGTGTCAGCACATTGTTTTAGACTAATTTCCTAGTGATCCAGAAACTTTTATATTTTGGCAAAAATCGATGACCGGCCGCCTGTTGAAATTTCTCAATTTTGAGCTATCTGAAATTTGTCAACAAAATTGCCCCAGGAGTGCAAATTATTACTTTTATGGTCATGTCTAGTGTCAGCACATTGTTTTAGACTAATTTCCTAGTGATCAGAAACTTTTATATTTTGGCAAAATCGATGACCGGCCGCCTGTTGAAATTTCTCAATTTTGAGCTATCTGAAATTTGTCAACAAAATTGCCCCAGGAGTGCAAATTATTACTTTTATGGTCATGTCTAGTGTCAGCACATTGTTTTAGACTAATTTCCTAGTGATCCAGAAACTTTTATATTTTGGCAAAAATCGATGACCGGCCGCCTGTTGAAATTTCTAAATTTTGAGCTATCTGAAATTTGTCAACAAAATTGCCCCAGGAGTGCAAATTATTATTTGTATGGTCATGTCTAGTGTCGGCACATTGTTTTAGACAAATTTTGGCAAAAATCGATGACCGGTCCCCCTGTTGAAATGTCTCAATTTTGAGCTATCTCAAATTTGTCAACAAAATTGCCCCAGGAGTGCAAATGATTACTTTTATGGTCATGTCTAGTGTCAGCACATTATTTTAGACTAATTTTCTAATGATCCAGATACAGAAATGAATCTGATGTATGCACATAAGACAAGAGAGGGGAATACAGAAATTAGTCTTATGTCGGTAAATGCTAGATATCTTAATTCGGTAAATGCTAGATATCTTAATTCGGTAAATGCTAGATATCTTAATTTGGTAAATGCTAGATATCTGATGTAGGTAAATACTAGATAAGAAGGGCAATAGAGAAATTAATCTTATGTTGGCAAATACTAGACAAGGGGAATAGAGAAATGAATCTTATTTAGGTAAATACTAAACAAGAGAGGCGGATAAAAGATATATAGTGAAATCGCTTAAGTTGGTCTCAGATGCAGTGAATTTCTGTTGTGAAGAACAATACTGCATTGTATGTTGTAAATGCATTACTACATGCTTGAATTCTTATAAGAGGAATTTCTGATAAGACAAACTACTTCTTGGATCCTAAGTGAGTTTCTGCACTATATATGGAAAGTTTAACAGCTGGGCAAGAAATGATGAAAGCCACACCAAGATCATTAACAAAATATCAGATGACAAGCCACCAAGACCAGCTCAAGAGTCTCAGAACAGCACACAATAGATTATGCGACCACATATATACAAAATTAAAGATTGGCTAATCAGCCATGAGCACATGTGGATTGGCATCGCAGACAGCATATCATACTCCAAGACTGCCCAAAATACAACATATCTAGGCAAACCTTCTGAGCTAGAGAGACGGCAGTGGAAGATGGACGGCAATGGAACTCTTTGGATTGCTCAGTGAACTAGAAAAGACAGTTAAATTCACACAAGAGACAACATGGCAGTTATAGACAAATTTCAAGCGATTGAAAGAAGAAGAAGATCATATGACAAGAAGATTGGAGAATCAAGAGTACCAATGTCTCACCCAAGCCAGGCCTTAAGAATAAGAAGTGCAATCACTCAAACGCTAGAAACAAAGACAATTAACTATAAAACCATATTTATTTAAACATGCATCACCAAGAACAACACATTTATTTCCATGTCATTTTCAAAATACGAGTAGAAAGATATCAACTCTCAATATCGATGTTTCCACTCACAATAACCTAGTGTGTGGCATACTATAAATCCTTCAATCTTTAAACGCAAATTAAAATTCTGTGACCACGCAAGCATAAATTCTAGTTAATATCCTTTTATTTCTATGTATCCCTTTGCCTCTTTTTCTCCCTATTTCCATCCTTTCTCGCTCTCATCCTTTCATTTCAAATGTCTTTCTACACAGTTCTCTTTTTCTGTTTATTTCAACCGTCTTCTGTCCACTTTCCTATCTTTCTCCTTGCGTTTTTTAAAGCCAATCAATCAATCGATCAATCAGGTGCCGTCTCCACAATGAAAGCTGGCTGCAATGGATCTCCAAAACTGTCTCTCACCCTGACTGTACATTCGGTCAGACTGATGTTCATCCATCTCTTGATGTTATCTTCCCTCTTGTATGGTTGTCTACCTCTTGCTCGCTTGCCTTAAACCTTGCCCTTGAGTAAGGTTTTTAAAAGTATTATGTCTTTTAACGTGACCGAAATATTTCACTGTCTCTTTTTATTTCTTTCATCAACTCTCTATTCATTCCTAGTTTTTCTAGAACCTCTGTATTTGATTGTTTCTGTTTCCATGAAATACAACATCATCTTCTGTATATCCACATCTATTCGACTTTCTAGTTGCTTGTTCTATCTTGTTGCTTGTGTTTTATATACGTAAAATTTGACAATTCTCATTTTTAAAGCCATTCATCTGTATCTGTACTTGTCTCTGTTCTGTTACATTCTTTCTTTCTGCAACTCTTCTATCGACATCTACCTGCCGGATGTGGCAATATCACTGCCGACATCACCCCCTGTAGGAACTGAAAGCTGGGTTGCTTCTGAGGAAGATAAAGTAACAATAAATGTAGTGCACACCTCATAACGCAAATATTTTGATAGGACAGAAATGTGATAAAGGCAACTAGGCTGAGACAGCAGAAGAGGGACAGTTGAGAATGTGAAGAAAGGGCATGTCTGTGATCAGAGGAGAGGGATTGATCCCATATGGCTCAGTCTCTTTCTGCAGGGCAGTCTGCGAAAAGTGCTGCACAAAGCTTGAACTCCAAGGCTTCAGCGGCGACCCTCATGAGTCTCCGAGAAATTATACTCGTGAATCAAATGATACAGACCAGTATAGAACCCACAACCCTCGGACTGGTATCCATTTGGGTGATGGGAGATAGGAATGTTATCATCATCTATGTAGGTGAAGGGAGATTTGGTATGTGAAAGGCAACTATTTGGATGATGGGAGATTCTGTATGTGAATGGCAACTGTGTGGCTGATGGGGGATTTAGTATATGATTGGCAATTGTGTGGCTGATAGGGGATTTAGTATATGATTGGCAATTGTGTGGGTGATGGGGGATTTAGTATATGATTGGCAATTGTGTGAGTGATGAGAGATTTAGTATATGATTGGCAATTGTGTGGATGATGGGGGATTTAGTATATGATTGGCAATTGTGTGGATGATGGGGGATTTAGTATATGATTGGCAATTGTGTGGATGATGGGGGATTTAGTATATGATTGGCAATTGTGTGGGTGATGGGGGATTTAGTATATGATTGGCAATTGTGTGGGTGATGGGAGATTTAGTATATGATTGGCAACTGTGTGGGTGATGGGGGATTTGACAAGTGATGTATCAAATGATGTGATATGTGGTGAGACTGAATATGTGATAGGTGAGGTGAACGACTGGATAAGCAGACAAGTCGAGAACATCATGTAGCAGCTGAAGTATGGTTTCTGGGTAAAATGTAAAGAATATCACGAAAGGACAGACAACAAATGAGGCAGACATGAAAGGACAGACAACAAATGAGGCAGTCATGAAAGGACAGACAACAAATGAGGCAGTCATGAAAGGACAGACAACAAATGAGGCAGTCATGAAAGGACAGACAACAAATGAGGCAGTCATGAAAGGACAGACAACAAATGAGGCAGTCATGAAAGGACAGACAACAAATGAGGCAGTCATGAAAGGACAGACAACAAATGAGGCAGACATGAAAGGACAGACAACAAATGAGGCAGTCATGAAAGGACAGACAACAAATGAGGCAGACATGAAAGGACAGACAACAAATGAGGCAGACATGAAAGGACAGACAACAAATGAGGCAGTCATGAAAGGACAGACAACAAATGAGGCAGACATGAAAGGACAGACAACAAATGAGGCAGACATGAAAGGACAGACAACAAATGAGGCAGACATGAAAGGACAGACAACAAATGAGGCAGACATCAAAGGACAGACAACAAATGAGGCAGACATGAAAGGACAGACAACAAATGAGGCAGACATGAAAGGACAGACAACAAATGAGGCAGACATGAAAGAATAGACAACAAATGAGGCAGTCATGAAAGGACAGACAACAAATGAGGCAGTCATGAAAGGACAGACAACAAATGAGGCAGTCATGAAAGGACAGACAACATATGAGGCAGACATGAAAGGACAGACAACAAATGAGGCAGACACAAAAGGACAGACAACAAATGAGGCAGACATGAAAGGACAGACAACAAATGAGGCAGTCATGAAAGGACAGACAACAAATGAGGCAGACATGAAAGGACAGACAACAAATGAGGCAGACATGAAAGGACAGACAACAAATGAGGCAGACATGAAAGGACAGACAACAAATGAGGCAGACATGAAAGGACAGACAACAAATGAGGCAGACATGAAAGGACAGACAACAAATGAGGCAGACATGAAAGGACAGACAACAAATGAGGCAGACATGAAAGGACAGACAACAAATGAGGCAGTCATGAAAGGACAGACAACAAATGAGGCAGTCATGAAAGGACAGACAACAAATGAGGCAGTCATGAAAGGACAGACAACAAATGAGGCAGTTCTTCTTCTTTCGTTCGCTTGAAATATGTCTATAACTGCAATGCTGTCTCTTGTATGAATTGAACTGTCTTTTTCAGTTCACACAGCGGTCCATAGAGTTTATTTTCCACTCTCGTCTCTCTAGGCCAGAAGGTTTGCCTAGATATGTTATATTTTGGGCAGTCTTGGAGTATGTGCTCTGCTGTCTGTGACGCCAATCCACATGTGCACATGGCTGTTTCACCAATCTTGAATTTTGAATATATGTGGTTGCGTAATCTATTGTGCCCTGTTCTGAGGCGCAGAATAATGACTTGTTCTGGTCTATCCATAACGTGGTAGTCATCTTGAGCAGGTTTTGGTGGCTTTCTGACTGATTTGATCATTCTTTTCTTTTGGTGGTATGTAATGGGCACATCAGGCTGTTCTTCTTTGGCTCCTTCCTTAGCCAATTGATCAGCTCTGTCAGTTTCCGGGTACTCCACAGTGGGATGGTATCCACTGTATGGTGACCTTATGCTGACTGCTAAGTTCAGAAAGTAGTGTCCTTAGTACTGGCAATTTCCCAGACAGGAGCGCCTCGAGTACTGATTTTGCATCTGTCAATAGCACCACAGGTTGTGTACCATTGCTGGTATTTAGTAATTTCTCTGTTGCTATCTTGATTGCCTCAATTTCAGCATCGTAGTTATGGCAGTACTTTCCTGTCGGTACTCTAGCTGTGTCCCTGGTATTATTTGGGTATTCTATGTACACTCCCGCTCCTCCATTTCGAACAGCATTTTGTGCTGACCCATCTGTGTAGACTCGGATCCAGAGGTCCTGTGGGTATTCTTCATCAAGGAAGCTGAGAGTGGCTGTTCTGCGCTGCACACTGTTCTGTTCTTCCTTGTCAAATATTCCTCTCACTTTTGTCTGGATTTGTAATGATAGTCTATGCTCATCTTTCCATGGAGTTCGCTCTGGAATAGTTGTTAGGGGGATACCAACTGTGGGCAGATCGGTGGTTTCTCTGCAGAGTCGTTTGGCCTGGTGGATAAAACTACTTCTTTTCAACCGCCCCATAGCTAGGTTTTCAAATCTGTTCTTCATAGGGTGGCCTGGCAAGCTGAGGAACTTTTCTACTTGTATTAGCGTTTTCGTATCTCTGCGCTCACTCAGTGCTTGTGTCCTCCCCATCTTCTCCATTTCCACTATAGGGGTTGATCTCATCCCTCCTGTGGTGACTCTAAGTGCTTGATTGTGCACTTTGTCCAGCTCTTGTAGTGTGGTTTTTGATGCCGAACACCACGCAGTTGACCCGTATTCCAGGTGTGGTCGTATGCTCTGTTGATAAACTTTGCTAAGTATTTTCCCACTGGTTCCCCATGTGGTTCCACTTAGCTTTCTCAGGATGGCTATTTTCCTTCTGGCTTTTGCTACTGCTTTGTTGATGTGCTTTCTCCATGTCAGCCTGCCATCAAATGTTACTCCAAGGTATGTTGGTTCTTTATCTTCTCTTAGGGGTGTTCCATTTATCTGGATGGTCCCTGCCTTTTGTTTTGGAGAGAGGGTAAATAGGGTGGTGCTGCACTTGTCAGTGTTTATGCTGACACACCATCTATTTGCCCATGCAACAAATGTATCTACAGCTCTTTGTAGTAATCTGGTGGCCACTGATGCATGTTCATTTGTGCTCCGTAGAACCATGTCATCAGCGTACATTGCGGCTTTAATTCCATGTGGTAGATTAGCAACGAGATCATTGATGAAGATTAGAAAGAGTGTGGGGGACAAGACTCCGCCCTGGGGAACACCATGACGCAGTAGTACTTTCTTGCTCTTTAGTCCGTCTATCTGTACTCGGGCTCTTCTGTTGTGCAAGTATGCTTTCACCCATTTGTACATTCTTCCATTGACTTTGCAGTTTCTCAGTTTATTCATCAGACCTTCTTTCCAGACTTTGTCAAAGGCTTTCTTCAAATCTATCCATGCCGCAAGCACCAGCTTCTTCTCTTGGAATGCATCCTCAATTTCTTGAGAGAGGTAGGTTGTCTGATCTTCTGTAGAGTAGCACTGCCTAAAGCCAGCCTGCTGTGGCACAAGGATGTTTTTACTTTCAATGTACCACTGCAGTCTGTGATTGATGATGCGCTCCAGTGTTTTGCAGAGACAGCTGGTGAGGCTAATTGGTCTGTAGCTAGAGGCAATGGAACTATCTTTCCCTGATTTTAGGAGGGGTATCATGATTGCTTCTCTCCAGGCTTGTGGAACACTGCCTAAGGTCCAACTGTTATTGAAGATCTGAAACAGCTTTGCTTTGGCCTCTGTTCCTAGGTTCCTGATCATTTCATTGGAGATACCATCAGCTCCTGGTGACTTTCTCATTTTCAGTTTTGATATGGCTAGCTCCAGTTCGCTGATTGTGATGGGTGCCTCCAGAACCTCATGTACTATTTCCTTCTGTCCTGTATGTTGTCGTTTCTCTCGAATCTCTTGTTGTTTCTCTGGACTAATTTTGATATTGTTATCTTGTGCGAATGAGTCCGCAAAATGGTCAGCTGCTTGCTTTCTTGTTAAGATGTTTCCATTTTTATGTAGTGCAATTTTTGAGTTTCTCCCTGTGCCCTCATCGTTAAGTTGTTTTATTAGCTTCCACAATTTCCTTGTGTCTCTTTCAAAGTTCAGAGACTCTGTTTTTTCCTGCCAGCTTTTCCGTCTAGCCTGCAGCTTGGCCCTTTGAAATTTGGCTTTTGCATGCTGGAATTTATTGTGGTGCTCTTGGCTGGGTGTGGCCTCTGCTTGCTTTCTACATACTTCCACATCATTATGCAACTGTTCCAGTTCATTACTCCAGTAGGGTTTATATTGTTTACAGGCTCCTCTTGGTACTGTTTCTCGCGCTGCCTGTAGTATGCATTTCCCAAACTCTTCAACTACTTTATTTATGTCTTTCTCAGTGTTCAGGTTTCTAACCAGTATGCTGGTGCGATTCTTGTACATTGCCCAGTCTGCTTTCTTGTAGTTCCACCTCGAGAGGGTGCTGCTTTCACTTACAAGCTCATTTTCTACAGTTAGAAAGACTGGTCGATGGTCACTGCCACCTAGTTGTTTCCCAACAATTCGTGTAATGTTCCACTCCAGGTCTGGTGAATGAAAAGCCAGGTCAGGTGTAGTTGTAGAGTGCCATGATCTCGAGTAGAAAGTATGTGGGTTGGACGGCTTGTTAACCAAGATGAATCTATTCTCATCCTGCCAGTCTTCCAGTCTCTCTCCTCTCTGGTCCATGTGATCATAGCCCCAACTCTGCGAGTGGCTGTTGAAATCGCCGCACACAATCATTTTTTCTTTTAACGGTAGTGTGTCCAGTGCCTGTGAGCGGTCACTTGGACAGTAGTAATTGATCAGATGTAGGTCTGTATAGCCTGTTTTAAGTTTAAGTGTCTGATACTCAGCCCCTTCCATACAGACTTTGATTTGGGAAGCAGTGATGTTATTTTTTACAAGGGTAAGTATCCCACCTTTTCGCCTGTCCTTTCGGTCAGATCGGTAACACTGGTAGCCTCTGATTTTGAAGGCTATATTTTCGTTGAGGTGAGTTTCTTGCAAGCAACATATGCTTACTTTTTCTTGGTCCAGGATGTTTTCTAATTCTACTTTTTTGTTGCTGACTCCCTCCGCATTCCAGTGCATTATTTTAAGTCTTTGTTTAGTACGGCCAGCTGTTCTATTCTCATGTCCCCTGGCTCCACAGGACATCTGAGAAGGACCTCCAGTAGTTGGGGTTGGACCCTTTCGAGACATAGGGCCCGGCACTGCACCTGCCTGGGGGTCCAAAGCAGGGCGAGCACCATAACTTTTAGCAGTAGTCGACATATTCCATTTTGCGTAATTGCGTGGCATCCTGATTTCTGTGGTGCGCCTCCTGGCTGGTTGCCTCCGTCTTCAGCACCTTTCCTTTGCTAGAGCAGACTGTGGTCTCACTCGAGTTTAGATGTGTACACACGCACACACATGTCTGCATATGCATGTATGTGTATACACATCTAGAGCACACTGGTTATTTTCTGGTGCCAGAAACTCGCCGTCGCCCTTTCTCCTGTTAGTTAAAACAGTTCCGCTACGTGAAGGCCAGGAGTTGGACTTTTGCTGCATAGGTTATGTATTCATGAGCCATTGGGGTATTTAAGTAAGGTTGGGCGCTCACCCCAACACTGCGCCCCAGCTACATACAGCAACATTTGGAACCAAATGAGGCAGTCATTCATGAGGCAGATCAAAAGCATAAACTGATTAGAGAAATTAGACACAAACAGTCATGATTTTTTGGGGCCATACAGAGGGAGAACTTGAAAGACAGGACACTTAACAACTATGTTTGTAAGACATTAGACTAACCACAATGTTTGTAAGACAGTAGACTAGCCACTGTGTTTGTAAGACAGTACACTAGCCACTGTGTTTGTAAGACAATACGCTAACTACTGTTTGTAAGACAGTACACTAATCACTGTTTGTAAGACAGTACATTAAACACTGTTTGTAAGACAGTACACTAACCATTGTTTGTAACAGTAGACTAGACACTGTGTTTGTAAGACAGTAGACTAACCACTGGGTTTGTAAGACAGTACACTAACCACTACGCCATCACAATGTGCAACAAATGTTGGATTAATATGAGATGACTTACCCAAATGTTGGTGCAGCCCCGAAACCTGAAACATACCAAATGAACAAAAATTAATTATTTCAGAATGTGATTCAACATCATTATTATCAAGTGCCTTATCAATTTGAGTGGATAATTGTGCAGCCAATTCTTATGACATGCAAGGCAAGTTAACCGTGTTACTATTTTTGCTTCCCTTATGGGCAGATAATTCTGACATCATGCAAGGCAAGTCAACAGTGTTACTATTTTTTGCTTCCCTTATGGGCAGATAATTCTGACATCATGCAAGGCAAGTTGTGTTGCTATTTTTTGCTTCCCTTATGGGCAGACAATTCCGACATCATCTAAGGCAAGTTAACAGTGTTACTATTTTTTGCTTCCCTTATTGGCCTTGTTAAAAACAAGCGTTACCAAGAGAGATCTAGTCATGGGTTGGGAAAAAAAAAACCTGTTAGCTTGGACATCTGAACAATGACTCCTCCCCACAATGCCATAAGTGCAAGACAACAGCAGCATTAATCTCCAGGAGGCAACCCTTACACAAATACATGGGGTAAATGGGCAATTGCTTGAGAGAGATGTATAACTGGGTGTTGTGCACTACTCTCGAAAGAGGGATGAAGAAGAACAAGATGGAACACCTGTAACAGAGGGAACTGAGTACAAAGGGTTGATGTACTAAGGTTAGCCACTCTCGGATAAGGTCGAAGCACTAATAATAAAACATAAAATTGGGTAGAAGAGTATGCTTGGACAGGAACAATAAATGAATTAATATGTGGGAAATACAGCAAACAATGATTTCCGACCATTCTGTCAAGGGAAATACAGAAAACCATGATTTCCAACCATTCTACTGTCAAACTAGTCAGAACAAATAACAGGTTCAGAGTGCAGTCGTAATCTGGAACAATCTAGAAGAGTCCAGTTGCGTAAACAACATGTCAACCCAAGAGTATAAAGGGACCAATGAATCACAGGAAAGGAGATTAGCTGGGGCTCCAATAGTGTGGATAGCTGCCAGAAGCAGCAGCTAGTAACTATCATCATCATCATCCAGTGCCTTGCTGACCGGCGTAGGCGATCATGCCTCTCCACAAATTATGATCTCCGACATCAAGGATCAGTTTGTGTGTTGACTCCCTTCCGTGCCATGACACAAGACTCTCAATAATCTTTTCATGCTGTCTTCCTCTATATCTCTTTCCACAAATCATTCTGGTTGTCATATGTTCATGTATTTGTCTTCTCATAACGTGGCTAAACAACGAGGACTGCCTCTTTCTGATGTTTGTGATACGTTGTCTTTGCGACTCAGCTTCCCTTAAAACGTCCTGGTTGCTCTTTTTGGCTGTCCAAACTAATTTTCAGCATTCTTCTATAAAACCACATCTCCAAGGCTTCCAGGGATTTTTTCTATGCAACCATTAAATGCTGTACATTCACAGATCAGAGTGCTATTAGATGAATGTGTGTTTGATACTAAGATGTCTTTGACGTATTAGTGGTAGAACAAAGTGATACCACATTTTTTCATCATTCTAATTAAAGTGGAAGCAACACAGACTAGTATCCTTCTTCATACTAAATGTGGCCGACCGTGTGAATTTCATAGACATCAATACTGCTTATACTCTCCCCCAGTTGCTGTTTCGTGTTGTGACTTACTGTTCGCATGAACACTGCTAGCTCATCAACAGTGCAACACACCTCGTGACAAGTCATACATACCTCATGACAAGTCATACATACCTCGTGACAAGACATACATACCTTGTGCCTGCCCACCAAACCCAGGACTTGCAGCCGCCTGCCCAAACACTGAGCCTCCACTGGAACCACCAAACGACGGCTGAGAGGATCCAAAACCTCCTCCAAACGGAGACGGCGGTGCCTGAGAGGGAGAAGCAAAGCCACTTCCGCCACCAAAACCAGAGGCAGCTGGTGAAGACTGGGCTAGCTGGCCAAATGTTGGAGCTGGAGCACTGGCAAAGCTGTGGAAACAAACAACAGTTCTTACCTGAGAGTTCTGCTTCCTACATGTTCAACCTGTGTATTTCACGCATTCATTGACAGTCTTTCCTCTTCTAAACTAGGATGCAGAAGTTCTTACAGTTTTGTTTAGTCCCTTTGTCTACATATAACAATATACTGTCTACATATAACAGACACAACCTATCATTGTCTACTTATAAAATAAACAAACCGTCTACATATAGCAAGACACAACCTATAAAATAAACAATCTACCCACCATCTAGAGAAAACAGAAACAATCTACCCATCATCTAGAGAGAACAGAAACAATCTACTCATCATCTACTTACAACAGAAACAATCTACTCATCATCTACTTACAACAGAAACAATCTACCCACCATCTACTTACAACAGAAACAATCTACCCACCATCTACTTACAACAGAAACAATCTACCCATCATCTACTTACAACAGAAACAATCTACCCACCATCTACTTACAACAGAAACAATCTACCCACCATCTACTTACAACAGAAACAATCTACCCACCATCTACTTACAACAGAAGTAATCTACCCACCATCTACTTACAACAGAAACAATCTACCCATCATCTACTTACAATAGAAACAATCTACTCACCGTCTACTTGCAACAGAAACAATTTACCTATCATCTACTTACAACAGAAACAATTTACCCACCATCTACTTTTCAACAGAAACAATTTACCCATCATCTACTTACAATAGAAACAATCTACTCACCGTCTACTTGCAACGGAAACAATTTACCCATCATCTGCTTACAACAGAAACAATTTACCCATCATCTACTTACAACAGAAACAATTTACCCATCATCTACTTACACCAGAAACAATCTACCCATCATCTACTTACAGAAACAATCTACCCACCATCTACTTACAACAGAAACAAACTACCCATCATCTACTTACAACAGAAACAATCTAATCACCGTCTACTTGCAACGGAAACAATTTACCCATCATCTGCTTACAACAGAAACAATTTACCC
The DNA here is from genome assembly GCA_014155875.1 of Cepaea nemoralis. Classification (NCBI taxonomy): domain Eukaryota; kingdom Metazoa; phylum Mollusca; class Gastropoda; order Stylommatophora; family Helicidae; genus Cepaea; species Cepaea nemoralis. Next base: position 131,674 of record JACEFZ010003680.1, on the reverse strand, counting down.
ATCATCTACTTACAACAGAAACAATTTACCCATCATCTACTTACAACAGAAACAATCTACCCATCATCTACTTACAACAGAAACAATCTACCCACCATCTACTTACAACAGAAACAATCTACCCATCATCTACTTACAACAGAAACAATCTACCCACTGTCTACTTACAACAGAAACAATCTAATCACCATCTACTTACAACAGAAACAATCTACCCACCATCTACTTACAACAGAAACAATCTAATCACCATCTACTTACAACAGAAACAATCTACCCACCATCTACTTACAACAGAAACAATCTACCCATCATCTACTTACAACAGAAACAATCTACCCACTGTCTACTTACAACAGAAACAATCTAATCACCATCTACTTACAACAGAAACAATCTACCCAGCATCTACTTACAACAGAAACAATCTAATCACCATCTACTTACAACAGAAACAATCTACCCATTATCTACTTACAACAGAAACAATCTACCCACCATCTACTTACAACAGCAACAATCTACCCACCATCTACTTACAACAGAAACAATCTAATCACCATCTACTTACAACAGAAACAATCTAATCACCATCTACTTACAACAGAAACAATCTAATCACCATCTACTTACAACAGAAACAATCTACCCATTATCTACTTACAACAGAAACAATCTACCCACCATCTACTTACAACAGAAACAATCTACCCACCATCTACTTACAACAGAAACAAAGACACTAACCTACTAAATCCACCTCCTGTTGTTGATGCTCCTGACTGACTGGGGAACGTTGGGGAAGCTCCAAATGAAGGGCTTGCCCCAAATGAGGGGCTGGAACCAAAACCGCCCATCTTGCCACCAAAAACACTTGATCCACCAAATGAGGGAGCAGAACCAAATGTTGGGGCAGCTCCAAATCCTTAATTGAAGACAGTTTAGAATAGCCTTGCCAGTTGATAAACAAATAGATATTTGTTGAAATAAAAGGACATAACAGAAGGTAAGGGGACACTCAGCGAGTAGTCATCTTGTTCTGCTCTCTAAGTGAGTGTTCTGGTTTGCACTTCTTGCATAATATTTACACCTCAAATATTCTGTCCATCCATCATTGGGTGGAAACGATGAAAGGGGATATGTATGTGTGTGTGTGTGGGATTATGTGTGGTATAACAGAGAGGCAAAACACAGAGAGATGAGAGATGAGAGAGACTTAAAGACAGAGAGAGAGTGAGTGAGATAACACAGAGACAGAACAGATAGAGATGAGAGAGAGAGAGAGAGAGAGAGAGAGAGAGAGAAACAGACAGAAGGAGACATAATAAGAAAGAGAGAAAAGAAAATTAAAAATGGAGAGAGGCACACACATCAGCATAGAAATATATATATATATATATATATATATATATATATATATATATATATATATATATATAGAGAGAGAGAGAGAGAGAGGAGAGAGAGAGAGAGAGAGAGAGAGAGAGAGAGAGAGAGAGAGAGAAAGAGAGAGAGAGAGAGAAACAGACAGAAGGAGACATAATAAGAAGAGAGAAAAGAAAATTAAAAATGGAGAGAGGCACACACATCAGCATAGAAATATATATATATATATATATATATATATATATATATATATATATATATATATATATATATATATATAGAGAGAGAGAGAGAGAGATAGAGAGAGAGAGAGAGAGAGAGAGAGAGAGAGAGAGAGAGAGAGAGAGAGAGAGAGAGAGAGAGAGAGACAGACAGACAGACAGACAGACAGACAGACAGAGAGAGATAGAGAGAGAGGGAGGGAGGAGAGCCGGCGTGTTGCTTAACAGAAAAACAAAGAGAGAAAGGAGTGCACTGGTTGGCTGGCACTTAAGAAAAAGTGAAAGAGAATCAGGTACCTCCGCTGGACTGTTGGCTGGCCGTCACCCCAAAACCTGAAGAAGCCACACCTCCTGCACCTGAAGAGAACCCACCCGTGCCAAAGGCGGCAGGTGATGGGGAGGAGGCTGTACATCCCACACCTCCAAAAGTATTGCTGCCTCCGCTACCAAACAAATCTGCAACAATAAACAGATGACTGATGTTGATTGATTACTGTAGGTTTCAGGAACAGAATGTAAACAAGGGTCTCTATTGTTTTAGGATGCACAAAGACTGATCACCACCACTTTAGTACTCACAGACAAGAGTCTCCATCATTTTAGTAGACACAAACATGGGTTTCTATTACTTTAGTACTCACAAACATGGGTCTCTATAATTTCTAACAAGACACCGCCAACATCCACATCCACAAGACACCAGCAACATCCACAAGACACCAGCAACATCCACAAGACACCACCAACATCAACAAGACACCACCAACACACCACTAACATCAACAAAACACCACTAAAATAAACAACATACTGGTAGTCTGGTTGGATGTGCTCCCAAACACTTGAGGAGATCCGAACACGTTCAGCTTGGCTTTCTCTTCTGAGGGTTTGCCTCCAAGACCACCAAAACCAAACAGACCTCCCCCTCCTCCTGATGATGATGTTGTGCTGTAGGGATAAGACAAGTCATTTCATCAGTTACAGCTTAAGTCATTATTTTAGTCACAGTTAGCATCATTGCTTTAGTTTTCACAGGAATAATGATTTTAATCACAGCTAGTCTCATTGCTTTAGTTTCTATAGGAATAATGATTTTAATCACTGAGCTATTCCTTCAGTTTCTGTAACAGTAATTGTTTTAGTCATGGAGAGATTCCATCAGTCTCTGTAAAAATAATTGCTTTGGTAACGGATAGCAATAACTTCAATTATTGCAAAAATAATGATTTTAGTAACTCAGCCTTCCCTTCAATCATTGTATTTCAATTATGCAATGATTGCAAAAGTCATCACTTCACTTATGGAAGCATTCATTCAATGATTGCAAAAGTCACTGTTTTAGTTACAAAGACATTTCAATGATTGCAAAAATCATCATTTCAGTTATAGAACCATGCATTCAATAACTGCGAGTCACTGTTTTAGTTACAAAGACATTTCAATCATTGCAAAAATCATCACTTCAGCTACTTAGCAATTTGTTTAATCATTCCAAGAGTCAGTATTTTAGTTATAAAGTCATTCATTTGATCATGACAAAGTCAGTACAATCAATACAAGAATATTTCAGTTACAGTGTCATTCCCTCAATCACTGGCTGCCATGGTAGGGTAGTGGCTAGACATTCGACTGACATTCTGAGGGTCAGGGGTTCCATCCACACTGAGGTGGGTGTGAATATTGATCTGGACTCCCAGGTTGACTGAAGTGGATGTGAATATTCACCTGGACTCCCAGCTCGACTGAGGTGGGTGTGAATATTCACCTGGACTCCAAGGTCGACCGAGGTGGATGTGAATATTCACCTGGACTCCCAGGTCGACTGAGGTGGGTGTGAATATTCACTTGGACCCCCAGGTCGACTGAGGGTACCAGGAAATGTTGTGGGAGTTAAAAGTAGTCAGAGTGACGCTGATCACATAACCCTCTCTGACACCTGGCTGTCTTGACCGATGACAGTTTGTTACACTGTGCTTGAAAAAAGGTATAATAGCTACAATCCAGGGTGGTTAAGACCAGGGATGGAGTTATATCTCTCCATAGCACAAAGCCTGGGCTACATTGTTGAGACCAATGTTTGGCCAAGCATGATCCCTTTCTCCGCCTGACTAGTTTACTTCAGAGGAAAGATAACACCAATATCTGGAACAAGACAAGTTGCAGAAGCTGCCGGATCAACAAAGCCTGTTGGAGCTTCAATCCTAGACCAGTTGCCAACTAAGGCTTAGGGCCTAGTCTGTCCTGCCACAATATTTAGTTGCATTTCCTAGCACCAGGATAAGAGATTATAAGATTACCCACAAGTCTATAAAAATATGGTTCTAGAAACATATACCTAATGAGCCTCAGGGCAAGTACAAGACTCCATTTACTTTACTTCAATCATTGCAAGACTCAATAGTTCAGTTATGGAATCAACCATCACAACAGTCCATATTTCAATATGCAGCTATTACTTTAGTTTCTGTCAGAGTAATTATTTTAGTCATGCAAAACAATGTCTTCAATTATTGCAAGAATAATTATTTTAATCAATGAGCTGTTCCTTGAATTATTGCAAGGATCATTGTTTCAGTAGAGAGCTATACCTTGAATTATTGCAAGGATCACTGTTTCAGTAGTGAGCTATTCCTTGAATTATTGCATGGATCACTGTTTCAGTAGTGAGCTATTCCTTGAATCATTGCAAGGATCACTGTTTCAGATGCGAGCCACTCCTTGAATCATTGCAATGATTACTGTTTCAGTAAAGAAGCAATCCTTGCTTCTCCTAGCCTTTGACAGTCCCCAGTCGACCTTCAAGGCAGCAGGTTTGTGTCTCTCTTTGTCTGGTTTTTATCCCTTGAGCTGTCCGACATGGGAGACCCTACCCGCAGCTGTGCTATCACGACATAATTCTTGGGGTCACTGGAATATGCAGACCCCTCTACCACTGTAAGATGGAGACATGACAGAAGAGAGTTACTTATTAAATTATCAAACTATTCAGTCCATAAGTGCTCAGATCCCCTCCTCAGTATCTCCCAAAGCATGTAGCGGTCAGCGACACTAGTTCTATGTTGGCTGACTATTCTTCTTTACCCCTCTGCATAGCGCTCTTGCCTGGTTCACCCCTTTTGACTTGATGTTCTAGCAGTATGGTCACGGTTGTAGATTCCCATTCATCTCTCGATTCGTTTAATCGCCCTACCTGTCTGATGTCATTCATTATATTAGTCCGATCCATTGCTCATCCACTTCCCACAATAGCCAGGCTCACAAGCCTAAAAGCTGTTTCATTTCCTCTGACACCAGTGTGGCCTGGTAACCTGATTTCCATCAGACTTCACCTTCTCAGAGACTCCACTCACTGTATTGAAGTCTAGCTCATCTCGATCTTTCTGAGCAAAACTCATTAAAACAATGGAGCTAGTTTGCCATTGCTTTACTTCTTGGAAGTGACCCTACTCGTCAATGGCCGTAACCATTATCTTCATAAATAGATCATCTGCCCACCGTCACAAACCTGAGACCACAACGAACCACTACCTGTCAGCCGATCTCAAGCTCAATCCATCAATTGCCCAAGTGGTTTCACGTTACCCTGGTTGGGGTGGCTAAACGGATACCTACCTTGCTCGAGGGTGTCCCATAGGTTAGGCGAGGGTGTCCCATGGGCTAGGATAGGACAGGTAACCCACCTGGCCTGAGGGTGTCTCATAGGCTAGGATAGGACAAGTACTCCACCTGGCCTGAGGGTGTCCTATAGGCTAGGATGAGACAGGTACCCCACCTGGCCCGAGGGTGTCCCATAGGCTAGGATATGACAGGTGCCCCACCTTGCCCAAGGGTGTCCTATAGGCTAGGAGAGGACAGGTGCCCCACCTTGCCCAAGGGTGTCCAATCAGCAAGGAGATGGGAGGAGGTGTCTCACTTTTCCTCTGATAGGGAATACCCCTACCCCACCACCTACTGTCAATAAAACTTGACTGTTTATACTACAGCCACCCACAATGGACCTTCCAATGCACAGACTGAGAATCTGACACAATGGTAACTCCTGTGTATGGATGGAGTCTCAGATAACCACCATAGGACTATAGTGACCTTCTCCCTTCCTCCTCATACTGGATATTTTGATATATAGTGCCATATTCAGTAGAAAATAAATCATTCCATAAGTGACGCCTAAAACTAGACTGAAGGAAATAAATCTCTTCTTAAGTGACACCTAAAACTAGAGAGTAGGAAATAAATCTCTCCATAAGTGACACCTAAAACTAGAGAGTAGAAAATAAATCTCTACATAAGTGACACCTAAAACTAGAGAGTAGGAAATAAATCTCTACATAAGTGACACCTAAAACTAGAGAGTAGGAAATAAATCTCTCCATAAGTGACACCTAAAACTAGAGAGTAGGAAATAAATCTCTCCATAAGTGACACCTAAAACTAGAGAGTAGGAAATAAATCTCTACATAAGTGACACCTAAAACTAGAGAGTAGGAAATAAATCTCTACATAAGTGATACCTAAAACTAGAGAGTAGGAAATAAATCTCTACATAAGTGACACCTAAAACTAGAGAGTAGGAAATAAATCTCTCCATAAGTGACACCTAAAACTAGAGAGTAGGAAATAAATCTCTCCATAAGTGATACCTAAAACTAGAGAGTAGGAAATAAATCTCTACATAAGTGATACCTAAAACTAGAGAGTAGGAAATAAATCTCTACATAAGTGATACCTAAAACTAGAGAGTAGGAAATAAATCTCTCCATAAGTGATACCTAAAACTAGAGAGTAGGAAATAAATCTCTACATAAGTGATACCTAAAACTAGAGAGTAGGAAATAAATCTCTACATAAGTGACACCTAAAACTAGAGAGTAGGAAATAAATCTCTCCATAAGTGACACCTAAAACTAGAGAGTAGGAAATAAATCTCTACATAAGTGACACCTAAAACTAGAGAGTAGGAAATAAATCTCTACATAAGTGATACCTAAAACTAGAGAGTAGGAAATAAATCTCTACATAAGTGATACCTAAAACTAGACAGTAGGAAATAAATCTCTACATAAGTGACACCTAAAACTAGAGAGTAGGAAATAAATCTCTCCATAAGTGACACCTAAAACTAGAGAGTAGGAAATAAATCTCTCCATAAGTGACACCTAAAACTAGAGAGTAGGAAATAAATCTCTCCATAAGTGACACCTAAAACTAGAGAGTAGGAAATAAATCTCTCCATAAGTGACACCTAAAACTAGAGAGTAGGAAATAAATCTCTCCATAAGTGACACCTAAAACTAGAGAGTAGGAAATAAATCTCTCCATAAGTGACACCTAAAACTAGAGAGTAGGAAATAAATCTCTACATAAGTGATGCCTAAAACTAGACTGAAGGAAATAAATCTCTTCTTAAGTGACACCTAAAACTAGAGAGTAGGAAATAATCTCTCCATAAGTGACACCTAAAACTAGAGAGTAGGAAATAAATCTCTACATAAGTGATACCTAAAACTAGAGAGTAGGAAATAAATCTCTACATAAGTGATACCTAAAACTAGACAGTAGGAAATAAATCTCTACATAAGTGATACCTAAAACTAGAGAGTAGGAAATAAATCTCTTCTTAAGTGATGCCTAAAACTAGAGAGTAGGAAATAAATCTCTCCATAAGTGATACCTAAAACTAGAGAGTAGGAAATAAATCTCTCCATAAGTGACACCTAAAACTAGAGAGTAGGAAATAAATCTCTACATAAGTGATGCCTAAAACTAGAGCTGAGGAAATAAATCTCTTCATAAGTGACACCTAAAACTAGAGAGTAGGAAATAAATCTCTCCATAAGTGACACCTAAAACTAGAGAGTAGGAAATAAATCTCTACATAAGTGACACCTAAAACTAGAGAGTAGGAAATAAATCTCTACATAAGTGATACCTAAAACTAGAGAGTAGGAAATAAATCTCTCCATAAGTGACACCTAAAACTAGAGAGTAGGAAATAAATCTCTACATAAGTGATGCCTAAAACTAGACTGAAGGAAATAAATCTCTTCTTAAGTGACACCTAAAACTAGAGAGTAGGAAATAAATCTCTCCATAAGTGACACCTAAAACTAGAGAGTAGGAAATAAATCTCTACATAAGTGATACCTAAAACTAGAGAGTAGGAAATAAATCTCTACATAAGTGACACCTAAAACTAGAGAGTAGGAAATAAATCTCTACATAAGTGACACCTAAAACTAGAGAGTAGGAAATAAATCTCTCCATAAGTGACACCTAAAACTAGAGAGTAGGAAATAAATCTCTACATAAGTGATACCTAAAACTAGAGAGTAGGAAATAAATCTCTACATAAGTATACCTAAACTAGAGAGTAGGAAATAAATCTCTCATAAGTGATACCTAAAACTAGAGAGTAGGAAATAATCTCTACATAAGTGACACCTAAAACTAGAGAGTAGGAAATAAATCTCTCCATAAGTGACACCTAAAACTAGAGAGTAGGGAAATAAATCTCTCCATAAGTGACACCTAAAACTAGAGAGTAGGAAATAAATCTCTACATAAGTGACACCTAAAACTAGAGAGTAGGAAATAAATCTCTACATAAGTGATACCTAAAACTAGAGAGTAGGAAATAAATCTCTACATAAGTGATACCTAAAACTAGACAGTAGGAAATAAATCTCTACATAAGTGATACCTAAAACTAGAGAGTAGGAAATAAATCTCTTCTTAAGTGATGCCTAAAACTAGAGAGTAGGAAATAAATCTCTCCATAAGTGATACCTAAAACTAGAGAGTAGGAAATAAATCTCTCCATAAGTGACACCTAAAACTAGAGAGTAGGAAATAAATCTCTCCATAAGTGACACCTAAAACTAGAGAGTAGGAAATAAATCTCTACATAAGTGACACCTAAAACTAGAGAGTAGGAAATAAATCTCTACATAAGTGATACCTAAAACTAGAGAGTAGGAAATAAATCTCTACATAAGTGACACCTAAAACTAGAGAGTAGGAAATAAATCTCTCCATAAGTGACACCTAAAACTAGAGAGTAGGAAATAAATCTCTCCATAAGTGACACCCTAAAACTAGAGAGTAGGAAATAATCTCTACATAAGTGACACCTAAAACTAGAGAGTAGGAAATAAATCTCTACATAAGTGATACCTAAACTAGAGAGTAGGAAATAAATCTCTACAAAGTGATACCTAAACTAGACCGTAGGAAATAAATCTCTACATAAGTCGATACCTAAAACTAGAGAGTAGGAACTAAATCTCTTCTTAAGTGATGCCTAAAACTAGAGAGTAGGAAATAAATCTCTCCATAAGTGATACCTAAAACTAGAGAGTAGGAAATAAATCTCTCCATAAGTGACACCTAAAACTATAGAGTAGGAAATAAATCTCTACATAAGTGATGCCTAAAACTAGACTGAAGGAAATAAATCTCTTCTTAGTGACACCTAAAACTAGAGAGTAGGAATAAATCTCTCCATAAAGTGACACCTAAAACTAGAGAGTAGGAATAAATCTCTACATAAGTGACACCTAAAACTAGAGAGTAGGAAATAAATCTCTACATAAGTGATACCTAAAACTAGAGAGTAGGAAATAAATCTCTCCATAAGTGACACCTAAAACTAGAGAGTAGGAAATAAATCTCTACATAAGTGACACCTAAAACTAGAGAGTAGAAATAAATCTCTACATAAGTGACACCTAAAACTAGAGAGTAGGAAATAAATCTCTCCATAAGTGACACCTAAAACTAGAGAGTAGGAAATAAATCTCTACATAAGTGATGCCTAAAACTAGACTGAAGGAAATAAATCTCTTCTTAAGTGACACCTAAAACTAGAGAGTAGGAAATAAATCTCTCCATAAGTGACACCTAAAACTAGAGAGTAGGAAATAAATCTCTACATAAGAGACACCTAAAACTAGAGAGTAGGAAATAAATCTCTCCATAAGTGATACCTAAAACTAGACTGAAGGAAATAAATCTCTCCATAAGTGACACCTAAAACTAGAGAGTAGGAAATAAATCTCTCCATAAGTGACACCTAAAACTAGAGAGTAGGAAATAAATCTCTCCATAAGTGACACCTAAAACTAGAGAGTAGGAAATAAATCTCTACATAAGTGACACCTAAAACTAGAGAGTAGGAAATAAATCTCTCCATAAGTGACACCTAAAACTAGAGAGTAGGAAATAAATCTCTCCATAAGTGATACCTAAAACTAGAGAGTAGGAAATAAATCTCTCCATAAGTGACACCTAAAACTAGAGAGTAGGAAATAAATCTCTACATAAGTGACACCTAAAACTAGAGAGTAGGAAATAAATCTCTACATAAGTGATACCTAAAACTAGAGAGTAGGAAATAAATCTCTCCATAAGTGACACCTAAAACTAGAGAGTAGGAAATAAATCTCTACATAAGTGATACCTAAAACTAGAGAGTAGGAAATAAATCTCTACATAAGTGATACCTAAAACTAGAGAGTAGGAAATAAATCTCTCCATAAGTGATACCTAAAACTAGAGAGTAGGAAATAAATCTCTACATAAGTGATACCTAAAACTAGAGAGTAGGAAATAAATCTCTACATAAGTGATACCTAAAACTAGATAGCTATGCTTATAAAACTGCCAACAACTGCTAGATCATAGCTCTTCAAGGAAGACACCAGGCAATATTCAAACCTAGCTGACTGCTGTCCAAATGCTGCATTCTGTCCAAAAACTGTGGAGCCACCTCCAGTGCTGGATGACTGTCCGAACCCAAACCCCACAGATGGAGTGGTCTGTCCAAATACAGAGCCTGAAAGTGAGAGAGATCAAACATGAAATAAGTTAAATTGCATTTGTAATGCCTTCGCCAAAGCGCAGCGCCGGTATATATACATTAAACACACTCAATTCAAACAAGTCAACAGTCTACAATGTGTAGGTTACAGTGACATCTGATGGAAGATGTCACACAGCGATCAAGAAAAATATCACCATGTTCAAAGACTATGTTACAAGAATGGACAATGTACACAGTGACACAGAAATCAAGAAAAATATTGCCAAGTTCAACGATTCTGTTACAAGAACGGACAAGGTACACAGTGACACAGAAATCAAGAAAAATATTGCCAAGTTCAACGATTCTGTTACAAGAACGGACAAGGTACACAGTGACACAGAAATCAAGAAAAATATTGCCAAGTTCAATGATTCTGTTACAAGAACGGACAAGGTACACAATGACACAGAGATCAAGAAAAATATTGCCAAGTTCAATGATTCTGTTACAAGAACGGACAAGGTACACAGTGACACAGAGATCAAGAAAAATATTGCCAAGTTCAATGATTCTGTTACAAGAACGGACAAGGTACACAGTGACACAGAGATCAAGAAAAATATTGCCAAGTTCAATGATTCTGTTACAAGAACGGACAAGGTACACAATGACACAGAGATCAAGAAAAATATTGCCAAGTTCAATGATTCTGTTACAAGAACGGACAAGGTACACAGTGACACAGAGATCAAGAAAAATATTGCCAAGTTCAATGATTCTGTTACAAGAACGGACAAGGTACACAGTGACACAGAGATCAAGAAAAATATTGCCAAGTTCAACGATTCTGTTACAAGAACGGACAAGGTACACAGTGACACAGAGATCAAGAAAAATATTGCCAAGTTCAACGATTCTGTTACAAGAACGGACAAGGTACACAGTGACACAGAGATCAAGAAAAATATTGCCAAGTTCAATGATTCTGTTACAAGAACGGACAAGGTACACAATGACACAGAGATCAAGAAAAATATTGCCAAGTTCAATGATTCTGTTACAAGAACGGACAAGGTACACAGTGACACAGAGATCAAGAAAAATATTGCCAAGTTCAATGATTCTGTTACAAGAACGGACAAGGTACACAATGACACAGAGATCAAGAAAAATATTGCCAAGTTCAACGATTCTGTTACAAGAACGGACAAGGTACACAGTGACACAGAGATCAAGAAAAATATTGCCAAGTTCAATGATTCTGTTACAAGAACGGACAAGGTACACAGTGACACAGAGATCAAGAAAAATATTGCCAAGTTCAACGATTCTGTTACAAGAACGGACAAGGTACACAGTGACACAGAGATCAAGAAAAATATTGCCAAGTTCAATGATTCTGTTACAAGAACGGACAAGGTACACAGTGACACAGAGATCAAGAAAAATATTGCCAAGTTCAACGATTCTGTTACAAGAACGGACAAGGTACACAGTGACACAGAGATCAAGAAAAATATTGCCAAGTTCAACGATTCTGTTACAAGAACGGACAAGGTACACAGTGACATAGAGATCAAGAAAAATATTGCCAAGTTCAACGATTCTGTTACAAGAACGGACAAGGTACACAGTGACATCTGATGGAAGATGTAACACAGATATCAAGAAAAATATCGCATAACACCTTTCAACCCAGCACACACAACAGCTCCCAACAACCCAGCACACACAACAGCTCCCAACAACCCAGTACACACAACAGCTCCCAACAACCCAGCACACACAGCTCCCAACAACCCAGCACACACAACAGCTCCCAACAACCCAGCACACACAACAGCTCCCAACAACCCAGCACACACAACAGCTCCCAACAACCCAGCACACACAACAGCTCCCAACAACCCAGTACACACAACAGCTCCCAACAACCCAGCACACACAACAGCTCCCAACAACCCAGCACACACAACAGCTCCCAACCCAGCACACACAACAGCTCCCAACAACCCAGCACACACAACAGCTCCCAACAACCCAGCACACACAACAGCTCCCAACAACCCAGTACACACAACAGCTCCCAACAACCCAGTACACACAACAGCTCCTAACAAAGATAAACATATCCACTGTTTTGTGCTGTCATGTGGACACCAACCACTCCCTGCAGCAGCGACAACATGCATCAATACCTGACTGACTTCCTGGCATACTGGAACCGAACACGGATGTAGAGGATGACCCTGCCCCAAACAAGCCGGTACCTGATGATTCTGCAGCGTTATTTGTGGATCCAAACACGCTTCCACCACCAAATCCTCCAGTACCTGAGGAGTGGCCATGATTTTTAAACTATTAAACAATTAAACACAGGCTCAAAACATGCACATTAGTTTTTGAAAAAAAAATGAAAGTGTTCTCTTTAAAAACCTGGCATGTTGGTCAAGCACTTCAAAATTAAAACAAACAAGAATATGAGTATGAACAAATATGCATCACGACTGGATAATGACAAATGTACTTGGTGGTGTACGTGTTAAGATGTCACTGAAAAAACATTAAGAGATTAGGAGTTTGAGTTGGCTGGCTTATGCTGTAAATGTAACAGCGCCAGGCAAATAGAATATCTATGAAAATAGCTCACCAAGTGCAATGACACCCCGATGGATTCGGGCGGAGGAAAGCAATCAGTGGGGATGGGGGGGGGGGATGAGAGAAAGATATAAGCCTTATCCTAGTGCGAGGAAATGCAACCTAAGACTAAATGTCATGGCAGCATAGACCGGACCCTATGCTGTGATAGGCAACTGGTCTAACATCAATATCTGACATCTGACAGGTGGATGGTTAGAGCATAGATTTGCTGATCTGGCAGCTTCTGCAGCTTGTCTTCTTCCAGGCGTATTGGTGTTACCTTTCCCATGAAGTAAACTAGTCAGGCCGAGAGAGGGGTCAGGCCGAGAGAGGGATCATGCTGCATGGGCAACACATGGTCTCTACAATTCATCCCAGGCTTTGTGTTATGGAGAGGTATAACTCCATCCCTGGTCCCCGCCATGGTCCAGTTATGCCTTGTTTAAGGCACAATGTAACAAACTATCATCTGTCAAGACGGCCAGGTGCCAGTGAGTGATTGATTTGCTTTTTGGCCTATTCAGTGTGCTTTTTTTTTTTAATTTCCAAATTTCAAAGGCTTTCTATACCCAACAAACATGTGTCCTCAGAGTTTCTTGACCATACCCGGAAAGGCTAGATGTTGAAACCACTACCTTACCTAAGGGGCAAGGGAGGACATTTACCACACCCTTCTCATGTTGCAAAAATCCTCAAAATAAACAGTGGAAAAAAAACCAGGTCTGATTAAGACAAGAGGTGGACATGTAGCCTTACAGCCACTCCACCCCCCAAATGCAGGACATCTCTAACTGGAAAATATGTCACCGCATCAGAGGAAACCTGAACTGGGGGTTTTTAAGATGTTATGCTGCAATATCATGAACATGCTCAGAAAAGGGTTTGACACCAGCTCTCATTGTTCGCTACAAGAGGGAAAGATTGATCCAGAAACACAGAACCGAGATCTGTGAAGACGCATGATTGTATTCAGCAGCAATGGATGCTGTATTGGCCCCACCAGTGTTTGGTGGTTTGCCGTCACCTAGTACAGCTTCACAGTTGGCATATGAAGATAGACCTATATTTCTATAGACCAAAACCTATATTTCTACAGACCAAAACCTATATTTCTATAAACCAAAACCTATATTTCTATAGACCAAAACCTATATTTCTATAGACCAAACGGCACTAGCTAGTGTGGTTGGCATGAATGCCAGTTTTCAGAGCACATAACGAAGATGATGATGATGCAAGAGGAAGAAAATCTTACAGATGGGCGGACATCACCCTGAGGACACAGGACACAGGGTGCTGAAGACTCCTTACGGCCACTCTTCAATGTACAGGTGGCACTTTCCAGATAGTGGGAAGGGTTCAATTTATTCCAAGGATTCTTTTTTCAAACCAGTACAGCCTCATAACATGAGTACTGAACAATATATACTACTTTCCGCGAACTGTCTTGTCATGAAAGTGGCGAGACAAAAAAAAAAAGGAACTGCCCAGCTCACTTCATTGTGCCATGGGTAGAATAGATGAGGGCTGAACATTTCTCGCTCCAACAGCAGCATTTGCTCTAGGCCTACTTTTATAAATACCTCAGACTAATAATGTAGTACCTAATAAATAAAGATAAGAGGAGGAGGAGGAAAAGAAGAATGAGAAGGAGGGACAGCCGGAGATGATGAAGGAGGTGGAGAAGAAGAGGAGAGAAGCAAGAGGAGATGAAAAGAAGCAGAAGAAAAATAAGAGGAGAAGAAGAAGATGAAAGAGGAGGAGAAAAATAAGGAGAAGGGGGCGGAGAAGCAGCAGCAAGAAATAAAGGAGGAGAAGAAGATGAATGACAAGCGACAGCAGGAGATGGAGGAGGAGGAGAGGAAGATGAAGCTGAAGAAAAAGGAAGAGGAGAAGAAGAGGAAGAAAGAGATCAAGAAGAAAAATGAGCAGAAGAAAATTAAGGAAAGGAGGAGAAGAAGGAACAGCAGGAAATGAAGGAGGCGATGAAGAATAGGAAAATAGTTACCTGGAGAGGGGTCTGCAGAACTCATCCCTGTACCAAACCCGAAGGTGGGTGTTGACGTCTGCGTGGTGCTAGAAAATAAAGTGGATGATTTTGTCGTGCTGGCGTTCCCAAAGACAGATGACCCTGTAGCACTGAAAGGTGAGGATGACGTTGTTGTGGCGCCACCGAATACAGATCCCGCTGTGGATGGGCCTCCACCGAACACAGATGATGTTGCAGTTGTTGTCAAATTTGCCCCAAATAGGGAAGGTGTTGGTGTTGTAGAACCTCCACCAAACACGGATGATGCTGTAGTTGTCGTCGAACTTGCCCCAAACAGAGATGGGGCAGTTGTTGCTGCCGAACTACTCCCAAACAAAGATGGTATTGAAGTAGTAGTTACTGTTGTTGAACTTCCCCCAAATAAGGATGTTGTTTTAGCAGGACTGCCCCCGAAAACTGATGGCGATGCTGGAGCTACTGATCCTCCACCAAAGACTGATGGTGATGCTGTGGATGTTACTGAAGCTCCACCAAAGACTGATGGTGATGCTGTAGATGTTACTGAAGCTCCACCAAAGACAGAACTGGACGTGGTTGCTGAACTTGCACCAAATAAAGATGATGCTGTTGTTGCAATGCTTCCTCCAAACACAGATGATGGAGCTGTGGGGGCTGAACTTGCCACCAAATACAGAGGCAGCTGCTGTAGAAGTGCCGCCAAACAATGGTGTCCCCTGAGCTCCAAACTGTGAAGCAGTACCAGCTGATGACAAACCACCAACTGGTGGGGCCAACACTGCATCCGTGGCTGCACAGCTACCAGGAGATGTGGTTGTGGCTACAGCGGTCTCACCTCCGGAGGCTGAAGAGACCACAGACTTTGGGGTTCCACTGGAGGTTGAAGTGTTGGTAAACACTGGTGCTGATGGTGATGGAGGTGAACTGATGGCAGATACTCCTTGGCTGGCTTCCTGAGAAGCAGAAGAGACCTGCAGGAAACAAGGAACACATGTCTTTTATTCTTTTTTCATTCTACTTCTACCCTTCTCATCTGAGGACAGGCATTAAAATGTAAAAAGGTCAAGATTCAGCACAGCACATAGGGATTGGCTGGAATTTGGCCAATGGTGGTGATCTTTCCTCTGCTATTTTATTTGGGTAGTTCACTGTCAACAGCTGGCTCTGGGTTGAAGGGGTTACGTGTGCAGTTTGTAATCCCCCATTCGAAACACAGTTGCGGACGATGTGGCATTGGGTTGTTTTATAAAATGGTATGGATGCCAGTCAGAAAGCAATAGCAAACTACTGAGTGTAAACTTGCCAAGAGATCACAAACAGCCAAAGAATGCTGGAGTTGACTGCGACGTCCTGTAAACGATGTGCAACTCATTTTTTTAACATTACCAACAGACTGTAACCTAATGCCCAGAAGATACACCTTGTAAAACACTAACAGATTGTCAGATATGTTCAATGTCCCAGTTTCACACTGTACTTTGCTACAGAAAATATGCATGCTCTCAGTACCCCAACTTTTGTTGCTCTATCTGTTGCAATCCATCAAGGTTTTAATTGCTCTTGTTTTTGCAGGGCAATATTTGTTGTTCTTTTAATTGCTTTAGTTTTTGCATGTTTGATGTGCTTTGAATTGCTTTAGTTGTTGCAGGGCAATATTTGATGTTCTTTGAATTGCTTTAGTTTTGCAGGGCAATGTTTTGTTGTTCTTTAAGTTTCTGTCATCACATTTCCATGACCTTTCAGCAGTGAACCTACACATTCAACACTGCTCACTTCCCATAATATCTCTCCAATAATAAATATATAGAACTAGTTACTCACATCAGAAGCAAACAATGCACATTCTTTAGGCTCATCAAGGGAAAGGGAAAGCTGGGGTATATCATGACAATGGGAAAGTTGTAGGGGAAGAGAAGCAAGGGAAGACCAAGACACCAGACTGTTTGACATCAAGGCATGAAGGAACATTTGGAAACCCAAACCCAACACCCCACATTGTGCCAAGGGTTTCAGGTGGAGAAGTGCATTTGGGAGGGTATAAGCCTTGTCCTGGTGTGAGGAACTACATCCTGAAGACTAAATGTCATGGCAGGACAGACCAGGCCCTAAGCCTTAGCCGGCAACTGGTCTAAGATGGAAGCTCCGACAGGTGGACAGTTAGATTATTGCTTTTCTGATCCGACAGCTTCTGCAGCTTGTCTTGTTCCAGACGTATTGGTCTT
Source organism: Cepaea nemoralis (assembly GCA_014155875.1). Taxonomy (NCBI): domain Eukaryota; kingdom Metazoa; phylum Mollusca; class Gastropoda; order Stylommatophora; family Helicidae; genus Cepaea; species Cepaea nemoralis. The sequence goes on along the minus strand of JACEFZ010003680.1, from coordinate 114,394 downwards.
ACCTTTCCTCTTGAGTCAACTTGGCAGGGAAGGATCATGCTGCATGGGCAACACATGGTCTATAAATTCAGACCAGGCTTTGTGCTTTGGAGAGGTACAACTCCATTTGACAAACTATCATCTATCAAGACGACAAGAAGCCAGTCACTTACTATATACTGGGACGCAGAGGTGTTTCCAAGGCACCAGGGCCGGGTTATATTCTGGCCAAGACCTATTGACGCGTTCTTGTCGAGCGTCCTGGGCAATAGGTCCCTTCGGGGTCCTGGCTAAAGTCAGTAGGATCGCCAATTCCTCCGAAGTTGGAGAGTGTCTGCCTGTACGGTGAGGAACCACCAGTCTGCACACCAATAAGCCAGACATGGGACAACTGGATTCTCACGCAAACCTCAGGTCCTGTATGACATCACACTGATGTTGGACAACAGGATGCCTCCATCCGACATACAGGACTTCTCGTTGGAGCTCAAGCCAATGAACACAAGCAAGCAAACTTACTATATACTAATTTAGATACCTAGACAGATCCTGAAAATACCAAACCTACCTCAGTGGCTGGCACTGCAGTAGAGCTGCCCACGCCTGTATTCTGTGCCCCAGCAGCTTTGACGTCAGTCTTCTCAGACTTTGTGATTGTGCCAGTCTGAGCAGAAGCTACAGATCCAAGAGGAGATGTTGCAGAAGACTCTTCAGTTCCAAAGACTGAGGCTTTGTGAGCTGTCTGAGTAGTAGGTGCTGAGCCAAACTGAAATCCTGCACAACAAATGAGGAAACACAAAGCAGTGATAATTTAAAATACAGTAGGGTATGTTAGAATGAATGATACTACTAATGAAGCTATTTTCTCTTTTACCAAAATAAGTGACATCATGAAAAAGAGAAGGGAGGTCAGTATGGGCGAATTGATAAGGGTGCTTGCTCTCTAACTTCCGGTGTGCTGATGCTGAGGTAGCGGGTTCAACCCCTTCTCTGGTCACCTGGACTAAAGTGTTGACTTCTCATCCTTGACTTGGGGATGTAAATTACAAGTACCTCAGAAGTCGAGTGGGTTCACCTGATGGCGAGGGACACTGGCAAAAGGGAAAGCTAATCCACATGCAACGATCAGTCCAGTGCACTACAGGTATGGACTATGCTTGAGTGTAAAGCGAGTGCACACAGACCACCCCCCCCCCACACACACACACAGACCACCACCCCCCCTCCCACACAGACCACCCCCCCCCCACACACACACACAGACCCACCCCCCACACAGACCACCCCCACACAGACCACCACCCCCCCCCCCCACACAGACCCACCCCACACACACAGACCACCACCACCCCCCCCCCCACACACACACAGACCACCCCCCCCCCACACACACACAGACCACCACCACCCCCCCACACACACACACAGACCACCCCCCCCACACACAGACCACCACCCCCCCCCCCCCCCCACACACACACAGACCCACCCCCACACACACAGAGAGAGAGAGAGAGAGAGAGAGAGAGAGAGAGAGAGAGAGAGAGAGAGAGAGAGAGAGAGAGAGAGAGAGAGAGAGAGAGAGAGAGAGAGAGAGAGAGAGAGAGAGAGAGAGAGAGAGCAATCTACGTCCTGAAAAATTGTGTGCGAGCTGTCATTTTGCATGGCTGTGAATGCTGAACAATGTGTCATGAGCTGGTTTTTGAGAAGAAAGTTGAGAATATTGTGGCCAGAAAAGAATACAAATGTTGACCATCCAGGATAATTCTCTCAGTCTGCCTCTGCTACCCTGATCTGTCCAGGCATTTCAATATTCTCCAACACCTCTCTTCTCATTACGTGATCAAAGAACATTGATTATCTCTCCCTTATAGTTGTCTATAATGTTCTGCTTTCATTAGCCTCTTTCAGGCAATCATTGTTAGTTACTCTGGCAGTTCAAGACATTCGCAACATACATCTCAGAAACCACACTAGCCACCTCAGAGCAATAAAGACAAAAAAAATGAAAAAGAAGATACAAGAGCGACGCAAACCTGATGTAGCAGATGATGTGGGGGTCATGGCAAATCCAAACTTGCTACCTTCAGAGGGCGACTTCCCTCCAAATACACTGGGAACTGCAGTTGGAGTGCCTGTAGAAAAAATGTGTAGTCAAATACAGTGGAGGTGCGAGGTCTATTATTTGCATGAAGTAAAACGGTAATTCAACTGTCAAATTACATCTCATGTGTTTGGAGAACACTAATAAAATAGTATTGTCTTAGCCCAGTTATCACATCATTATTGCATCCACAGATCTCACGATCGAGCCCGATTCGCTTGACAGCACTTCTCAGCGCTATCAAGCCAAGTCGCCTTATAATTTCAAGCTACCTGATACGGGGGAGAATGGCACGCAAAAACAGCAATAAAAAACCACAGCCAAGCAAGATGTGCAGCGTGGGAGCCGCCAAGGCCGGACAGAAGACGAATTTGAAACTACCTGTAAGTTGCAGTAAAGACCACGTAACTACAGTCAACTCAACTGAAGCTACCAAGAGAAAGACCGAGATCAGCCCACCACAGACAAGAGCCAAGTCAGCCGAGAAGAAGGAGGAGAAAGACACCAGAGCCGGCAACACCGACTCCAAGACAGCCAAATGGGTGGTAAAACGTGTCCAAGTGGAGCTGTCAGACGACGAAATCTTGAATCAGCTGCAGAAAGAGAACCTTCACATCAGAATCCTGAAGGCACAGAGGATCATGACCTACTCAGGGATCCCTACAACGCTGGCGGTGGTGACGTCTGAGGGTTGTGAGATCCCACAACAGGTGTCGATTAATCAAAGACTACAACAGCCCGAGGGATTTATACCCAAGATCACCCAATGCTCCAGATGCCAGAGGGCCGGACACAGCAGAGCACTATGCCGCAGCAAAACTGACATCTGCCGCTACTGCGCCGAGCATCACACTTTTAGTGAGTGTCCGTTAGCCAAGCTGGACGTGGACTTCAGGGCGCCTAACAGGAAACGTAAGTGCGCCAACTGCATGGGACATCATGGAGCACGATACCTGGGATGTCCGTACCTCCAAAGACACAGGGACGTGTTAAAAATCGCCACTGTCACCAAGACACCATTTAAAGACGCAATGCGGAGGTGCGAGACAGCCACGGGCATCTCGCAAACTGAAAGAGCACAGCTGCAGAGGGAGATCGACGAGCTGAAAAAACAAGTCAAGCTTCTGCAAAGACCGGCACCGACCAGCGACATTCAAAAGATTCTGATCGAAATAAAAGAGACTCATAAAAGCATAAAACAAGAGGCGGAGTACATGGCGTTGACAATCAAGAAGAACGAGGAGTTACTTCAAGCAATTCAAGACGAGAGAAAACTTCTAAAATCAGAGAGAGAGTCAACCCAAACCAAAACAACAGAAGATGCAGAAATGAACACAGAAGAACCATACGTAGAAGAACAAGAAAACATAGAAAAGCTGCTAAAGTCACTACATAGAAAAGAAAGCAAACAGACGCACGAGGAAGCCAAGTCTCAGTCATACGTACAACCTCAAGAAGACGCCAGCAACCCATTCACATTTACGAACAAATTCAAGGGAAAGCCAGTCTTCAATCGGAAACGTGACACAAGCCTAGTCAGCCTAGATGCGACGATCACTCCTGTCGAAGTTTGCAGATTACCGGACTAGACCGAAGAAGATACACAACATGCTGCCAAATCAACGGGGGGGGGGGGGGGGGGGCTACTACAAGAAAGCACCATCAGAGCCAGAAGCCAATGCCACAAAGATGCAATACAAATGGAAACTAATTCACCAGAACCAGACATCACTCGTAAGAGAGCAAAAGGAAAAACCAGGGTGAAAAGACCCACACAAACCCACGGATCGACTATCTAAACCAACGCTGAAAGAAGCAGGTTGAGGGAGACCGAGTTTGCAATTTTTGTTTTTCATATCGGATCGGATCGGACCCAGTTATCATCATCATTATTGATATGAGGGTAGGTCAGAAAGTTATGCACCACAATTATCTAAGCTAATAATAAAGATAGAAGCATTAAATCTGCACCAACTTAAGTTTATAATCTCTTGAAGGTGTATACCAAATTGCACTTCTGTAAACCAATTCTAATCGTGACACAAAACCGTTGAAATGGCAGATATTAATGACGGACGTTACAAGCAGAGGATTGTTGTAGAATTTTTGACTGCAGAGAAGAAACTGTTGTTAACATTCACAAACGTTTGTGTGCTATTTATGGCACTTTTGCAGTCGACAGAAGCACAAAACTCAATTGTCATTACTGCAGGGTTAGGCGTCACAAGAATCGAGAGCAACTACTTCTCTTTCATGACAATGTGCATCCTCACACTAATTTGCATACAAGGGAGACAACCAACAAAATGTGGTGGAATGTACTGCCCCATCCACCTTACAGTCCAGACCTGGCACCATCTGATTTCCATCTTTTCGGTCCCCATGAGAATGCTATCCGTGGAACAAAGTTTGAAGACAACGAGGGAGTGCTTAATGCTGTGAAGAAATGGCTAAGAGAACAGAACAAAATGTGGTACAGATCTGGTATACATGCACTTGTATCAAGATGGCGTAAACTCGTTAAAGTTGATGGAGATTATGTTGAGAAGTGGAGAATGTTTGCTGCACATGTGAATGAACATTGTGACTAAATTTCATGTGTATATTATTAATGGTTAAAGAGATAATTATGGTGGTGCATAACTGTCTGACCTACCCTTGTACATCTACTATCCACATCATTGCAGCCTGTGTGCCCAATTCTTAACCCTTTGAAAATAAAGATAAAAAAGATAAAGATTGCCCCTAACTCTAACACTCTCACTGTGATTAATGATCTAACCTGATCAATATTATCATCATCTCAAACCCATTGATCATCATAGATAACATCACAACCTTGCTCATCATTATCATCACCTCTAGACTGTTCATCATTACCAGCATCACTGTTCATCATTACCAGCATCTCTACACAATTCTTCATGCCTATTCCATTCACCATTATCATCTCTAACCCAGCAGTCATCGTCATATTTAACATTATCATCATCACCATTTTTAGCCTGGTTATAATCTGTAACCTGGTTGTCATCATCACAATTTTAGCCTGGCTATTATCTTTAAACCGGTCATTTTCATCACTATTTTAACCCTGTCTATCATCTTTGCCCCATGGTGATGGAGTTACGGGCGCAGTTCGTGATCCTGCATACCCGTGTTAGAAACACAGCTGCAATGATTTGGCAGCAGACTGCGTTGCTTTGGTTTTTTATGAAATGATATGGATGTCAGTCATTCAGAAAGCAATAGCAAACTACTGAACGTAAACGTGCCAAAAGATCATAACAGCTAAAAAATGGTGTTGACTGCAACGTCCTGTAAAGGATATGCAACTAACTTTTTAACCTATCGTCTTTAACCCGGTCATCATCGTCACTATTTTCAGCCAGGCTATAATCTTTAACCCAGTCATCATCATCATCATTACCTCCAACAACTGGAGCCTCAGTTCCTGCAGCAGCTTGGACAAAACTGAACGCACTGGCGGCACTGGACACAGCAGCAGCAGACGGTGAAGTTGTGGCCGAACTGGCCGCTGACACTGGGGAATGTACTCTGGCCTCCTTATGAATGTTCACTGGAGAAACAGACAACAAAAACTCCAATTTCTTATCACCAGGATATCTAAAGACAATTCCACCTGTTTGAAATTTACACAAACCCAGCCACAACTGCTCAGTTGGTCATGAGTAGTTAAACAAGTAAAGGGAGTTTTTTTAAGGCCTTCAGGGAGCACCCAGTGGATTTGTGACACTCACAACCCAATGGTTAGAGACCACCGCTACACACATTGTACTCATTACAGACTCAAGGAGTATGCTTAGTAAGGTGGAGAAACGAATGTTTCGTGTGGAATGGCTCTCGTCGCTTCAGAGGTCACAGATTGTGAGAATTGTATGGAGTTTTTGCCCTGGCCTTGCGGGAGTGCGGGGGGAATGAACAGGCTGATAGGCTGGCAGGGAATGGACCTCTTGGTGGTGGATTACCTATGGACAAGGGAGAGGTGGGGAGGTGGTTGTGCACCTGTGGATCATGTTGAGAAAGTGGGGGAATAGATTGAGAACCAATATGTGGAAAGGATGAGATTGTGGGGTTTGGCAGGGGTTCTAGTAGAATCTCAAAACTGAGAGGAAAGACCAGGAGAACTTTCAATCAGATAGCGGTGGGTACGATTAGTAGTGTGGCTCTTCACTGGCTGTTGAATGAGAGGATGGAGCACGTATGAGAATGTCCTGAGTGCAACGATGTCGGTTCTCAGCTCAACTCAACTCAAAGGAAAGGCCAGATGAACACATAAACACACTGCACCTGGTACCATTAGTGCTGGGACTCTTCACTAGTTGTTGAGGATGGGGGATGGATTGTAATTGGAATATTCTGAGTGCTGTGATGACTCAACTCAACTCTTACAAACCTTGAGGAATAATGAGCATATATTGAGCCCATATTTGTATAGACCAAGAAGCAGTCGAGGGGTGATGTATTCGATATCAAGCTGGATGCCTTGACTTCCCAAGCCATCTCCTGGTGCTCATTACTAAGCCAGAGGTCAGCATGGCCGAATGGATAAGAGAACGTGTGTTCTTAAACATCCGGGGTGCTGATGCCGAGGTAAGCGGTTCAACCCCTACACCGGACAGCTGGACTAAAATGTTGACCTCTCATCCTTGACTTGGAGATGTAAATTACAAGTACCTCTGAAGTCAGAGTGGGTTCGCCAGATGTCGAGGGACACTGTTAATAGAGAAAGCTAATCCACACGCAAAGTTCAGTCCAGGACTACTAGAAGTAGTGTGTATGGACTACACTCGAGTTCAAAGCGGGCGTGTGCTAATAAAAATTACTAAGCCTAGGTCGATTTTTTAAATCTGCTCCACAGATTTGAACTCGTGACCAGCTGCAAGTATGCTAGCCACTTGCTACCATGGTTCGCTGTTAAGGAGAAATGACCAAGTAAACATGGAGCCGGACATCATCACCCTTGTCCACTGTCAAATCCCACTGTGTGAGGTGTTTCATACAGACATAAGGACACTGCCGCTGAGATCCATTGCCAAAAACCTCGCGCTTCGAAGATTATTGGTTCGATTTCAAACTCTGTCATTTGGTTCGTAAGTGCAATTTTCTCAGGGACTCATGGGGGTCGCCGCTTGAGCTTCAGAGTTTGTACTTTGTGAGACGCTTTTGGCAGGCCGCCGTGTGGAAAGAGACTGGGCCATATGGGATAAAACCAGGTCAATGAAGTCGATCCTCCCATCTTTACACCCTGTAATTCATTGTCAACTGTGCCAATGTATGGTGATAACCCTATGAGTAATAGTTCTTCTTCTTCTGCTGAGTTCATCCGGAGTGTTTTTCCAGACGTAATTGTGTTGTGTCAATTTTATTTTCACCCTCAGTCCGGCACATCCGACTCCTGCAGGCATTTGTTGACCGGGTTAGCCTTCCCAGGAGTGATAGTTCTATGAGGGATCGATATAGCACAGACATGCATGGCAATGGGCGATAAGAATGGCACTCAACTGGGATTGTCAACTGTGCCATGTGTTTGGTGATAACACTACCAGTGATGGTTCTGTGAGGTATGGATTGTGTGATACGAATGGCACTCATCTGGGATTGGTCTGTTAAAGATATAAATCACGTGCCTTAAGTGCAAAGTGCTATTTCTTAATTTCACATTTTGGTGTTGAATTTCCTCAAATTTCCTCAGAAATTAGGTTACAATAATTTATGTGTATTGTAAACAGACTCCTTTGGTGTACTTTGGCACCGAGCGGGAAGAGAGTGTTTACAGCAAACTCACTTGGTACTTAGCGGGAGGAGAGTCTTTACAGAAACTTCACTTTGTACTGAGCGGGAGGAGAGTCTTTACAGAAACCTCACTTAGTACTGAGCGGGAGGAGAGTCTTTACAGCAACCTCACTTGGTACTGAGCGGGAGGAGAGTCTTTACAGCAACCTCACTTGGTACTGAGCGGGAGGAGAGTCTTTACAGAAACCTCACTTAGTACTCAGCGGGAGGAGAGTCCTTACAGCAACCTCACTTAGTACTGAGCGGGAGGAGAGTCCTTACAGCAACCTCACTTAGTACTGAGCGGGAGGAGAGTCTTTACAGCAACCTCACTTGGTACTGAGCGGGAGGAGTCTTTACAGCAACCTCACTTGGTACTGAGTGTGAGGAGAGTCCTTACAGCAACCTCACTTGGTACTGAGTGGGAGGAGAGTCCTTACAGCAACCTCACTTGGTACTGAGTGAGAGGAGAGTCTTTACAGCAACCTCACTTGGTACTGAGTGGGAGGAGAGCCTTTACAGCAACCTCACTTGGTACTGAGCGGGAGGAGAGTCTTTACAGCAACCTCACTTGGTACTGAGCGGGAGGAGAGTCTTTACAGCAACCTCACTTGGTACTGAGCGCTTGGTACTTACCTCTTTAAAGTAACCTCAATTAGAAAAACAAAAACAAAACAGTCTCAAAACATGAACCTGCTACGAGTCTGATGTGCTAAGACCATCATATTATGTAGGCCACCATCATATTATGTAGGCCAGAGTGCGTGGAGGGATAGGTTGCCACTATTTCCTTCCCGTAACGAACAGCAAGCCCAGGTATCGAACCCTCATCCAAACATGCTCACCATTGTCAGAGCAATTTCCTAACCGCCCTCACCAAAGCGCCCCCTCACTTCTGCAAGCCATTTTCAGAGTTTGAACAATCTGAATGTTAATGCATTGGACATAAAACTCCCTATTTATAGCCAATCAAGCAGCTTTGACTACACCTGATGCTAATGTTGCTGTTTTCTCGGACATAAGAGTAACCCCCAATTTATAGCCAATCAAGCAGCTTGGACTTTACCTGATGCTGGTGTAGATGTTTCCTTTACTACATTCTCTTTGCCTGCACCAGGAGACACCTTCTCGTTCAAGTCACCGAATCCTACCATCTTTGATGGGGTGGCCTGTGATCCGAACAGCCGGTCACCAGAGGACAGCTGCATACCTGGCTTCTCTGCAAACATGGCTGGCCCAGCAAAGACAGCCGCTGGAATGTCACAGACAATGATGGTTGACAAAACCGGTGAACTAATAACAGATAATTAATGTCACAAACTCATAACAGATAATTAATGTCACAAAATAATAATATACAATTACCCAGGAAGGTTTACCCGGTCAACAAATGCCAGCAAAAGTCGGATGTGTCGGCCTAACGGCGCAAGATCGCAGCTCTGTTGTAAACAGGCACAACGCAATCACGTCCGGAAAAAAAGTCCAGATGAAGGCAGAAGAAGAAGAATAATATACAATTAATGTCACAAACTCATAACAGATAATTAGTCAAGTCAGTCGCAGTTCCAACTTCACAGCAAAGGGTCGCCCCATTAATAATTAATGTTACAAGAAATCCACCAATATATCATAGAGCAGTGCTTCTGACACTAGAACTGACTGACGTATTTGACCACAGTATTTTGTTACCTAATTATTATTGTGACAATGCAGCATTCACAACAGACTTTTGACCTGGCTGAAGGATGAGAGCGCTCTAGATACTAAACTTGCGAGACGAGGTAGCGCGATCATTTCCTACATGTCAGTTTGGACTTCTCATTCAGAAACAATGGCAAACTACTTAACCCTTTAGAGGGCAGACGTTTGTCTGTTTTGTAGCCCTAAACGGGCAAGAAGAATTTTGACGTTCGGTAAAATTTCGAGTTACGTTAGTAAAATCATCACATAAAAGGTGTTAGTCAACCGATTTTACTTAATTAAATAAAATACAAAATGAAGTAAAAAGCATGCAGGTTATTTTACTCAAGTGAATGTTCCTGGTAATAATCCACACATGAACACAAATATTTACAAAATACAACATATTGTTTGTGATTGTCAGTCATTTATACAGCAATTTACAAACACATTTTCACAATCAGAATCACTCTCTTTAAAGTCCGACTCACTACTGCTAACACAGGGTAACGCTGATCACTGATATCTAGCTCCGATTAATAGTCAACTTCGTGCCCTTCAATGTCACTTAAATTGAACCCAGCGAAATCTCCACTATCACTTGAAGAATCATCGAAATCCATTTTGAAATACAATGCTAGGAAAGCAAACATGAAAAAAAAAATGCTTATTGAAATCTGGTGTACTTAGCCACAGGCTTGTCAAAACAGTGCAATGCAACTTCCTTTATGATGTCACAACAAAAGAGCTTAAATAGAGGATGAGGAGATGAAGGAGAAGAAGAGGGAGGATAAGAAGAAGAAAGAGGAGGAGAAGAAGACAAAGACGACGACAGCAGTTGCAGCGAAGAGGAAGAAGTAGAAGAGGAAGCGTCTACCTGTTGAAGATGTTTTAGCTCCGAATAAATCTTTGCTAGCCAAGGACATTGACGTGGTGGCTACGCCAGGCTTGGTGGTCGCGGCAGAGGCTGTTGTCTGTGCTGTGGTCTTCAGTGGGGTGAATGCTGGCAGGTGACACATTTAATCATTAGTTACATAAATATGCAGAATAACAGCATGGACAAAGCTGACAGAGTGGCTGACACAAGAGACACACTGGTGGGCTTATGTAAAAGCTGACAGAGTGGCTGACACAAGAGACACACTGGTGGGCTTACGTAAAAGGCACTGCATCCCCATGGGAAACATCAACTGCCAAATAGTGTATGTCTAGATCCCCTTGGTGTTGCAGATCAATTCTATAGATCAGTGGCTTTTGAGGGGTGGGGAATTCCCCCCCCTCCCCCATGGAATTTTAGTGTCCGGTGTGTGTGTGTGTGTGTGTGTGTGTGTGGGGGGGGGGGGGGGTTAACATTATTTCAAGATCACGTTAATACAAGAATTGATTACTTGATATTGTTTTTCCATCCATACTTTACAGTTCTGTACCTCTCGCCCTTCTGAAATTTAGTTTTATAACATAAGTAGACCCGCAAATCACGTTTTATGTAGATGTCTAGACTTGTTCTAGTATGTGTTATTAAATTTAGCTTCCATTTTTATGTGCTACTGTGTAGGGAGGGGGAGGGGGGGGGGGGGGAATTATAGGGAGGAAATATGGAAGTGGGGGGGGGGGGGGGGAAATGACATCATGAACACATGGTGAAGGGATGCATTGGTCAAAAAAGGTTGAAAATCACTGCTATAGATAATATTCCTCCTTGTAATCAGCCTCACTTCTATATGTCTCTTCTACAGTCAGTCTTTCCAGCAATCACGTTGTCCAATGCCGCTCTGCTCATTATCCGACCAAACAACATTAATCATATCTTTCTTATAGCTGCATGTAGTGTTCTACTCTCATTAGCCTCTTTCAGGCTCTAGCTGTTAGTCACTCAGGCAGTTCAAGCCTTTTATACGTCTCTCATCTCATCTCATTCCTCATGTACCTTGCAGTGTTGAGGTGAAGTATAAACAGGGGGAGAGTGCCCATTTATGGGCTTCATGTATCGAGATTCCCATGGATTGTTATTCCCTCTGTCCATCGTTTACATGGTCAGCCTTATCTTCTGGTTCCATTTGGTCTGTACACCATTGCTTGTTGTGGTATACTGTTAGTTGGTAGCCTAGTTATATGGCCGAACCATTTAACTTGCTTTTTTAAATAAAACTTAGCACTGTTATAACTCCCACTTTATTTCTGATTTCATCATTTCTGATTTTCTCTGTTCTTGATACATTGAGTATTCTTCTCAGGAATCTCGTTTTCATTGTTGTAATTTTCCTTTTATACATATCTGGCCATAAAACAAACAAGATTTTCTACTAACAATGACAGAGTACAAAAGCAAATCTCATAAAAATTATTTTTGGCCAACTTTATGGGGGGGGGGGGGGGGGGGGGGGGGGGGGGAGAGAGAGAGAGAGAGAGAGATGAGAGAGAGAGAGAGCTGAGAGAGAGAGAGACTGAGAGAGGATGAGAGAGAGAGAGAGAGAGAGAGAGAGAGAGAGAGAGAGAGAGAGAGAGAGAGAATCCCCCCACCGTTGAGAACCACTGCCTTAGAGGAACTGCAGGAGTAAACTAGGGAGATAGAATTAGAAATGAGGAAATTAGAGGAAGACTAGGTCTGAAACCAGTCATGCCTTTCATCAAAAAAAACGACATGAAGTGGTTTGGCCATCTCACAAGACTGTCCTGGAACTATCTGTCACAAAGAGCCACATTGTAGAAATATAATGGATATAGAGCAAGGGGAAGACCAGGTAAAAGATGGTGTGATGGTATCAAGAACAATCTCAGAGAAATGAATACCAACTTAAAAAGAGTGTTAGAAAGAGTGCATAACAGATCTTTAATCTTCCCCCAACACTTCACTGGGGTAAATGGAGGAAGAGAAGAAGAAGAAGCACATGACTTCCTACTAACAATGACAGAGAAGCACATGATGATGCTGTTCATGCAGTCTCAGCTTACCTTGCGTACTGGCGTTGTTACTTTGAGAGAACTTGAACACATTCCCCATGCCTGCTGAAGCAGCCGCTGAACCAACACTGCTGGCTCCACCAGTAGCCAAAGAACCAAATCCAGGAACACCTGTAGGACGTAGACAGCTTATTAATACTGACATAACTGACATACATCCCCCACTCTCCACAGATGTCTAGAAGAAGAAAATCTTACACAACTGTATGGTGAAGTCGACACTGACCTCTGAGTTAGTTAAGTCAATAACCAACATCGCAACACTCGGGATATTCCCGTACACGCACTGTCTTTATCTTCAACAACCAGCGAAGAGTCCCATACTAATGGTACCAGTTATAATCTGATTAAGTGTTCATCTGGTCTTTCCCTGGAGTACTGAGGGTTCACAGCGAATGTTAATGGAGACAGTTTTGTGCAGGAGAGCCTGGGATATGATATCATGACATCTAGTCTGAGAATGGAGGTGGAGGCAGTCACATCGGCTCTCCGCTGGCTGGAGGACAAATAGCACACACCTGTCGTAAGGTGAAGATAAGTATGCTTTGTGCAGAGTGGTATGCTTCACTTTTAAAAAAATCAAAGATTGGAAGCACCTGTTGGATCTTTACTCTAAGGCATATTACTGGTGTTGGTAAATGAGCAGGCGAACAAATTGGCCGGGTCTGCAGGTGATGGTGTACAATAAGGCAGATATGGCCAGGGCCTTTTGGGACTGTGTGTATAATGTGGAAGAATAGATATATCATCACTGCCAGGAAAGAATGGTGCAGCAAGTAGTGACTTGAGGATCTGGCCGACACTCGGCACTCCGAGGTAAGGCCAGGCGGACACATAATCAAACTGGTACTATTAGTATTGGGACTATTCACTGGCTGCTGAAGATGAGGACGGAGCACTATGGGAATGTCCTGGGTGCTGTTACGTCGGTTCTTGACTCAACTCAACTCCACATATCATAGCTGCACAATTCTTCACACATCATAACAGATGATGAACAGGTATAACAAAAAGACTTTCATAATTGCAGCCAGACTACTATGAACTGAACTGTATGTGCTCCACATTCTCATTACCCAAGAGAACAGAGTGCTGTGTGATAGAACAGACACTAATGATTCTTGGGAAAATGTCCACCTCTATGCTGAGATTGAATCCGGTACCTCTTGAGTTTGAGGCGGCCACTTAACTTCTCAGACATGTCTCTTGCTAAATGCTGATCTGACACCCAAAGCATACCCACTTTCAAAATTGGGTTCATCAAGATTTCTGGCATCTGGATTTTCATACTTTTGCATCTGGTAGGGGAGACTGCGCTTTTATGCATGTGCCTAGAGTACTAGTAACATTTGTCTCTGTTGTTCATAATCCAGGGGTGTCTGGGCTTCCACCATTCGACCTAATGTCATGTAGTGATACATGCAAATGTTCATCACACTTCTTTTGTGTCTCCACCTTGAAATGGTAAAGGGACTTGTAATTTCAATGACCCCCAAAAGCTATGCCAATGGTAGCGTAGCTACTCATAGCATCTCTGTGTTGGACACATCAAGGGATAGGAACCAGACAAAGTGAGAAAATGACCTGCCACCCTGTGTTGAGATCAGATATCCTGAGCCACAGGCTTGATGAAGCAATGCAACTAACTCACATGATGATGATGGGTGTTCATCAGTGGTTCTCATGTTGTACACGAAGTGTTACTTTAATCTGGCTCAGGTGGAATCACATGATGATGATGATGATGATGATGGGTGTTCATCAGTGGTTCTCATGTTGTACACGAAGTGTTACTTTAATCTGGCTCAGGTGGAATCACAACTGATATGTCTAAAACTTGGACACTAACGACAGTGAAGCTCTAAAATATAGAATGAACTATTACCTTTGACCTGAACACCAAACGTCTGAGAAAGCTGGGCTGCAGACATAGCTCCTGAGTTGGTAAAGTGCTGGTTGTTACCTGCAAGAAGAAATGAGAGTCCATTCCAGCTATTCCACTTTGTATATGATATATATATATATATGTCTATATGTACGATGTATCTATGTGTATGATGTATCTATATGTATAACATATCTATGTGTATGATGTATCTATGTGTACGATGTATCTATGTGTACGATGTATCTATGTGTACGATGTATCTATGCGTATACATCTATGTATTTGATGTATCTATGTGTACAATGTATCTATGTGTACGATGTACCTATGTGTACGATGTACCTATGTGTACAATATATCTATGTGTATGACATATTTATCTATGTGTATGATGTATCTATGTGTATGACATATCTATGTATGTGACATATCTGTCTATGACGTATCTATGTCTATGATATATTTATGTGTATCTACGTGTAGACATATCTATGTCTATGAATGTAACTATCACATCAGTGAATATATACCTACCAACTCTATGTTACCAATGCCAAACCTGGACAATGACAGAAAAAGAGAAAAGAAAAATCACAACAATAGAAATGAGATTCCTGAGAAGAATACTCAACGTATCAAGAAGAGATAAGATCAGAAATGAAGAAATCAGGACTAAAGTGGGGGTTAAAGCAGCACTAGATTTTATTAGAAAGCAGCAAGTCAAATGGTTTGGCCATGCAAGTAGGTTACCAGTCAACAAGCAATGATGTACAGACCAGATGGAAACAGAGGAAGAGGCCGACCACGTAAACGTTGGACGGAGGGAATAGCAGAGTCCATGGGAATATCGATACATGAAGCCCATAATCGGGCACTCTCACGATGTTTATACTTCACCTCGACACCGCAAGGTACAAGAGGAACATGATGAGATGAGATGAGTGAATATATGTGTATCACTGTATGTCAATGACACATCTATGTCTATGAATGTACCTATAGTATCAGTGCTTCTATGTGTATCATTATATATATATATCATTATATCTGCCGGTTCCCTGGCGAAGAGATTAACGACTTTCTCTGTAATCCCGTATATCCACGTGGGGAATGCAGCTGCGCGAGATTCGGCATCGGATCGTGTTGCGTTGGTTACTTACGGGGGTATGTGAGCCGGTCGCTCAGAAAGCAATGGCAAACTCTTGCCAAGACATTGACAGCAGCTGAAAAGTGCTGGTGTTGACTGCAATGTCCTGTAAAGGATATGCGGAAAAAACAATCATATCTATGTGTGTCATTTATCTATCATGTATCCGTTTGTATCACTGTATCTATGTGCATTGTCTGTGTGTATCCTTGTGTGTGTATCATATATGCGAGTATCACTGCATATGTGTCTCATTATATCTGTGTGTATCATTGTATCTATGTATTATTATATTGTGTATACATATTGATACCAACCTGAATATACATAAAGCAAAGCTTGCTTCTAATGTAGTTTCAGCTAAGTTTTATCAATTAAGACATGCAAAATGAGACAGCACTAGTGCAATAAAGTGCTGAATTATGTCAAGTTTTGGCACCATAAAAATGTAATCTTAAGTCTAATTTTGCACACTTGTTTTCTACAACCAGATTAGCTGCTTTTGTTATCATCATCAACAATTGTTCACTGCAGGCTAACTATTGACATGCAGGGGTCTGTTCTCTTACACATGTCTATGCCTTGAACATTCTTTCCACAGTTTTCAAGTGAACAATTAGGCATAGTGTGCTGCTTATGCTGAAATTGGCAAGTAGGCATAGTCTCAAATTATGGTGGTTAAACATCATGCCTGATCATTAAACTGTTTATGTGTATATCATGTAAGCATGTATCACTGTATCTATGTGTATCATTGTACATATGTCTATTATGCCATCGGGGGGGGGGGGGGGGGGGGGGGGGGGGTACGGGGTGTCAGGCATTGGTAGCACCTTTGGTAAGGATGACTCTCATGTCCTTTTCAGGACCCATCCCCCACTGGTCCAAGCCTGACACCCAGCTCGTACCTGTGGCTCCTAGTAGCTGTCAGCATGCGACAGCGGCCACCCCCCGGGCAACAGCTGTGAGAGGCTGGCTAAACCAGGCATGGGTATCCGATTTGGTGTCAAACCAAGAGGTAAACTAGGGTATGCCTACCCAGCATGTGAAGACAGGATTCGGCAGACTGCGCGGAAGAAATCATTCCTGATTCAACGGGCAAGACGGCGTTTACCTGCAATGCGTTGTGGAACGTAATGAGCACGGCAAGGCACGTAGAGCGCCCTGGTCATCCACTGCACCTGTATTCGTCTCCAGTCGTCTCGACTTGTCTTGCCACTGGACTCAGATGGACTCAGGCGAGAGAGTGAGGTCAACGAATTGCGCAACTCTTCCTCACTTTAATCCAAGTCATTGCGCAAGTCATTCTTCATCCAACGTCATATATCAACTGCAGGAAATCCTCATCCATAGACGTCAAGCATTCTTTGCCCACATTGTCAAAGAACATTTCGAGTCAAAATAGGCCTTATCAGCCATCTTAGAACCCACAGCTCCATACCTTCAACCCCACTGGATGAAATGAATGGTCATCATCATTCTTGATGGACAAACAACATTATGCCATCTATGTGTATCATTGTATATGTGTGTACCATTGTATCTATGGGTACCAGTGTATCTGTGTGTACCACTGTATCTATGTTTGTCACAATATGTGTATCACTGCATCTATGGGTATCATTATAGCAGTGTATCTGTGCGTATCATTGTATCTAAGTTTACCATGGTCTGTGTATTGTTATTGTTTCTGTGTGTATCAATGTACCTATGTGTACCGTGCTATCTATGTGTTTCACTGTATCTGTTTATCATGCTATCTATGCATATCATTGTATCTATGGGTATCATTATATCAGTGTATCTGTGTGTATCATTGTATCTATGGTTATCACACTACCTATATGTATCACTGTATCTATGTCCACCCCCCACTAATTCATACAAATCTCGACTCTAAATCTGGCACACACCTTGAGTAATTCCTTCAAAGCCGGTCTCTTCCTCATCCTCCTCCTCCTCTTCATCCTCATAGCCATTGTCTTCTTCTTCATAGTCATCATCCTCCTCTTCCTCAGTCTCTGTAGGAGTTAAATTCTCGTAGAATTCGGGCCTGTGGCTGTGAGGCTGCAGCATCGACAGGGAGGCTGCTTGAGCAGTGGGTGCTGTCAGTTGTGGTGCTGGTGATGCTACTCCTTGACCCATGTGAGACTGGAGGAAGGAACAACAACAAAAAGAAGTGGAAGATGATGATGATAATATATATATATATATATGTATGATACTGGCTTAACGATGGACAATGAGTGATGAAATTATGGGAAAACTAGAGACACTGGAGTTGTGATTTTTTTTAGAAGAATGTTTCCGCCTGCCTTATGTTCCGAGGGATGTAGGTTCCATTCCAAGCTCTGTTATCCGGTTCACGAGTGCAGTTTTGTGATGACCCCCAGTAGTCACAAAACTGCACTCGTGAACCGGATAACGGAGCTTGGAATGGAACCTACATCCCTCGGAACATACTGGGGGTCATCACTTGAGATTTGGAGTTTGTGCTTTGTGCGACTCTTTTGGCAGGCGAAAATTTGTGCCAAGAAGTTGATCTTCTCGCCATTAAACCTTAATGTTGAGAGTATCTTAGCAAGAAGAAAACAAATGCTGAAGTGATGAAGGCTGCGGACATTACAAGATCACTCATGAAAACTATAAGGGAAAGACAAATGAAATGTAAGAGACAAGATGGGATAGAGAGATTACTTTGCGGGGAAGATACAGGGTAAGAGAAGAAGCGGAAGACAGAGAAAGATGTCTGTGAAAAGCTTAAACAGTTATGCAACAAATTATAATATAAATATCAGCAACAACACATCATTAACATATCAAATGACAGAGAGGAGTAGAGTATCATGATCAACAATGTCTGCTGCAGAACAGATAAGTAGAAGAAGAAGAAGAGGCAGGAGAAGAAGAAGAAGAAGAAGAAGAAGAAGAAGAAGAAGAAGAAGAAGAAGAAGAAGAAGAAGAAGAAGAAGAAGAAGAAGAAGAAGAAGAAGAAGAAGGCGGTAGAGGCAAAGTGGAAAGGAGAAGAAGAGAAAGAAGAAGGTTGGCTTGATACAAGAAACATATAAGGTTGCACTAACAAAATCAACTCATTAAAAATATACATCAGTATGTGTGTTATTATTTATCTTCAAAGAGTAAGAGAACTAGTCACTTCATCTCATGGAATAGACTTGGCAAGGCCTTGGTATACCCAAGCCTTTCAGCAGTCACTGATACAGAAAATCATCATCATGTAAGAGGTCCTTTGCAGAAGGTCCCTCTCATCACGACCAGATGAACAGCTTCTCCATCTCTTGCCTGTCTCCCACCTCAGCCCACGGCGTCTGCAATGTCCTGTGTCCATCTTCGTGCTGGTTGATCCCAGCCTTTTCTTCCAATAACCAGGCCTCCCATCACTGTTCTCTCCCAGCCACTATGACGTGTAATATGGCCAAATTATTTATGAGCTAGTTTTCTTTACTGTTCCAATCTTGTAGAACGTCCTTATTGTATCTTCTTTGTTCAAGATATTCTTACAACTTTACTGTAACACTTATTTATCTTCTTGGTCCACCACATTCTAACAACTTTTCTATAATATTTATTGTATCTTCTTGGTCCACGATATTCTAATAAACATTTCTGTAATATTTATTGTATCTTCTTGGTCCACAATATTCTAACAACTTTTCTGTAATATTTATTTATCTTCTTGGTCCACAATATTTAATAAAGTATTTTTTAGATGTGGTAGTTGGACTTCTGAAATAACAATATATCCTGGCCGGCCACAGGTATCACCATTATCTCCGATGCTGTTCAACACCTACACTGTGCGAATCACCGGCAAGCAGATCACAGGACTGGGGAGGACATTGTCATATGCCGACGATGTGTTACTCTATCATCAGGGTAAGGATAGAAGATCAAGTTGCTGTGGAACTACAAAGAGAACTAAATCGTATAAGCACTTGGCGTGTGGAATCTGTGGCAACGGTCAACCCAATGAAGGCAGCAGTGACATGGTTCTCTTTGAATAACCATACTGTCAACACTCCAACACCAACTGTCAAGCTGCGTTCAGAGACGGTGGAAAGAACGCAGGTAATGAATTACCTGTGGATACGTTTCGATCGAAGCCTTGCTTATAATGAGCACATAGACCAGGTGATGACAAAGGCCAAGCGGGGTTTGGCTGCGATGCGGGTGATGGTGGCAGCAAACTGTGAGCAGTGCCATCTATGTCTTCTGTACAAGGGGCTGGTCATGTCTGTTTTTGAGTACGCGATGGCAATCCTGACTCTCAGCCGTAAGCAGATAGAAAGGATGGAAAGTATACAGAACGAAGCTATGCGCATTATTCTTGGATGTACAAGAGATACAGCATGCAGGGCGATGCGCTACCTTCTTGATTTTCCAACCATTGAAGACAGAATATAAATCTGCCGAGCACGTGCCTACCTCAGAGTCAGTGCAAACACACAACATCCACTGTATAGTGAAATTAAAAAGGTAAGGGCCAGCAGGTTAAAAAGAGGAAAGTAGTGGGTGGGTCAAGCCGAAGAGATTCTTCAACAGGTGTGTTCACTTGAGGACTTAGAACCTGGCGAGGAGTGGATACAAGTGCCAACAGATTTTGGTACATCCTTGTCAGTTTTACATCCAACTAGACAGAAAATGCAGACAATAAAATCCGGCTGCTGTGGGGGCGGAAGTACAGTCTTTGATCTTTGAGAATTCTTTAGAGGTGATGCTGTCATTTATACAGATGGGTCGGTCATTCGATGAGTGAGAAACTTTTACGGTTCAGGCCAGAGGAAGAATAGTGAAGGAAGATTCTGGAGCTTTTGTTATGACCATAAGCAGCCTGTCTATGGAAGTCATGGCAGTAAGTAAAGAAATAACATGGCTCGAGTCACAGACATTCATTAGGGCATGTTTCCTAAGTGACTCAATGAGTATGCTCAAGAAGATAGAGATAGGGTGGATCCGAAAAGAGTAGTTGCTGTCTCTGGAGCGGTCTCGGCTGGCAAAGATTTGCTTCATTTTCATGCCAGGGCATGCGGAAGTACAAGGAAATAAGCAGGCTGACAAGCTTGCAAGTAAGGCTACTGTGGAAGGCGGATATTCTGAATGCATTATGAGAAGTTGTTTGCGAGAACCAAGTGATCACTGTGAATCTACAACCATGGTCAGAATACAAGAACAGCAAATTAAAAGACGTGTGACCAAACAAGAACACTAGGCAGGAAGCCAAAGAATATTAATAAACCAACACAGAACTGGTGTCGTTAGCCACTACACGCTGTGGGGTTTACTGAGGAGGGGATCCGAGCACTTATGGACTGAATGTTTCAATGTGCAATGAGGATGATCTGTTGACTAACTAATTAACTATAAATACAACCAAGGAAAGATGGGATTAGGAAAAGAGACAATCTGCCTTGGGCTAGACAACAGTCAGAAAACATTCAAAGTCTCTTACCTTAGCTCCTGGAGTTGAAGTCTGAGGTGTAGCAACTCCCAGGACACCAGGCAGTCCTATACCAGCCGTGGAGGCAGCTAATGGTGAAAGCATCACCCCTTGGGCAGCACTGAGTTTGTTAAATCCCGCAGTCTCAGCCTGGGGTTGTTTGAAATAGGCTACTCCAGATAAAGAGGTTGGGGTATTGGAGAAAGGACGTTGAATCCCATCGATGGATGGTGACATCTTCGCTGGAATATTTCCTTGGTGTAGTTTGTTTGGCAGCTGGTGGTTGGTGGGCTGTGTCACACCTAAAAGAAAGAAACACCCATCAGTGACATGTAGGAAACAGATGTACAGGAAGTCCCAGAGCTGAGACTGATACTGCTGCTGGGATGAGAAGAGTTAGGCCTCCGCATATTCTAAGCCAACATGGTGGATAGGCTGTTGAGCTGTCAAGACCTCTGGAGTGTTTTTGCTTCTGGCTAGTTTGCTAATGTATTTTCCTCATGTTGACTAGTAGTGCATAGTTCCATCACCCAGCTATTGAGTTAAATGCATAGAGCAACACTGTGAGCTGTGGATTTCATGTGGAATGCTTTTACATCTGTCCACAGTGGTTTGCATAGTTAACTGCATGTTCAGAAATATGGTGTATGGCTGGTTGCTGAGTTAGCTGGTTTTGTCTTATACAGTAATGTGTGTGCAACTGCTGGTTTGCTAGTGATGGCCACTTCCATCAATGATGAACTGTAATTTTAGTCATGGAACTGTTGTGTCGGCATTCTGGCAGCGGCCTCATGCATATATGCCTATGTGTAGTGTTTGTCGGGACTACTGTCTGTTCTACTTTTCACATTTTGATATTCACTGGCACAGGAACGGACTATTTTGGGGTGACCTCTTTTGTATGTGGGCTTACTTTTCCTATTACCAGTGTCCCTTGCTATCAGGTGAACCTTCTCCGATTTTTGAGGTACTTGTAATTTACGCCCTCAAGTCAAGGATGAGAATGAAACATTTTAGCCCAACTGAGCAGTGTAGGCGGTGACCCGCTACCTTGCCATCAGCACACCGGAAGTCTAAGAGCGATGCTCTTATCCAATCAGCTATGCTGATCTCCTTTTTATATTGTTTAATGTTCCTCTTTTTATAGTCCATACCGTGTGGTGTTTGTGATCATGTCTGTTACAGCCTTCTGCTTCTTGTTCTGCCAATCATCTCTGATGTTCTTCCATGCCATGATGTCAAACTGCCCAACATCTTCTCACTTAGTCTCCCCCACCCTCTCTTCCCCTCCAACAACCGTTGTGATGACATACTGAAGCTGTCCTCTTCTCATGACATGCCCAAAGAATGTTGACTCTTCTTCTGATGTGAGTAACCTGTTCTATGTGAGTGAATGTCTTACATAATATCTTCATTGCTCTTTCTATCAATTCATGGTTTTTTCCAGCATTCTTCTAAGAGGGGGATTCAAATGAAAACATTAAATGTTTTTTTTTGTGTGTGAATATTTTATGAAAATGTAAAGAACAAATGTATCAATTTTTTTTATGTAGTCACCACTGCATTCAATGCAAGTCCTCTAGTGCCGATAATGTGCTTGGATTCCTGTAGAAAATATTGGTTACGTGTGTAACCACTCATGCACCACCTCCTGTATATCTTCATCGGACCGAAAAGTTTTGAAACTTGCTACTCCACTCATACACTTGCTGGACTGGCAGGCATGCATCACCATATGGCACCTTCATTCGCTGATGCATTTCTATAAGTTTCACCCCTTCGCTGATCAAAAAATGGATAACAGGATGCTGCTCCTCTTTGGTGCATATCAAAAGTGAGGTGGCCATCTTTAAATTGTCCTTATGACCTCACCATGTTTGTTTCCACCGTGATGTCACATGCTTAACACTCTTGACATCCTTAACAACAATATTGACAGATTACCAGACAATGGCATGGTTATTGTAATTTATATCACTGTTTAGGTTATTATTTGAAGCCCACTCGAATTAAAACCACATCTCCACAGCATCCACATAATTCTTCACTTTGTCTGCTAATTGTTCATGATTCGCTTCCGCAAATCAGGACTGACTCAATATAGCTCTTAGAATCTCTTTTCCTCACTTTGATTGTGAAAGATAAATTACAGAGAACATTCATCATCTTTACTTGTGTAAGATACTTTGTGTCATTTCGTGGTTCTACAATATCCTTGCACTAAATATTTAACCATGATCCTTTCGCTCCCTTATGGTTTTGTACTATTTCTGTATGTATTCTTGAGTGAATGTTTCCCTTCACCTTTCTGTTCTCTTTTTAAGTGACTTTGTTCTCTTATTTATCCCAACCGTTACATTTTCAAATAAACCCCTCTCATGGCATGGCAACAAATGTCTATTTCCATTCAATGTTTGTGACAAGAGAAACTTCTGTCTTGCTGTTCATGGCGAGTGTGTGCTGTGCACAAGAAAATAAGATAGAAGAGAAAAACTGGAACATACTGTAAGAGCTGGCTTATAAACAGTAGCATGTCTGGGAAACAAAAATACTTGGCCCAATTAAACTCACAGTGGCTTGGGGAGAGAACAATGATGGGAAGCATGGTTCCTGGTAGAAGAGGCTGGGGTGGACCAGTACGATGATGGACACAGGACATTGTAATTGTAAACACCTTGGGGTATGGGGGGGGGGGGGGGTTGAGGTGAGAGAAATGATCAGAGATTGAAGTTTTCTGGAACACTGATAAGAGCAAAATTCTGCTACCTGAGAGACTGCAACAGCTGGAAAGATTAACGGAAACAAAAGAGATCAACAAAGACAGCAAAGGAAGGTTCTCGATGGCCTCTCATCCTCCATGCATCCATCATGTGCCATGCTGATAAGCATGGGCGGTCATGTTCTGCCATCTCACTCATTCACCAGAGTCGTGGATCAGCTCCGTGTTCCTGTCTCAACCATGTCACGTGGCCAAGCCACACAGGCATTTACTTCTAGGTCTTCCCCTTGGTCCTGTTCACTTCGATCTTGCCAGTCGTCACCAAGTTCTCCAAGTAATTTCTTCTCATAACATGCCTACATCTAATGTCTCTAATCAGTTTATGATCTTCATTTGTTTCTTGAAGGACTTGTTCATTGGTTTGTCTGTCTGTCCATGGTATTCTTGGCATTTTCCTCAGAAACCACATTTCCCAGCATGCAAAAAATGTCAGCACAATCACTGATATTCTGTTGGAGACCATGAGATGTGGGGAAGCATGACTGCCCATGCCTGTTGGCAAGCCTCTTGATAATGATGATGATTTGCATGTATTTGTGTCTTTTTCTTCTGCCTTTCATCTCCCAAACCTATAAAGACACCCAACCAATGAAACCACACCCAACCAATGAAACCACACCTAACCAATGAAACCACACCCAACTAATGAAACCACACCCAACCAATGAAAGCCACACCCAACCAATGAAACCACACCCAACTAATGAAACCACACCCAACCAATGAAAGCACACCCAACCAATGAAAGCACACCCAACCAATGAAACCACACCCTTTGAAGACTTGTTCATGATTGGTTATATTTTGCAGCTAAAGTTTTTTACAGAGTGATACAGTTTGTCTCACACCAACCCTTCTTAGTCACCTCTTAAAACATTCCTTCCTTATAGTCCCCCGTAACACACGTGCAACATTCTTATTTATGAGCAATAATTAACAAACAGTAATAAAATATTAATAGTAACAATAATAATTACACAAAACCATCATATAAAATTAAAATAACTTGCACATTTGCCAAAACACACCTGTGGGTGTCCCCAACTGCATGCCAACAGGGGTGGACATAGCTTGGTGGGGTAGCTGGTGCTTCCTTTGTTGCTGCGGGCGTGGAGGTGTCTGCTGTTGCTGTTGCTGTTGTAGAGTACTGGCCGGGGTGGCGGGGCTCCTGCCTGGGGTCATGCGCAGTATTCTGGACATGGACAAGTTGGCTGTGGGCGGCCAGACAGTTAAACAACATGATGGTTAAAGTATATGTTTGCCACAAAATGTAAACAAATGCTGAAATGATAGTTAACTGATTCTCTGCCGCGGACACGATTGGTTGGTTCCACCACCCTATTTTGCACCCGCGAACCGATAGGTCGGTTCGGTATATATAGTGCGTTTATTGATCTATTTCTACTGTTTTAGTCACAATTTTTAGTGTCCCATTGAATTAAACTTTACAACGAAAGATTTCGCTTCCGCCCGTGTGCAAGAGCACGCTTCTTGTTTAGGAGAAATTGAGTTTGGTGTGATTCGAAATAATTCTTGTGATTCAAATTCGAAGTGACAATACCTTCTGGTTCTGGACCTCATATATTTTAATAAAATTACCATTTTAAACAATTTTATATTATAGTTATTGTGATGTAAAGAACTTTGTTAAAGATTCTAAAACTTCTACCACGTGCAGTAGTCACTTAATTTAGAAGACAGTCATTATTTCAAAAGAAATATAACAGTGGCTGCGGCGGATAGAAAATAACACCTTGGGAAGTGAATTTTTTTCATAATTTTTTAACACTTTAACTTCAATTGTTATTACTAAACCTCTCATTATTGTCATAATATTTGTAACCTATCAATTAATTATTAACACTGTCATGTTCCCTGTGAATTCCTCTTTAATTTGATATGTAATACAATACACCTGCTACCATTTTAACCATTTTAAAAGCATTATTGTGACACACCCCTACTTCAAATTTTCTGCCTTGAATTTTATTTTGGTCATGACCGCTTTTTTGTTTGGCAGGCAATCAGTTAAGCACAATGTTGGTTAAAGTAAATTTTTGCCAAAATATTTAAACTTATGCTGATAAGATGGTTAAACACAATGATGGTTAAAGTAAATGTTTGCCAGAAAGGTTAAACTATTATTACTGATAAGATGGTTAAACACAATGATGGTTAAATTAAATGTCTGCCAAAATATTTATTCTAAGCTGATAAGATGGTTACAATGATGATTAAAGTACATGTTTGCCAGAAAGGTTAAACTATTATTACTGATAAGATGGTTAAACACATTGATGGTTAAATTAAATGTCTGCCAAAATATTTATTCTAAGCTGATAAGATGGTAAAGCACAATGATGGTTAAAGTAAATGCCTGCCTGAATGGTTATAATTTTGTGCTGATAAGAGCGAGTGCATTTGTGTAATCGTTAGTTGGGTACACCGATGTCATGAGCATGGTCAGATGAGGATTCAATATTTGCACTTGCCATTCGCTAAAAGAGAAAAAGACTGGCCACCTATTTGTCTGAGCATTCAGGCCTACAGAAAGTGACCGTCGTAATACTTGACATATTCATAACAGATTCCTGCTTGAGGACTTGTTAAAATTGCTTTAGGCTTTGATAAAAACCTATGATTACATGTTTTAAGTGTTTCAGCTGAGGTATTATATGGTCGTCACTAAGAAGGAGGAAATATCACAATGTAATACACAAGTAAATGGGAATATTCTCAAACAAGTGAATCGGTACAATTATCTAGTAACAGTCATAACATCTGAAGGTAGATGCCTTGAAGAGAGTAGAACAAGAATCGCAATGGCGAAGGCGGCCTTTTGCAAGAAGAAAAACATACTGGCCAATAAAAAGATGTCATTTGCAATGAGAAAAAGAGTGTTGAGGTGCTACATAGAGCCTGTACTTTTGTATGAATGTGAAGTGTGGATAATGAGCATACAAGCTAAAAACATATGGCTGTGGAAATGTGGTTTCTGAGGAATATGCAAAGAATACCATGGACAGACAGAAAAAATAATGACAAAGTCCTACAAGAAACAAACGAAAACTGTAAACTGATTAGATAAATTAGACGTAGACAATCAAAATTGTTTGGTCACGTTATGAGAAGAAGTAATTGGGGAACTTGGTGACAACTGGCAAGATCGAGGGGAAGAGAACAAGGGGAGGGCAGAGAAGTAAATACCTGACTGGCTTGGCCACATTGTATGGTCAAGACAAGAACACTGAGCTGACCCACAACTCTGGTGATCAAGTGAGATGGCAAAACATGACCGCCCACGCTTACCGGCATGGCACATGATGATGATGATGATTATCCATGTATTCACTTCATATGATATATAACCCGACGAGATGCAGCGAAATATGCCAGGCAATAAATTGTGCAACATATTGTTTGTGACTTCTGTGTTTAAACGACAGAATAAATGTAGAAGACAACATAACAGAAGAAGTGGAAGTGGAGATGGATGAGCAGAAAGATTATAAGATGAAAAAGCAAGCATAGACAGAGGAAGAGGGGACACCAAAGAGAAAGAAGAGGCAGAGAAATATGTGTAACAACTGACAAAGTCAACAAGTAACCGTGATGATACAAACAAGTCTATGATATCGACCTTAAATACAGAGACAGCACCTGATGATGAATGATGAGAGTAAAGGAAGAAGAGTAGATGAATGAGGAGAAAACAGTGGCAAAAGCATTGAATAAGAAATGAAATTGAAGTACAAGATGAAAAAATAAGAAAGCTATGATGTAGAATAAGACGTCTACTTGGTCTTAGCTAGCCACCAAGGACAGGGGTGAAGACTTGATGCAAACTGCCAAAGAAAGAAGCTGACTTTCCTTCAGTCAGTTACAGTACAGTGATAATGCTGGCAGGTGCACCAGGTGCTCAGTGTTTACCCTCCAAAGGTGGGATGGCTTCAGGACAAACACACTTAGCAATGTCAATATGGGATAAGTATGATTACGAAACGTCTCAAAGGTGGATATGCAGCAGGCAGGAGAAAAACACCCAGGTCGTCATCTGAGAAGTGTAAAGATGGTAAAAGGAGCGAAACATTTAGTGAGGAGGGGACCTTTCTGATGATCAGAAGTCTCCAGTCGTGCTTGCTCCGCAGAAGAGTTTTTATCACTAAGAAAGAAGATGAAATGTTCACAAACACTTCATGACACCTGACCTGGGGCTGTAGACTTCACTCTCGGAACCTTCCTTTGGGACAAGATTTCCCGCAGCTTGGCCACTTTCTCTGGGGTCATGCCATGAGCCACTGATGCATTCAAGATCACGTCTGGTTTCAGTTCTGTCTTCAGTGGTGTTATGCCATCTCTAAAATAGAATTACAAAAAATATAAGATGTCCAATCCAGTAGAGAACATATGAATCAGACATCCAGTAGAGAACATATGAATCGGACATCCAGTAGAGAACATAATCAGACATCCAGCAGAGAACATTATCAGACATCCAGTAGAGAACATAATCAGACAACCAGTAGAGAACATAATCAGACATCCAGCAGAGAACATAATCAGACATCCAGCAGAGAACACATAATCAGACATCCAGTGGAGAACATATGAATCAGACATCCAGTAGAGAACATGTTAATCAGACATACTGTAGAGAACATATTAATCAGACATCCAGTAGAGAACATCCTGATTGAACTGAGTTTGTTAGTTGATTTCATGTAGTGTGTGATTGTGTCCTAGTAAAGTTTAGCGTCTACGTACTTCTCCTTTTTTGGCGATTCATATTTGCTGATAGGTTTTGTGAGAATTTTTTTTGCTGATAAGTTTTGTGGAGAGTTGGAAGTTTTAAATCTTGTGTCAAATGTGTGTCCCAGAATGAACTGAGTTTGTGTTAGCAATGACTGAATGGCTTAGAGCTATGACGGCTGCCTCTAGCTCCAACAGCCTGGCTATTATTCATGATGTGGATGACATGGAGTTTCACAAAATATGAGCAATGATGGTATACTTTCCCCTGATCAAGGGGTAGAATATGAGATGTTTACACTTCTTAGATACAAATTCAATAACTGGAGGACACTGTGACTGTTCCATGCATTAACAATTCCCATCTACAGTTGTAAATTTTTAACTAGCAGGTTGAATGAGTCACTGCCCAAACAATACACTTACCCAATTGCAACAACAAAAAGTCACTTAAAAGTTGACAGGGTCAACTTCATTGCACCGGGTTTTTATCCCATATGGTTCGGTCTCTTTCCGCAGCATGGAAGGCGTCACACAAAGCACAAACTTCATAGCTCTCGCGGCAACCCTCAGGAGTCTCAGAAAAATGCACTTCTGAACCGAAGGATGTGGCCCGGAATCAAACCCACAACCTTCAGAGCCCGAGTCAGACGGCTTGACCACTTCGTCACGGAGACTACCAGTATTGCAAACCTAACCAGTTCTATACAGCAGTCCATGCAATATCACACAGCCCCAGTACTATAAGTGTAACAAGTACTGCAAAACCTACCCAGTAACACATACCAGCCCCAGTACTATAAGTGTAACAAGTACTGCAAAACCTACCCAGTAACACATATCAGCCCCAGTACTATAAGTGTAACAAGTACTGCAAAACCTACCCAGTAACACATATCAGCCCCAGTACTATAAGTGTAACAAGTACTGCAAAACCTACCCAGTAACATATACCAGCCCCAATACTATAAGTGTAACAAGTACTGCAAAACCTACCCAGTAACACATATCAGCCCCAGTACTATAAGTGTAACAAGTACTGCAAAACCTACCCAGTAACATATACCAGCCCCAATACTATAAGTGTAACAAGTACTGCAAAACCTACCCAGTAACATATATCAGCCCCAGTACTACAAGCGTAGCAAGTACTGCAAAACCTACCCAGCAACATATCAGTCCCAGTAATTCAAGCCTATCTATTACCACAAACAGTCTCAGAACTACACATCTGCCTCAGTACAACAAACCTACCAAGTATCACACATCAGAACCATTACTGTAAGACTACCAAGTACCGCAAAACCTACCCAGTACCCACACATCAGCCCCAGTACCACAAACCTACCCAGTCCCACACACTAGTACTGCAAACCTACACATCACTACTTATTTATGCAGCACCCCATATGCAACCCCAATCTCTACTCACCCATTCAGAGTGGTGACCGAGGCAAAGTCCCTGCTGGACAATTTGTGGTACAACTTGAGGTTTCTCAGCTGCTCCTCCAGCTTGTCCAGCTGCTGCCGCTGACTGGAGATCACAATATGGTTGTTCCTGATGGACTTGTAGATCGTTTCACCAGCCGGGGTATAGAATCTGACACAGATTATGAAAGAGTATAGAATGATTTATAAATTACAGAATATTGACTGACTTACAAATGACTCTGTAATGAATGATTTATAAACTGCAGAATATCTTCTTCTTCAGCGTTCATCCGGAATATTTTAGGACGTAATTGCGTTGTGCTGTTTACAGCAGAGCTGCGATATTTGCGCATTTCGGCCGACACATCTGACTTTTGCGGGATTTGCTGACCAAGTTAACCTTCCCGGGTAATTACAGAATATTTAATTGCTTTCAAATGACTGAGTAAAGAATGATTTATAAATTACAGAATACTGAATGATTTACAAATGACATGGTAAAGAATGATTTATATATGACAGAGTAAATGATTTATAAATGACATAGTAAAACATGATTTATAAATAATAGTACAGAATTACTTACACATGATAGATTTTATAATTATTTATAAATAGTATTGACAGCATAACGATTTATAAATGACAATATAGAATCATTTTTAAATAACTATAAAAAGATTTATCAATGGCAGAATATAGAATGATTTATGAACATACAAAATTACATATAAATAACAGAATTTAGAAAATTTGAAAAATGAAGACACAAACAAAAGATTGCAAATTTATTGCTGAAATATACAACATACATATTATCACGGTAGCTTAAATTGTCCACCATGGTACTTTTAAACTGACTACCATGTTTTTTTTGTTTTTTTTTGTTGCTTACGCAAAGTTGGTTTTGTTATGTGAATAGTACTGGCCTAAGCAAAGTTAACATTCGTCCATTTTATATATTAAACAACACACAATATGCATTGTTTCTATAGTACAGCAAGATTTATGAATGACAGAGAATAGAACGATTTATAAATGACACAGAGTATAGAATGATTGTAAAGGACAGAGTACATAACTGTTCATAATTATTTTTAAATGACAGAGATATGAATTTAAAATACAGAATATAAAAAATGATGTATAAATGACAGAGTATAGAATGATTTAAAAATTACAGAGTATAGAATGATTAATAAATGACAGTATAGAATCTATTCTATAAAACACTCTCTCTCTCTCTCTCTCTGTGTGTGTGCGCGCGCGGGGCGCACGCACACAAAACACACACTTTTGTATGTCCGTCTTTATGCTTTGCGAACGGTCCATCCGATTGAGATGAAATTTTCTACATGTTTTCTTTTATTCCAGTGCAACCCCTGTATAGTTTCTTAGTGTACAATCATCTATTTACTTAAAAATTTAATTTTGTAATTACGTGACTTAACATAAGAAAAAATAAAACAAGGACATAACCCTTTTATAGCATTGCTATATCTTAGTTAAGTCCCTGGCTATAGATAGATAGATAGATAGATATAGATAGATAGATAGATAGATAGATAGATAGATAGATAGATAGATACATAGATAGACAGACAGACATACAAATCCCTGCCAGGGACTGGGCGAAGCCGGGCCGGGTCAAACAGACAGACAGTCGGGAACAGGAACTTATATGACTACTTATATGAATTAAATTAGATGCTCCCCATCAGGGGCTGGGCGAAGCTGGGTTAGACAGACAGACAGACATATAGACAGACAGACAGATAGATCGGGAACGGGAGCTTATATGACTACTTATATGAATAAATGAGATGCTCCCCACCAGGGTGGGTGAACCCGGGCCCGGGGTTCAGACAGACAAGACAGACAGGCAGACAGACAGACAGACAGACAGACAGCAGGTAGTCGGGAACGGGATCTTAAGACTACTTATATAATTAAATGAGAATACTCCCCACCAGGAGCTGGGCGAAGCCGGGCCGGTCAGACAGACAGATAGATAGATAGATAGATCCCCGCCAGGGCCGGGGCGAAGCCGGGCCGGTTTGGATTTATAAATCATAGAGCAAAGAATAATTTATAAATGACAAAGTATAGAGTGATGTATAAATGTCAGAGTATGGTATGATTTAAGAATAATTTGTAAATAAAAGAGGATAAAATTACTAATAATCCAGAGTGATATAAATAGGAAAATGTAATGACATGTCAGAATACGGAACGACATTAAAATGGAAACATACAGTGATAGCACTAATAGAACACAGCATGACATCAGTGAGAGAATATAAAATGATATGCCAAAGTGATATATGTCACGAAGATGGGATAGCATGTGAACAGCGATGATGGAAGACTATTAACCAGCAGAGGGTAGATTTTTAAGTGGACTAATACACGTCATGTAGGGGTGCTACATGACATGGGATAAGTGCCAGATGACATAGGGAGAAGATGACATGTGAGTGTGTAGAGGGAGTTCCAGAGACATGCCGAAGACTTAATTCTGAAAAGGAGATGTATCATCATCAAGGATGTCTAGGTCACAATTAGATATCTTCAAGATGAGAAGAAATGCCTAATTAGATGACACACTTTTATCATTCAGCCAGAACAGAAAAGACAAACCTCTCTTCCTTCTTCTTTCTGGCCAAATGCTCTTGCCACTGGCCATCTAAGGTGTGGTCAACCTCCAGAACACTTTGTTCAATAGCCTGGGACATCTGCTGCAAGGCCTTAAGTCTCTCAGCACTAGCTGGGTCCAGCACACGACCCTGGGGAGGTAAATGTGGGAAGATTTATTAACATCATTCTTCCTCTTCAACAATCATCATTTACTATCTGTCTGTTCTGGCATGGGTCACAAACAGGACAATTCGCTTGAGGTCTTCACTAATTCTCCAGTTTGTCTCAAAGGGTTGCTCTTGTGTTCCAGATTTCCTCTTTCTGTCAGAACAGTAGGACATGCTCTTCTTCTCCTTAATTCGTCCAAAATGTTTGTTTTGGGCGCAAATCCATTGTGCCTGTTTACAGCAGAGCTGTGATATTTGTGCCTTTTGATCGACACAGCCAACATATTCAGGCATTTATTGACCAGGCTAACCTTCCCAGGGAGATCCTCTAGAGTTGGCTTTAATGCTCCATGTCTGAAAGAGGCAAGGGTAGAGAGATCCACTCGATGGAGGTGTGCTCTCTGAGTCCACAATGTGCTGTACTGAGCCTGAAGATTCTGGTCTGAGTGTTTCTGCCATGCTCATATATGCCGTGGTGCTCTAGTCTGTAGTTTTTGATTTCTTTCCTACAATTCATCCTCAATCAAACAATTTTAAAAATTCAAAACAATGTTTTCCCTGTATTGAATTTGAATAATAAAGACACAAACAATAGATTGCATGATTTAATGCCTGGCATATTTCGTTGCATCTCGTCAGGTACTTACTACAGAAATCAGCTAACATAACTAGTGCAATAAGATAAATACTTAAAGCTGGAATATATAACACGCATATTGTTAAAGCTGACTCATGCATTTGCCATTCATTTACAAAAGCCAACTTCGTGCAAACAAAAAAGATAATATATTCAGTTTAAAATTACTGTGATAGACAATTCAAATTACTATGTGAATATGTGTGATACATATTTTAGCTTAAAGGATTTATCTGTTTGCTTTAGTTTATGTTAGCTGATTTCTGTAGTATGTACCTGACGAAATGCAGCAAAATAAGCCTGGAAATAAATGGTATAATCTACAGTTTGTGTCTTTGTTGTTCAAATTTAAAAAAAATAAGGAATACACATGGAAAAGAACAGTTGAAGTGCCAGTGGAGCTTTTGAAATGATCACAAGCATACCAATGATGGAGGCAACAGCAGTAACTGAAGAACGACTCTGGCTGGAATCACAAGACTACACTCAACTGTAGATATCAACAATGGAGGTAACAGCAATAACTGAAGAACTACTCTGGCTGGAATCACAAGACAATACTCGGGTAAAGCATATAAAAAACGGAGGTAACAGCAGTAACCGAAGAACTGCTGTGGCTGGAATCACAAGACAACACTCGGGTAAAGCATATCAACAATGGAGGTAACAGCAGTAACCGAAGAACTGCTGTGGCTGGAATCACAAGACAACACTTGGGTAAAGCATATCAACAATGGAGGTAACAGCAGTAACTGAAGAACTACTGTGGCTGGAATCACAAGACAATACTCGGGTAAAGCATATCAACAATGGAGGTAACAGCAGTAATTGAAGAACTACTGTGGCTGGAATCATAAGACAATACTCGGGTAAAGCATATCAACAATGGAGGTAACAGCAGTAACTGAAGAACTACTGTGGCTGGAATCACAAGACAATACTCGGGTAAGCATATCAACAATGGAGGTAACAGCAGTAATTGAAGAACTACTGTGGCTGGAATCATAAGACAATACTCGGGTAAAGCATATCAACAATGGAGGTAACAGCAGTAACTGAAGAACTACTATGGCTGGAATCACAAGACAATACTCGGGTAAAGCATATCAACAATGGAGGTAACAGCAGTAACTGAAGAACTACTGTGGCTGGAATCACAAGACAATACTCGGGGTAAAGCATATCAACAATGGAGGTAACAGCAGTAACTGAGAAACTACTGTGGCTGGAATCACAAGACAATACTCGAGTAAAGCATATCAACAATGGAGGTAACAGCAGTAACTGAAGAACGACTGTGGCTGGAATCACAAGACATACTCTGGGTGAAAGCATATCAACTATGGAGGTAACAGCAGTAACCTGAAGAACTGCTGTGGCTGGAATCATCAAGACTACAGTAAAAAATACTGAATGAGTGACTAGAGTACTGCCTGAAAAGTCCAGGCAGGTGCAGCACACAGGTGATCTGATGTTACTTAAAGAAGTGATGACGGCCGATATGTCAAACTGACCGGGGCTCTAGCCTAAAATGGATGCCAGGAAATAAAGTGGTATGATTTGGCCACATCATCTCCTGAGAGCTGATTGGTCTATACAAATGTGGGGCTAACACCGACCACATCATCTCCTGAGAGCTTATTGGTCTATACAAATTTGGGGCTAACACCGACCACATCATCTCCTGAGAGCTGATTGGTCTATACAAATGTGGGGCTAACACTGACCACATTATCTCCTGAGAGCTGATTGGTCTATACAAATGTAAGACTAACACCAGACACCCAATAGGCATGCAAGAGAGTCCTCTTCTTAACTTTTTATAATTTTTAATACTGACAGAAACAAAACTACTAGTAGTAATCAGTAGCGCAAAAATTACCATGACTGAATCTAAAA
Organism: Cepaea nemoralis; assembly: GCA_014155875.1. NCBI lineage: Eukaryota > Metazoa > Mollusca > Gastropoda > Stylommatophora > Helicidae > Cepaea > Cepaea nemoralis. The sequence continues at coordinate 79,085 of JACEFZ010003680.1, read as the reverse complement.
ATTACCCAGGGCAAATAAGAAATACAAATTACCTGTGAAAAATAAGTATTACAAATTACTAGAAATAAGTGACAAATATTACCAGCAATAATGAGTGATAGTGCGGATCTAAATCCCTCTTGTATCTGCTCTGGCACTCCTCAGACATCGCCAGCAGATTGAAGCACACATCCTTCTGTTCTTGTGCCTCCCGCAGTTGATCCTGAAATAATTGCAATTATAATCGCCTTCATCATCATCATCATAAACTGCATCCTTATTATCATCATGAACAATGTGGTAATCCTCAAATCATGATCCAAATTACCACTGTAATCATCACCATAATCTCTATTACTACTCTAATCATCGTCATAGTAATCCTTATAAGCAATGTAATCATCATAGTAATCACTATTAACACTGTAATCATCTTTATAATACACATTACCAATTTATTCATCATCATAAGACTCCATAAATCACTGTAATCATCATCATAATCCTTACTACCACTGTAATCAATATCATAATCCCTATATTACTGCAATCATCATATTAAGCCCTGTCTGTCAAACAGGACAGGGGGTCTTCTGTCCAAGAAATTAAGCCACCTGGCTAGTGCAGTCGCCGTGAACTGCGCAGGTTAGGGCTTTCTTCTTTCCCCCAACAGAAAAACAAAAGCCACACCTTATCAAGGATTCGAAACAGGGTCTTCTGAAGAACCCAGCATTCTAGCCATTTGGCCAGCCACTCTTCATATAATAATCTCCATTGCTCTGTAATCATAATATTCCCCATTACCACTGTAATAATCATCACAATTCCTATTACACATGAAATCATCATCACTAACTTCATATGGCTGTAATCATTATCATAATTCCATTAACACTTTTAATCATCATCACCATCACAATTACCACTGCAATCACAATACAAAATTATCACAATACCACATTATCACTGTAATTATTGTCCTAATCCTCATTACCCTGCAAACATTATCCCAATCCACATTAGCCATGCACAAATTATTATAATCCTCATTACCCATGCAAAAATTATCGTAATCCTCATTACCCATGCAAAAATTATTGTAATCCTCATTACCCATGCAAAAATTATTGTAATCCTCATTATCCCTGCAAAAATTACTGTTTCCTCATTACCCTGCAAACATTATCCCAATCCTCATTACCCATGCACAAATTATTATAATCCTCATTACCCATGCAAAAATTACTGTTTCCTCATTACCCTGCAAAACATTATCCCAATCCTCATTACCCATGCACAAATTATTATAATCCTCATTACCCATGCAACAATTATTGTAATCCTCATTAGCCATGCAAAAATGATTGTGATGAGGACATGTAAAAATTATTGTAATCCTAATTACCCATGCAAAAATTATCATAATCCTCATTACAATTGTAATCACTCTCACCATCATTCACAAACTGTTTTTTTTTTTTACTATCGCTCACTTTGAACTCAGTATAGCCCAAACACATGCTTCTACTTTTCGTGCATTGGGCTGATTTTTGCATGTCAATTACCTTTCCCTATTACCATCAGGCGAACCCATTCCAAATTCTAGGTACTTGTAATTTACGCCCCCAAGTCAAGGACGAGAAGTCAACATTTTAGTCCAATTGACTGGTGTAGGGGTTGAGCCCACTACCTCGGCATCAGCACACTGGAAGTTTAAGAATGAGTGCTCTTATTCAAGTGGCCATGCTGATCTCCTACAAATCATTATTCTAATTCCCGGTGCCACTTATCATCATCATCATCACCACCACCACCACCACCACCATCATCATCACCACCACTACTACTACCACCACCACCACCACCACCACCATCATCATCACAATGATGGCAAAACAACTCCATTTACCTTTGTCACTTTCTGGATCTCTTGGGTAAAATTTACCATCTTTTCCTTGTCTTGCCTCAAAGTCTGCATTTCATCCCTTGTTCCCACAGTTCTCACCTCCCTCCTCACACGAGTTCTGAGCTCAGCAAGCTCCTTCTCAAAGTCCATCATCTTGAACAGTCATATATAAAAACATGTGATTCTGCACTTTATGGGTAATTGTCATTTACTATAAATTTGGAATGCTAGGGGAAAAAACACTACATCAATTTTGACAGGAGCCAAGTGAGCTCATGTTACATTTTGAGCATGCAGAGTGTGTTCAGCGAGATCATGTGCATCAACTTAACGGAAGAGTTGAAAATTCTCTTGAAAGATTCAGTCCAGCTGACATCATGATAGCTCAGCTTTCGATCCAAGCGTTTCCTACAACTGTCTCAGCTCAACTGACTCTTTCATTAGTATTTTGAACTCTTCTGTATTGTTAATACATGAAAGTTCGCTCAACTCATGCTTCGCACTCTAAAGTTGTCATAAGCTCTCTTGGCTTCTGTCAAATTTCCACAGCATAAGTTTATGGTCAGGCACAAATCTTAGCACATTAAATATTCTTTGTGACAACTGGGGAGGTTTGGGGATGCTAGATGGGTTGTTTCACTGGGGGAAATGTGTTGGCAGAGCAGCATAGAACATGACTAAATGAGCTCAAGCTTACCAAGAACACAAAAAATGGTTGAGGGAAACATGATCACCTGTGCTGCATAACGTAACATGTGATAATGATAAAACTCTAGGACAGAAGAGGAATGACAGAAAAAGAATTGGCAGGTGTCTCTGTTGTAATATATAAAATTCAACAAGTTGTAGGAAAGATGAGGTTCAAACTTAAGATTATAAATAAGGCTCCAAAGAACGTTCAAGTTAGATCTAACATTACTTAAAACAGACAAACCAGGGAAAGATACAATGTTATGATAATGAAAGGATATAATGTCTTGGAGATAATACACTTCATTCATCATCATAACTATGACTGTACACAGTGGAGAAAACTCTGCCGCGGAGCAAGCACAATCGGACACTTCCAATCATCAGTAGTCCCCACTTATCAAATGTTTCCGTCTGTTTGACTCCGGGGTGTCTTTCTCCTGTTGTGCTGTCACATATCCACTTTTGCGACATTTTTGCATACTGCACTATCCCACAATGACATTGTTGTGTGTCTGCCCAGAAGCCATCCCACCCTCAAGGAGACAAACACTGTGCACTCAATGCTTCAGCCAACATTAACACCACATGGTAACTAACCGTGGGAAAGCCAACTTTTTCCCCTGGCGGTTTTCCTCTGCCCTCACCTCCACCTGGGTGGTTAGCTATACCCCAATAGACAGCCTTGCAGCTATGCATTTGATGACAGCCTTGCAGCTATGCCTTTGATGACAGCCAATTTATGCACATCATACGGAGAGTTGGAGACGAGGTCTCTGGCACCTATCTCTAATGCAATTAGCCGGACTGTAAATCTGCCCTGTCTCAGACTTGTGACTGTATTGCTGTACTTTTCCATCATGTAGGTGTTGCACGATTCTTGATTCAAACAGGATAGTAGCTCAATCAGTACCAAGTACTGAGAGTTGTCAGAGAGTACACCACAACGTCTGGTCATATCTGAAACCTCCAGATTATAACATGGCCTCTTAGATCTACTGCCAGCTCCCAGTCATCTGTACCCTCCAAGATGGAGCTTTCAGAGCAGTTGATTCTACTGTTCAGTTTTTGTCCAGCTTTCAGGAACCGTATCCACCTATCCCTGGCAATGCCCCCCCTCCCCCTGTTAGCCTAGCATCTCGCCTCATCCAATGTGGCTGCCAGCTCGGCAAGTGCCTTGTTATGATACCATGTGAATCGGCCTTGTCCAAGGGTCACATAGCATGCAGACAATACATGCTCAAGTTTTAAAAGTTAGTTGCATATCCTGTACAGGATGTCGCAGTCAACCCCAGCATTATTTCTTGGGGGACTAAACTTATGTTCCTCCACTACATTATGAATTACCACCACTCATACCACTGTCTGGCGGTTTGGACCCAAATCACCTACAGCTGTGTTTCAAATGCAGGATTACGAACTATGTCCTTACTCTGTTGCCACAGCGCTGGCTCTAGCGCCTGCATCTTATTATAGAGGGATCATGACGGGTCATCAGATTTACTACACTTGACCAGGTTGGCAGCTGACGGTAGGATATCGAAAGGTTATCTGACAATAAAGCTTAAGCGTAATAGCACAATGCGGAGGTCACCTCACATCTGAATAATAGGATTTCATGATGAACATAATGGACACTTCAACGATTAAGAGTTTTTATTCTATTTATTTTGCGCTCAGCAGTCCATATACACTACTTCTAGTAGTGCTGGATTGAATTTTGTGTGTGGATTAGCTTTCCCTATAACCAGTGTCCCTTGCCATCAGGCAAATCCACTCCGACTTCAGAGGTGCTTGTAATTTTTACATCACCAAGTCAAGGACGACAGGTCAACATTTTAGTCCAACTGTCTGTAGGGGTTGAACCCCTTACCTCGGCATCAGCACACCGGATGTTTAAGAACACATGTTCTTATCCATTCGGCCATGCTGACCTGTTAAGTGTTTCAAACTGACAAACATTACAGAAAAGCAGCTTGCATAGATCATACCTCTTCCAGAATGTTCTGTGTGAAGTCACTGTCGACAGTTGCCTCTATGGACTTGCTACTGTCTGCACGGGCTGTTGCTGTGCCTGTGGAGTGGATGGAGAGTTGTCAAAGTGGAAAAGGGGCCTACAGCTTTAAGAATATTAATATCACAACAGAAGTAATACGAGGGTGAATCAAAATTCATCTGCACTTTGGTTGTAGAACTTATTTTAATCAACTATTAGAAAAGACATAATTTTTTCAACATAAATCTCCTTGTTTTCAATACACTTTGTCTATCTGTCAACAAGCTATTGTATTCCCTTATATAAAAATGGTTTTAGGCCGAGCTGCGAGCTTTGAATTCCCCCAAGAATTCATTGGTTGAATGGATGGTTATTTGAAAGGTTAAGTTTGATTGAATGGTCTGTTGATTGAATGGTTGTTTGATTAATTGGTTGTTGGATTGAATGACCTGTTGATTGAACAGTCTATTGACAGAATGATCTGTTGACAGAATGGTCTGTTGATTGAACGGTCTGTTGACAGAATGGTCTGTTGATTGAACGGCCTATTGACAGAATGGTCTGTTGATTGAACGGTCTGTTGATTGAATGGTCTATTGACAGAATGGTCTGTTGATTGAATGGTCTGTTGATTGAATGGTCTGTTGATTGAATGGTCTATTGACAGAATGGTCTGTTGATTGAACAGTCTGTTATTTAAATGGTCTGTTGATTGAATGGTATGATGTTTGTGCATCCTCTTGAAGACGCCTAAGTCTATGCATTGGCTCTATGTTAATTGAACGGTCTATTGACAGAATGGTCTGTTGATTGAACGGTCTATTGACAGAATGGTCTGTTAATTGAACGGTCTATTGACAGAATGGTCTGTTGATTGAACGGTCTATTGACAGAATGGTCTATTGACAGAATGGTCTGTTAATTGAACGGTCTATTGACAGAATGGTCTGTTGACAGAATGGTCTCTTGATTGAATGGTCTGTTGATTGAATGGTATGATGGTTGTGCATCCTCTTGAAGACGCCCAAGTCTATGCATTGGCACTCAGGCCGTCTTAACTTTTATCTGTCTGTGTTAGGTATACCACAACAAGCAATAATTTACAGACCAAATGAAACCAGAAGTAGGGACCAACCATGTAAATGATGGATAGAGGGCATAACAGGGTCCATGGGAATCTCGATACATGAAGCCCATAAACAGGCAGGCTCCCGCTGTTTATGCTTCACCTCAACATCGTAAGGCACAAGAGAAACAAGATGAGATGAGATGAGTGTTAGGTTGGAGTGTATTCTTCCGACTATGTACTGAAGTACCACCTCCCCATGGACTGTTACAGAGCTCTCCTCCCTCTCACCAAGCCGAGTAACCGTGGGGTGTGCAAGGCCAGCAGTGAAATTTCACATCTGCTTATCAGGATGTAATGATATCATGAATCAGCACTGCACAAACAGACAGCCTGGGATAAGGCTAAGGTGGGTTCAATTTCCTCTACAGATTGTGGGTATTTCACCGTCAATAGACTCGCACCAGGGAAGCACTGGTTTGACAACATTCAACCGGTCAACAATCGCCTGAAGAAGTCAGATGTGTTGTCTGAAGGGTGCAAATATCACATCTCTGCTGTAAACAGGTACAGCGCATTTACGTCCAACATAAACATTTCAGGTGGCGGCCGCCGTCATTACGAAGCAGCAGCAGCAGAAGAAGAAGAAGAAGAAGAAGAAGAAGAAGAAGAAGAAGAAGAAGAAGAAGAAGAAGAAGAAGAAGAAGAAGAAGAAGAAACAACACAAGTCCATACTGAGTGTAGCCAAGGACAATAACCAAAACAGCTCACTGGTAACAAACCAACCACAGTAAGAAGATATGGAACGGCAACAGAATTCTATTACAAAACAGTGGGATACAAACACAAGTACATACCCAATGCTGGTGTCACAGATTGCTGAGGTGGCTGATGTGGCACTGGAGCTCTGATCTGCCCTGGATGTGAGGACTGGACTGCTGCAATGACAGGAAACATGCATGTGTAGTTATATCTAACGTCTTGTTTACGTTTAACTCTTCCTTGATGAAGTGTTAAGGTATGTAAGTCTTGTTTAGTCTTTCCTCTATCCTGAAGCTAAGAGGTGTCTTAGTTTTGTTTAACCTTTCTTCTATGCTAAGATATAAAGGTGTTTTATACTTTTTTATTTTCCCTCTTCTACCCTGAAGTTAAGCATTCCTTACATTCTTGTTTAGTCTCCTCTTCTACCCTGAAGTTAAGCATTCCTTACATTCTTGTTTAGTCTCCTCTTCTGCCCTGAAGTTAAGACATACCTCACATTCTTGTTTAGTCTCCTCTTCTGCCCTGAAGTTAAGACATACCTCACATTCTTGTTTAGTCTCCTCTTCTACCTTGAAGTTTAGACATACCTCACATTCTTGTTTAGTCTCCTCTTCTACCCTGAAGTTTAGACATACCTCACATTCTTGCTTAGTCTCCTCTTCTACCCTGAAGTTAAGACATACCTCACATTCTTGTTTAGTCTCCTCTTCTACCTTGAAGTTTAGACATACCTCACATTCTTGTTTATTCTCCTCTTCTGCCCTGAAGTTAAGACATACCTCACATTCTTGTTTAGTCTCCTCTTCTGCCCTGAAGTTAAGACATACCTCACATTCTTGTTTAGTCTCCTCTTATGCCCTGAAGTTAAGACATACCTCACATTCTTGTTTAGTCTCCTCTTCTACCCTGAAGTTAAGACATACCTCACATTCTTGTTTAGTCTCCTCTTCTACCCTGAAGTTAAGACATACCTTACATTCTTGTTTAGTCTCCTCTTCTACCCTGAAGTTAAGCATTCCTTACATTCTTGTTTAGTCTCCTCTTCTACCCTGAAGTTTAGACATACCTTACATTCTTGTTTAGTCTCCTCTTCTACCCTGAAGTTAAGACATACCTTACATTCTTGTTTAGTCTCCTCTTCTACCCTGAAGTTAAGCATTCCTTACATTCTTGTTTAGTCTCCTCTTCTACCCTGAAGTTTAGACATACCTTACATTCTTGTTTAGTCTCCTCTTCTACCCTGAAGTTTAGACATACCTTACATTCTTGTTTAGTCTCCTCTTCTACCCTGAAGTTTAGACATACCTCACATTCTTGTTTAGTCTCCTCTTCTACCCTGAAATTAAGCATTCCTTACATTCTTGTTTAGTCTCCTCTTCTACCCTGAAGTTTAGACATACCTCACATTCTTGTTTAGTGTTCTTGTTTAAATGTAACGCTAGACATAGCGAACGATTAAATATACTTCATGTCTCTAAATCTAGGATATACATATAAAACAAGCTTAGCATACTCTGCCGCTCAGTTATGGAACAATCTTCCACAAGACACCACCAATCATTATACATACATTCGCAACATGTTTGAACACTACCTCAGTACAGACTACATACCCCCATAAACAAAAACAAAAAAAGACAATAATAATGGAAAATTATCTCAAACGACAACTAGCCAAAAAACATTCCCATATGTATGGCACGTGACACCTTCCTTAGGTATTTATAATGCCCATGTTAAACATTGCCTCAGTGAGTCATTTGTTTCTGATTATTTTTCATGCGTTATAATGCTATTGTTCTTTTGTTGTCAAAAATTTTCCTCATAAGTAATGTTGAATGAAATAATGTATGAGAGGAAATTGAGAAGGGCAGAATGTCAGATGGGCCTGCGTGCCCAATTCTTAACCCTTTGAAAATAAAGATTTTCGTTCGTTCGTTCGTTCATTTAGTCTCTTCTACCCTGAAGTTAAGACATACCTCACATTCTTGTTTAGTCTCCAGGGGAAATTGTTACTAGAAGTCCATGCGAAAATATCCCAGTCCTCTCCGGGGCATGAATGCCCAATGCAGGTTCCTGCTTTAGGACTTTTTTTTTTCCAACCATACTTATTTAGTCTTTCTACCCTGAGATTTTGACTTACCTTACAATCTTGATGAAGTGTTCGCTCTCCTATGCTGAGATTTTGACTTACCTTACAATCTTGATGAAATTTTTACTCTTCTACCATGAGATTTTGACTAACCTTACAATCTTGTTGAGCCTTTGCTCTTCTATCCTGAGATTTAGACATACCTTACAATCTTGATTAAGTCTTTGCTCTTCTGCCCCAAGATTTAGAAGCACCTTATAATCTTGTTTAGTTTTTGCTCTTCTACCCTGAGATTTAGAAGTACCTAATAATCTTGTTTAGTTTTTGCTCTTCTACCCTGAGACTTAGAAGTACCTTACAATCTTGATTAAGTCTTTCCTCTTCTACCCTGAGATTTAGACATACCTTACAATCTTGATTAAGTCTTTCCTCTTCTAACCCTGAGATTTAGAAGTACCTTATAATCATGTTTAGTCTTGCCTCCTCTACCCCAAGATTTAGAAGTACCTTATAATCTTGTTTAGTCTTTGCTCTTTCACCTGCAGTCTACAGGTACAGTAAGGATGTGTTCATCCCTTTTTTTCTATTGTCAAATAACCACAACTATTTCTCTTACAAATCTGGAGTCTGTCTACAGTTTATCCCAGCCTCAGGGATGCTAGACATAGGGTCATGTTGCTATTCTTAATCTCTCAAGGAGCCAACAGCCTTGGAAGAAATGCTTCATGTGCATCATCTGGAAGACTGTAAATTCTAACTCTTAAGTCTGACCCCTTGGGATTCTGCTCATCTGAACACTGAAAAGGGCCCACATCTACTGGAGTGAGGTTGGTGTAGAGACCTAACTCCCAGCCCACTACCAGAGTATCATCTTTAAGGGTGACTGTATTGATGAGTTTTCCTTCCCCTCTCCAATTCTGAAATCACAATTTTATTTAGTGGTGGTGGGGGGAGGAGAGGGGGTGCAAAACCAGAACCAGAACCTCACATCTATGGAGAAGCATCATCATCCAGTGCCTTGCCAGCTGGCGTGGGCAATCATGCCTCTCCACAAATTACGATCTCCATCATGGATAAATTGTGTTGACTCCTTTCTATGCCATGACACAAAACTGTCAAGAATCTTCACGCTGTCTTCCTCTATCTCTTTTTCGCAAATCTTTCCGGTGGTCACAAGATATTCCAGTTTTTGTCTTCTCATAATGTGGACAAAAAAACAATGACTGCTTCTTTATGATGTTTGTGATAAGTTGTCTTTGTGACTAAGCTTCCCTTAAAACATCCTGATTGCTCATTTTGGCTGTCCAATTAATTGTCAGCATTCTTCTATAATTTAACCAGATTGTGATTCAGCCCAGAACAGACTGGAGCTATGCCTATGTTGATCATGTTTTCTCCACAGGTTTTGCCATGTCATTGTTAACAAACTCTAACCCAATGCCTAGAGGGAAGAAGAAATGTACACTGATTGCCCTTCGACATAAAGATGACACAATGTCAGAGAAGTTAATACCAGCCAAAGGATCACCAAGAACATTTTTACAAGGTTGGCATCCTCTAGACAGATTCCATCCCAGGCAACGGGCCCTATCTATACGTGGCTATGTTTCCTTTCCTAACAATTTTGCCAGAGCAATGATGTTACAGCCTACTCTTGTGAATTTCACAGCCATGGGATATTTAACATCCGCAACTTGCACATACGGCTTCCTGTTTCTTAGCCCTTATATGAGAAATTTCACTACCCAGAGATCAGGGGGCATGTGATGTCATTAGGTACAAATGCTTCTTGGAAACATTCCAGGCCCTCTGCTGGGACCAAACCCGGTATCGGTCAGCATAACTCAATGGATAAGAGCACTCGTTCTTATACATCCAGTGTGCTGATGCCGAGGTAGACAGGTTGGGGCTACCTACCAAAGCCAAATCTTTCAGCCATCCCCCCCCCCCCCCATCAACTGAACAACAATCACACAGACAGGTTGAAGCTATCTACCAAGGCCAGACCTCTCAGCCACCACTCCGCCCATCAACTGAACAACACAACCACACAGACAGGTTGGGGCTACCTACCAAGGCCAGGCCCCTGCGCTGTGTGACCCAGGATTAAACCATTTCCTTGCGACAGACCAAACTGCCCGGCTGGGTCAGGTATTCCAGCTGCAGGCTTGGCAGGAAAGCCAGTGGGTCCCAGCGGTCTCAAGTGACTTGCTCCAGGTGTGCCACCAGATGGCAGAGTTCCCAGAGTTGTCGACTGAGGGCTGGGTTTGGCAGCTGCTGGAAACAAAGTGTAGTGGAAGTCAGCGAAGAGGAATGGATAAGAGCACTTGTTCTTAAAAACATCCGGTGTGCTGATGCTGAGGTAGCAGATTCAACCCCTACACCAGTTAGTTGGGCTAAAATGTTGACTTCTCGTCCTTGACATAGAGACGGAAATAACAAGCACCTCAGAAGTCAGGAGTGGGTTCAGGTGATAGCAAGGGACATTGGTTATAGGGAACCACATGCAAAAATCAGTCCAGTGTACCAGAAGTAGTACCATGTATGGACTATGTTTGAGTTCAAAGCGAGAAAACGCAATAAAATAAAATCACAAAGTGTAAGTGTTAGAATTAAAGCTACAGACATAGGAACTCTTGTCTATGCAGTTGGTTGGTTGGTTAGTTAGCCAACCAATCATTCTCATTTTACATCAAACTGTTAACTCACAAGTGCTCGGATACCTTCAAAAGCAATTACCTCAGCTTGTAGCTACTGACGACGCTGTAATGTTGCTTAGACTGGTCTATGAAAGTCACATTGTAATTACAGTGTTAGGTATTTTGAAAGGGATCCAGTTTGGCAAGTCCCTAGGTACGGAAAATAAAATCAGGCAACACAGCCCTTGACCTTTCATCTCTGCTTCAAAATCTGTCTATCTAGGTCTATGGTTAGGATTTCCCATGTCTGCTATCTGATTATGTATGACTCACTGAGGAAGCAGTCACCTGGTATTAGGAAACATTAGAGGATGTATGACTCACTGAGGGAGCAGTCACCTGGTATTAGGAAACATTAGAGGAGTATGACTCACTGAGGAAGCAGTCACCTGGTATCAGGAAACATTAGAGGAGTATGACTCACTGAGGGAGCAGTCACCTGTTATTAGGAAACATTAGAGGAGTATGACTCATTGAGGGAGCAGTCACCTGGTATTAGGAAACATTAGAGGATGTATGACTCACTGAGGAAGCAGTCACCTGGTATTAGGAAACATTAGAGGAGTATGACTCACTGAGGAAGCAGTCACCTGGTAATAGGAAACATTAGAGGATGTATGACTCACTGAGGAAGCAGTCACCTGGTATTAGGAAACATTAGAGGATGTATGACTCACTGAGGGAGCAGTCACCTGGTATTAGGAAACATTAGAGGAGTATGACTCACTGAGGAAGCAGTCACCTGGTATCAGGAAACATTAGAGGAGTATGACTCACTGAGGGAGCAGTCACCTGGTATTAGGAAACATTAGAGGAGTATGACTCACTGAGGAAGCAGTCACCTGGTATTAGGAAACATTAGAGGAGTATGACTCACTGAGGAAGCAGTCACCTGGTATTAGGAAACATTAGAGGATGTATGACTCACTGAGGAAGCAGTCACCTGGTATTAGGAAACATTAGAGGATGTATGACTCACTGAGGAAGCAGTCACCTGGTATTAGGAAACATTAGAGGAGTATGACTCACTGAGGAAGCAGTCACCTGGTATTAGGAAACATTAGAGGATGTATGACTCACTGAGGAAGCAGTCACCTGGTATTAGGAAACATTAGAGGAGTATGACTCACTGAGGAAGCAGTCACCTGGTATTAGGAAACATTAGAGGATGTATGACTCACTGAGGGAGCTGTCACCTGGTATTAGGAAACATTAGAGGATGTATGACTCACTGAGGGAGCAGTCACCTGGTATTAGGAAACATTAGAGGAGTATGACTCACTGAGGGAGCAGTCACCTGGTATTAGGAAACATTAGGGGAGTATGACTCACTGAGGGAGCAGTCACCTGGTATTAGGAAACATTAGAGGATGTATGACTCACTGAGGAAGCAGTCACCTGGTATTAGGAAACATTAGAGGAGTATGACTCACTGAGGAAGCAGTCACCTGGTATTAGGAAACATTAGAGGATGTATGACTCACTGAGGGAGCAGTCACCTGGTATTAGGAAACATTAGAGGATGTATGACTCACTGAGGGAGCAGTCACCTGGTATTAGGAAACATTAGAGGAGTATGACTCACTGAGGGAGCAGTCACCTGGTATTAGGAAACATTAGGGAGTATGACTCACTGAGGGAGCAGTCACCTGGTATTAGGAAACATTAGAGGATGTATGACTCACTGAGGAAGCAGTCACCTGGTATTAGGAAACATTAGAGGAGTATGACTCACTGAGGAAGCAGTCACCTGGTATTAGGAACATTAGAGGATGTATGGACTCACTGAGGAAGCAGTCACCTGGTATTCAGGAAACATTAGAGGAGTATGACTCACTGAGGGAGCAGTCACCTGGTATTAGGAAACATTAGAGGATGTATGACTCACTGAGGGAGCAGTCACCTGGTATTAGGAAAACATTAGAGGAGTATGACTCACTGAGGAAGCAGTCACCTGGTATTAGGAAACATTAGAGGATGTATGACTCACTGAGGAAGCAGTCCCCTGGTATTAGGAAACATTAGAGGATGTATGACTCACTGAGGAAAGCAGTCACCTGCGTATTAGGAAACATTAGAGGATGTATGACTCACTGAGGAAGCAGTCACCTGGTATTAGGAAACATTAGAGGAGTATGACTCACTGAGGAAGCAGTCACCTGGTATTAGGAACCATTAGAGGATGTATGACTCACTGAGGAAGCAGTCACCTGGTATTAGGAAACATTAGAGGAGTATGACTCACTGAGGGAGCAGTCACCTGGTATTAGGAAACATTAGAGGAGTATGACTCACTGAGGAAGCAGTCACCTGGTATTAGGAAACATTAGAGGAGTATGACTCACTGAGGGAGCAGTCACCTGGTATTAGGAAACATTAGAGGAGTATGACTCACTGAGGAAGCAGTCACCTGGTATTAGGAAACATTAGAGGATGTATGACTCACTGAGGGAGCAGTCACCTGGTATTAGGAAACATTAGAGGAGTATGACTCACTGAGGAAGCAGTCACCTGGTATTAGGAAACATTAGAGGATGTATGACTCACTGAGGGAGCAGTCACCTGGTATTAGAAAACATTAGAGGATGTATGATTCACTGAGGAAGCAGTCACCTGGTATTAGGAAACATTAGAGGATGTATGACTCACTGAGGGAGCAGTCACCTGGTATTAGAAAACATTAGAGGATGTATGACTCACTGAGGAAGCAGTCACCTGGTATTAGGAAACATTAGAGGAGTATGACTCACTGAGGGAGCAGTCACCTGGTATCAGGAAACATTAGAGGATGTATGACTCACTGAGGGAGCAGTCACCTGGTATTAGAAAACATTAGAGGATGTATGACTCACTGAGGGAGCAGTCACCTGGTATCAGGAAACATTAGAGGATGTATGACTCACTGAGGGAGCAGTCACCTGGTATTAGGAAACATTAGAGGATGTATGACTCACTGAGGGAGCAGTCACGTGGTATTAGAAAACATTAGAGGATGTATGACTCACTGAGGAAGCAGTCACCTGGTATTAGGAAACATTAGAGGAGTATGACTCACTGAGGGAGCAGTCACCTGGTATCAGGAAACATTAGAGGATGTATGACTCACTGAGGGAGCAGTCACCTGGTATTAGGAAACATTAGAGGAGTAATGACTCACTGAGGGAGCAGTCACCTGGTATTAGGAAACATTAGAGGAGTATGACTCACTGAGGAAGCAGTCACCTGGTATTAGGAAACATTAGAGGATGTATGACTCACTGAGGAAGCAGTCACCTGGTATTAGGAAACATTAGAGGATGTATGACTCACTGAGGGAGCAGTCACCTGGTATTAGGAAACATTAGAGGAGTATGACTCACTGAGGAAGCAGTCACCTGGTATTAGGAAACATTAGAGGATGTATGACTCACTGAGGGAGCAGTCACCTGGTATTAGGAAACATTAGAGGATGTATGACTCACTGAGGAAGCAGTCACCTGGTATTAGGAAACATTAGAGGATGTATGACTCACTGAGGGAGCAGTCACCTGGTATTAGGAAACATTAGAGGATGTATGACTCACTGAGGGAGCAGTCACCTGGTATTAGGAAACATTAGAGGAGTATGACTCACTGAGGAAGCAGTCACCTGGTATTAGGAAACATTAGAGGATGTATGACTCACTGAGGGAGCAGTCACCTGGTATTAGGAACCATTAGAGGATGTATGACTCACTGAGGGAGCAGTCACCTGGTATTAGAAAACATTAGAGGAGTATGACTCACTGAGGAAGCAGTCACCTGGTATTAGAAAACATTAGAGGAGGCTTTTAATATTTGTTATTCTCGAAAATAAACTGCATTCCCTTCTCCAGACTCACAAACCAACAGGGTGTGCAAGTCTAGTACTGGAACTTTACATCGCAGGCAGGCTTAGAGGAAGTGAGGACAAGCCTTTAGAAAGTTGAATGGAAGCCTGCAGATGTGGATGTACAGAAGAATATGTCGTATTTCATGGAAACAAATATAGAGGTTCTAGAAAAACAGGGAATGACAAGAGAGATGATGGAAAGAAATTTTTTTAAAAAAGAGAGGCAAGTGAAATATTTTGGCCACGTTAAAAGACAAAGTTGGTTGTATATCCTTTAAAACAAAATTTAGTTGCATGTCCTTCACAGGACGTAGCCTTCAACCCCTGCATTTTGGCTGTTTGTGATTCCTTGGGCAAGTTTTATGTTCAGTAGTTTGCCATTGTTTTCTGAACGAACCAGCACCTATACCTTTTTCGAAAAAACCAACACCGCTGTGCTTTTGAACCCGGGTATAAGGGATTACGAATTGCGTCCATAACTCCTTCACCATGGAGACTGATTTCCATTACTTTCTGAATGAACGGCACTCATACCTTTGTATGGAAAGCAACACAAGGAGTCTGCTTCCAAATCCCCCACAGCTGTGTTTCGACCGCAGCTAAGTGGATAATGAATTGCATTAGTAATGACTTTGCCACAGGAGCCAGCTAAAAGACATAACACTCTTATAAAAACCACACTGGAGGGTAAAGTTGAAGGCTATGAGCAAGAGGCAGACAATGATACAAGTGGGAAGATAACATCAAGAGATGGACAAACAGCAGTCTGATAGAATGTACAATCAAGACAAGAGATAATGTTGATCCATTGCAGCCAACCTTCATTGTGGAGATGGCACCTCAGGTTAGGATTCAGCCCAGCTCATAAGGGACTGGTTGATGTGTCCTCCGTGAGTTTTAGGTACTTCACTGTCAACGGTCTCCAACCCAGACGGTACATGAGAGATACAAGGTGTACAAATGAACCAAATGAACTGCTGGAGTGACAGACTGGTTTCGATACTGCAGTTCAGCTTAAGTTTTAGGATGGCACAATTCACACTTAAATAGTTCAGCAAGGTGCTCACCAAATCTGACACCCCTACAATGCGCCTGCTGCCTTCAGGCAGCATTGGGAGGGTGCAAGCCTTATCCTAGTACCAAGAAATACAACGTATAGATTAAATATCATGGATGGCACTTTATACGATATATCACTCATGCAGTACGCACCTGATGAGATGCATCAAAATATACCACGAAATAAATCACTGCAAAATATTGTCTGTGACCTCCATATTTAAATTCACTAAGGTGATACATTGTATTGAAGACAAAGGTCAGATGGAGATGGATATAATAAGAGTTTATCCCAGACAGCATTGACATTTACCTTCATTTTTTGTGGATTGAGGAGCTTGGGTGTGTCCAAAGAGATTTGGAGCTGAACTGACAGCAGAGGAGAACACACCATGTGGCTGATTCTGAGCAGGGGGTGCGGATCCAAACCCCAAAGAGGACTGATTCTGAAAAGAAGGAGATGAATTAATGAACAGTAAATGTGGACTGTGATACAGACACTGAAGGTGATATGAAGGACATACTTGTATGTTTATGAAATACAACTGAGAACAGTCAAAGGGTGAGCGGGGAAAGTGGTAATAGTCAAAGGGTGAGTCGGGAAAGTCACAATAGTCATAGTCAAAGGGTAATTGGGTGAAAAGAATAGTCAAAGGGTAAGCAGTGAGAGTAAGATAGGTCAATGGATAAGTGAGTAAAGTCAAAGGATAAGAAAGGATAGTGAAAAAAGTCAAAAGCTAAGTAAGGAAAGTCAAAAGATAAATACGGAAAGATATTAAAGCATAATTGTGGAAAGCAAGAAAATTAAAAGACTATGTGAGAAAAGTCAAAGGGCGAGTGAGAAAAGTCAAAGGGTGAGGGAGGAAAGTCAAAGGGTGAGTGAGGAGAGTCAAAGGGTGAGTGAAGAAAGTCAATGGGTGAGTGAGGAAAGTCAATGGTGTGTGAGGAAAGTCAATGGGTGAGTGAAGAAAGTCAATGGGTGAGTGAGGAAAGTCAAAGGATGAGTGAGGAAAGTCAAAGGGTGAGTGAGGAAAGTCAAAGGGTGAGTGAGAAAAGTCAAAGGGTGAGTGAGAAAAGTCAAAGGGCGAGTGAGAAAAGTCAAAGGGTGAGGGAGGAAAGTCAAAGGGTGAGTGAGGAGAGTCAAAGGGTGAGTGAAGAAAGTCAATGGGTGAGTGAGGAAAGTCAATGGGTGAGTGAGGAAAGTCAATGGGCGTGTAAGGAAAGTCAATGGGTGAGTGAGGAAAGTCAATGGGTGAGTGAGGAAAGTCAAAGGGTGTGTAAGGAAAGTCAAAGGATGAGTGAGGAAAGTCAAAGGGTGAGTGAGGAAAGTCAAAGGGTGAGTGAGAAAAGTCAAAGGGTGAGTGAGAAAAGTCAAAGGGTGAGTGAGGAAAGTCAAAGGGTGTGTGAGGAAAGTCAAAGGGTGAGTGAAGAAAGTCAAAGGGTGAGTGAGAAAAGTCAAAGGGTGAGAGAGGAAAGTCAAAGGGTGAGTGAGGAAAGTTAATAAGTGAGTGAGGAAAGTTAAAGGCTAAGTGAGGAGAGTGAAAGGGTAACTGAGGACAATAAAAGAGTAAATGAAGAAAGTTAAAGGCTAAGTGAGGAAAGTCAAAGTTACATGAAGAAAGTGCAAGTTGACTCAAAAAGAATCACTGTCCTCATGATAACACACAGCCTGACAGCCAGATGTTTTTACATTTACCTTCCCCCTAGAGGGTGTAAGCAAGGAAGGAATCAGTGACTTAGGAACAAAGATGTTGACATGCAAGCAGAGAATGTTCATAATGTTGATGTACTCACTTGGACAAATGGCTTTGGAGGAGCTGGCAGGTTTGTCGGGGTGCAAGCCGTAGCTGCACCACTAAAAGCAAAACTCGGAGTGCCTGGGGAGAAAAATATCACAAGTGAATGAAAAAGACAATAGATTCATATAGAATGTATATAGCAGAGAGTTATCATGGTTTCCTAACACTATGAGATATGTAGGCCTATTACTGAAAATATGGGAGGGCAAGATCGAGTCGATGTGAAAAAAGAGGATGTCTAGGGAAAACTACATCACACAAGCTTGCAAGGATATTGGGGAAGTGAGAATAGTCTAAGAGTAAGTGGGAAAAGTGAGAATAGTCAAAGGGTAAGTGGGGAAAATTAGAATAGTCAAAGGGTAAGTGGGGAAATTGGGAATAGTCAAAGCTGTAATTTGGGAAAGTGAGAATATGTCGAAGGTTAATTGGGTAAAGTTAGTATAGTCTAAGAAGTAGGTGGGGAAAAGTGAGAATAGTCAAAGAGTACATGGGAAAAGTGAGTATAGTCTAGGAGTAAGTGGGGAAAAGTGATAATAGTCAAAGGGTAAGTGGGGGAAAAGAGAATAGTCAAAGGGGAAGTGGCAAAAGGAAGAACAGTCAAAGGGTAAGTAGGGAACATGAGAACAGTCAAAAGGGTAAGTAGGGAACATGAGAATAGTCAAAGGGTAAGTGGGGAATATGAGAATAGTCAAAGGGTAAGTAATGAACTTGAGAATAGTCAAAGGGTAAGTGGGGAACATGAGAATAGTCAAAGGGTAAGTGGGGAACATGAGAATAGTCAAAGGTTAAGTGGGGAACATGAGAATAGTCAAAGGGTAAGTCAGGGAACATGAGAATAGTCAAAGGGTATGTGGGGAACATGAGAATAGTCAAAGGGTAAGTAGGGACAGTGAGAACAGCAGTGGGCAGTTATGGTTGGCCATCTCACACTATCACCAGTCCTGGGTCAGGTCGGTGTTCTTGTCATGATTATGTGTGCCATGGGAGTCAAGACATCCAGGCATTTATCTTTCTGACTTCCCTTGCTCTGTTCACATCAAATTTGCCAGTTTGGTTTGAAACTGATTGACTATATCTGCAATGATGTCTCTTGTATAATCTTCACTGTATTTTTTTTACTTCACATGGGGGTTCATAAAGTTTATATTCCATTGTTGTTTTGTAGACCAAAAGGTTTGCCTAGATATGTCGTATTCAGGCAGTCTTGGAGTATGTGATCTGCTGTCTACGGCACCAATCCACATAGTGCACATGGCTGATTTACCAATCTTGAATGTTGTATACATGTGGTTGCATAATCAACATGTGGTCAACTGTGCCCTGTTTTGAGTCACAGAATAATGAACTGTCCAGGTCTGTCCATAAAATGGTCGTCGTCGAGAATGCTGCAAGAATTGCGTTGGTACCAGTATTGCAATGACAAAAACAGTTTTAAGAAAGAAGCACAGTTGGTCATATTTATGTTCTTGGAACGATGTCACACTACCAGTTGCCTGGACTGCGTTTAATAACACTGTGATAAATTCTAGCCATGACAGACAATAGCGGTGAGGCAGAGTGACAGCAGAACTTGTCAACTTCCACTGAATGTTCTTCGATATTTCCTACAGTTAAAGGACCGTGACTGATTTATTATGCTAGCTTTGTTTGCTAATGGAGAGGAGCAATAAGAGAGACAGAGGGTGAGAGAAATGAGAGGAGATGGAGTGAGGAAGACAGTACGATGAATAGGAATGGGACAGGAATGTGAGGGTGATAATGGGGAAAAGAAACACAGGGGGGAGGAAAATGAGAGAGAGAGAGAGAGAGAGAGAGAGAGAGAGAGAGAGAGAGAGAGAGAGAGAGAGGAGAGAGAGAGAGAGAGAGAGAGAGAGAGAGAAGAGAGAGAGAGAGAGAGAGAGGAGAGAGAGAGAGAGAGAGAGGAGAGAGAGAGAGAGAGAGAGAGAGAGAGAGAGAGAGAGAGAGAGAGAGAGAGAGAATGTGTATTAAAGGATTAAGAATAGGCAAGCAGACCCGCCTAGCATTCTGCAAGTAAAATCAAATTGCATGAAAGCAACTTAATTAACAAGAGTTCACAAAGAAACAAGTCTTACTAGTCGCAGCCACCGCAGTAGAAAACGAGAATCCTGAGGCCCCTCCAGGCTGCCCCCCAAAGGCAAACGGCACATTTGCAGGCTGTGATGACCCTGCTGTGATACTACTGGCTGCTCCGCTGGTAGCCGCTCCTGGAGCTGATCCACCTCCAAATGGAAACACTGGTGTTGTAGTGGGGGCAGAAGGTGTGGTAAAACTGGCAATAGGAAACCGGGGTAATGATGATGATGTTGGTGCAGCTGGAAACTGGAAAGATGCCGCTGGTATAGTTGCTGCAGCTGGTGCAGCCACTTTGACCGCTGATGCTGGGGTAGATGTACAGTGATGATGCTGGGGTTGTGATGGTTGCTGCTGGTGGTAATGATGGAGGTGTTACAGCTGTTGCAACTGGGGCTGTAGTTGCTGCTGTCTGTGCAGGATGAGGAGTAGGCAGCAATGCCCGTTTAGCACCTGAAGAGACCAGACTTGCTAGCTCTACACCTGACAAGTATAGAGAGAAGCCTTTGTAACATGGAAAATGTCTAAAACAATTAATACTAAACTATAAACATTCATTAACTAGTTCCTTCATTCATTCAGTAGCATGTCCTTTGCAGAACCTCGCTCCCATTACAATCTTCCTGAAACCTCCTGTCATGAGCAAGATGTCCTACATCTGATACACACATCTGGAGATCATCTGCCATATCTTCTTTTTAGCCTTCCTCTTCCTCTCTTCCCAGGCATATCCCCCTCTGATTATTGCTCACTGGATTTAGGAGGCCTGGTGTTCCTTGCCAGTGAGAAGTCCTGATCGTTCGGGTCCCATTGATTGACGGACGTCGGTCGCAGCGATTGGGCAATCTTGAGCATAGCCTACGATGGGTAGCGTTGTGATATTCTGTTGTGATAATTTGGTGTGTCCAGTGTGTGCCGCGTGGTTACACACCCGCTTCACACGCGTGATCCAGGAACTGTTTCCGGATCCGGTCAGGGATATGCACTACTGACGAGCTCAAACGAGAGCGAAACTCGAGTATAGTGCTTCCATATTGACGTGGATAGGCCTTAGGTTCATACCAGAATGCGATCGGCGTTGCCAGTAGTGGGTTGTGCTCAATATTTAAATATACCCCTCTATTATTGTTCTCTCCAAACTTTCATGACGTTTCAAGTGACTAAAATATTTCAAATTTCCATGTTTTATGGTCAACCTTCTTCAATATTCACATCTTGACGTATGGAAGCATTTTTTCTTTTCTTTATCCACGATATTCTTAGAACCTGACTATAACATTTATATTCAAAGCATGTATGCGCTGTTCAGCTTGTTTAGTAAGTGTCCAAGTCTCACAGGCGTATGTTGCAATAAGAAAGATGCATTCTCTTAAAAATCTAATTTGTGTAATAGTTCTATCTGACCCACGCCATAATTTACTGAGTTGTTTTAGTTTTTACATTAACATGAACTAGTGCCTGCATATAACAGAAAGAATAAAATGGTATAACCAAATCACCAATATGGAGGTCAGCATGGCTGAATGGATCAGAGCACTTGCTCTGTAAGGCTGCTGCAATGGCAAAATTGTTAGGAAAGAATATCTACCCATGGGTAATTAGAACCTGTGACCTTGGATGGAATCTGTCTAGAGGAAGGAAACCTGACACAAATACATCCTGAAGTTTGGATATGATGACCTTTAAGTTTAAACCTGACATAAATACATCCTGAAGTTTGGATATGATGACCTTTAAGCTTAAACCTGACACAAATACATCCTGAAGTTTGGATATGATGACCTTTAAGCTTAAACCTGACACAAATACATCCTGAAGTTTGGATATGATGACCTTTAAGTTTAAACCTGACATAAATACATCCTGAAGTTTGGATATGATGACCTTTAAGCTTAAACCTTACACAAATACATCCTGAAGTTTGGATATGATGACCTTTAAGCTTAAACCTGACACAAATACATCCTGAAGTTTGGATATGATGACCTTTAAGTTTAAACCTGACACAAATACATCCTGAAGTTTGGATATGATGACCTTTAAGTTTAAACCTGACACAAATACATCCTGAAGTTTGGATATGATGACCTTTCAGTTTAAACCTGACACAAATACATCCTGAAGTTTGGATATGATGACCTTTCAGTTTAAACCTGACACAAATACATCCTGAAGTTTGGATATGATGACCTTTAAGTTTAAACCTGACACAAATACATCCTGAAGTTTGGATATGATGACCTTTAAGTTTAAACCTGACATAAATACATCCTGAAGTTTGGATATGATGACCTTTAAGTTTAAACCTGACACAAATACATCCTGAAGTTTGGATATGATGACCTTTAAGTTTAAACCTGACACAAATACATCCTGAAGTTTGGATATGATGACCTTTAAGCTTAAACCTGACACAAATACATCCTGAAGTTTGGATATGATGACCTTTAAGTTTAAACCTGACACAAATACATCCTGAAGTTTGGATATGATGACCTTTAAGTTTAAACCTGACACAGATACATCCTGAAGTTTGGATATGATGACCTTTCAGTTTAAACCTGACACAAATACATCCTGAAGTTTGGATATGATGACCTTTAAGCTTAAACTTACACAAATATGGGGTATTTGTAAAGTCTCACTACACTTTGTATGTAGAACAAATCTGAAAAAAGAAGTACATAACATCATCAAAAAATGTGCTAAAAACTTCATTAAATTAGTTACAACAGTCACTGCCATGGGTCTACTGCTGTTTTGGGGAAGCTGGAAAGTACCAATGAAGTATTCATTATAAAAGGTGTTGGAAATGTCCACTACGGGCTTCAAGACATGACTGTACACATCTCTTCATATTGTCAGATACCTTCTGCAACATGTCTGTTGTTATTTCCATGTGTATCAACTGCCATTTCAAAACACTTGTCCAACCAAACAAAATTCTTTCTTCCGTTGGTAACACCATTCTGTTCGGACTGCTCCAATGATGGACTGTAGAGCACATTTTTTTATGACATCATGTACTTCATTTTTCAAATTTGTTCTACATATAATGTATTGAGACTTTACAAACACCCTGTACATGCTAAAGTTCGGGATACGCTGACCGCTCGTCTGCCTATTATTAAAGTCTTACATGCATACAATTCCCTCAACACAAATCAAATGTTTCACAAACCTCCTCTCCTGGCCCCCTCAGCAGTCAGCGGCAATGCTGGTGTAGTGGCTGGGGCGGCCTCCTTGTGGGAGTAGAACATGTGGTATGCCACCAGCATTCCATCGGTGGACAACAGGTACATAACTGGGCAAGGAGGCAGGGTCTTGCTCTCACCTGACAGGGCACAGACAGATCACTTAATGGTGAATTATATGAACAAATAATTAAATGAAAACATAATAATTCATACTGCAAAATTAGAATAATTACCGCACTAAAGTAAATTATACCAAAAGCATGATAATAATTACTACCACAAAAACATGACATTCTTCTGACCCTGATTTTAGACCTGAACGCCAACACCTTTTGGTGTGTGATGATGATGTGTATGTCAAAAAAAAATTAATATCTCCACTTACAAGCAGCACTGGCACTTGAATGGGGTACTTCTGATTTACAATTACATGTCTAACAAAGCAGGTTTCAAAATTATTTAAGGAGTCTGAAAATGTTAAAAATTATCTTAGTAAAATCGTTATTAACCAATGGTTCATGTAAAAATGCTCAGGTCTGTTCAGGCAATGAATTTATAATTTCTGGCACCAAAACCTCTCAAATATATAACAACAAACTGATCCCCATAAGTTATACTGGCATCTTGCTGTCTTCATAGACGATAGTTTGTTACATTGTGCCTAAAAAAAGGCATAACCACAACCCATGGCTGGGACCAAGGATGGAGTTATACCCCTTTATAGCACAAAGGCTGGGCTGAAATGTAGACACTATGTATTGTCCGTGAAGCATGATCCCTCCCTCAGTCTGCAGAGTGTACTCCAGAGGAAAGGTAACACCAATATAGTCTGGAACAAGACAAGCTGTAGAATATGCCACATCTGCAAAGCAATGCTCTGAATGTCCGCCTGTAGGAGCTTCGATTCAAGACCAGTTGCCAACCAAGACTTTGGGCCTGGGCTGCCCTGCCATTTAGTCTTGAGGTTGCATTTCCTTGCACTAAGATAAGTGCTAGTAGCCTCCCAATTGTGCTCATCTGCCCAAAGTCACTGGCACAATGTGGGGTGTCGGGTTTCGTGAGCACCATCCAACATTCGGCACCAACAGAAAGCAGGTAGTACCGTCTATTGTCATATGGTGGCTCAGTCATATCTGACATAGACCTTCACCATAATTACAACAAACATAAAACAATAGCTTATGACAACAAATAAACTGAAGCAACTAACAACACTTTTGTGTAAGGAATGGTCACAGCTAAATGTTAGGATCAAGTCTGACTGTTGCGATGTGAGAGGTAACTCTCAAATGTATAACAACAAACTGATCACAACTGTATGTTGTTTGTCCATCAAGAATGATGATTACCATTCATTTCATCCAGTGGGGTTGAAAGTATGGAGCCGTGAGTTCTAAGATGGCTGATAAGGCCTATTTTGGCTCAAAATGTTCTTTGACAATGTGGGCAATGAATGCTTGACGTTCCAGGAGGATCTTCTGCAGTGGTTTTTCTGTCCAGCCTTTCCTTCACATCTCTTGCAGTCCTGGTTGCTTCACAAGTGACTGCAACCTTGCGTAATGATGTACGCCACAAATTTTGGTCTTTGCAGCAGTCTCCCAGGTGTCAAGATGAATTCCAAAAACTTTCAGTGAGATTTTACCATAATGCAGTAAAACATTTGTTTATGAATCCTGTACTCTGGCATGCGAGTTAAGTGACCAGCCCAGCAAATCTGATTCTTCATTAGTAGAGTGTGGATACTGGGCATGGACGCTCTTTCTAGAACTTCAGTGTCTGGGATCACAATAAATACAACAAACATAACAATAACTAACTTATGACAACATATAGAAGCTGTTTGTCTCTTTGTTATTGTTGTATATAATGTTTTAGTTTCATTAGCCTCTTTCAGGTAATCATTGTTAGTTACTCTGGCAGTCCAAGAAATTTGCAACATTCGTCTCAGGAACTACATCTCTGTTGCTTCCAAGTTCTTCTTAATTTGTTCATTTACATTCCAAGATTCACTGCCATACAGCAAAACAGGTTCTATATAGCATTTAAGCACTCTCTTTCTTACATTCAATGACTCCAAAATATAAGTAAGAAAATATTATCAAAGTACAACACATAATAATTGGTGTATCACAACAAATATACAGGAGCAACTAACTTAGAACAACATTCTTGTGTGGGGAATAGTCCACAGCTAGGCCCACGGGGAAAGAGTCAGACTGTTGTGATGTGAGAGGCAGCTCAGCTCTAGAACAATCCTCCAGATTCCAGTGCTCCCAGCTGACCTGTGGACAACAAACATCAGCTCTATGCTGTTTTTATGTGTACATATTTATAACGTGACGAACATTTTTGCCGGTTGTATTATTTCTTTCCCGTGTCTCACGCTAATACAACATTATCAATACTTGGCAATATAACAATCTTTTTCACTATTTAACCAATTACAGGGTGGAACGTCCATTTCCGTCTAATGGCTTAAACGGGCAGACCGACCGAACACGCACGATACTATTATCATTGTAAAAATGCGATCTCTTGGCTTTCCGATACTTCCGATGGCTACTTTCGCCGATACCTTGACAACGTGACCGCCATTTGCAAGCGCCTACTATGAATTTGAACGGACTTTTTAAAAATAGTTTTCGGGGTTTTTACGCTTAGTTTTTCAAAATGGATTTCGGCGATTCTTCAAGTGATAGCCAAGATTTCGCTAGGTTCAATTTAAGTGACATTAAAGGGCACGAAGTTGACTATTAATCGCAGCTAGATATCAGTGCAAAGCGTTACTTTGCATTAGCAGTCTGAGTCGGACTTTAAAGAAAGTGATTATGATTCTAAAAATGTGTTTGTAAATTGCCGTATAGATGACTGAAAATTACAAACAATAACTGTATTTCGTAAATATTTGTGTTCATATGTGGATAACTGGCAACAATCATGTTAGTAACATATTCTGCATGCTTTTCCCTTCATTGTGTTGTTCATTTAACTAAAATCGGTTGACTAACACCTTATTTGTGATGTTTTTACTAACGCAACCCTAAATTTTACAGAACCTGAAAAAACTTGCCCATTCAGGGATAAAAAACGGAACAGCGTCTGCCTTGTAAAGGGTTAAACACAGAGGCCACAATGAAAAGGTTGTAAGATTTACTGCCTGGCAATTTGGCAACATCTCATCAGGTGCATTGTGTGTTTGCCATGGGTCAATATTAAGTCAATCTTGGTGTACAATGAGTTTACCGTGGATCAGTGATAACTGCTTGTGGTGTATTTGATTGATTGTGGTTAACACTACTTGAAGATGTCAGCGGTATCACCCTGACATTGAACGTGTCATGGCCTTATATATGTGCTTAGGTGTGTGTCATCAAGTGTCATGGCCTGCTCATCTTTGTGTTGGCGGGACACAAGATATTATTGTTGTGCATGGCTGGTTACACTGTTATGACACAGGTAGGTTGTTGGGATGATGATTCCTCACATTGTCTAGATTAGTCTAACTAGTTGCCGAACAGATTGAGCATTGGTCTGAGTGGACTAAGCAACCATATTAAAACTACATTCAAAACAATGTTTTCCCGTAGTGAATTTGAATAACGAAGACACAAACAATAGATTGCACGATTTATTGCCTGGCATATTTCGCTGCATCTCGTCAGGTACATACTGCAGAACTCACACAACTTACGTGAAATTAACTAGATAAATCCTTCAAGTTGAAATATACACAATTTCGCACAGTAATGTCGATTGTCTACCACGGTAATTTTAAGCTGACTAACATGTCTTTCTGTTTACACAATTCTGGCTTGCGTTGATAGATCATAATTGCTTCTGCAAATTTTAACAAGTGAGTATTCTGTGTTCTAAACAACACGCGAAATGCAGTCTCTCTGGACACAACATGGCGACTGGCAACAATGTGCTTGCCGATTGAAGACGCCGGGAGCTTCCGGTGTGTCGGCTCCTCGTGGCTATCATCTCCTGTGTGTTGTATCTTGTTGACCCATTGAGGTATGTGTTCTAACACCCGTTTGTTAAGCTGTCTCTCCGTTCGGCCAATGTAAACGGCCTGGCATCTACATGTGAATTGGTAAATACAATTGTTTGTGGCGTACAGAGGAACAGGCTCTTTGACTGTTGGTGTAGGAATGGGTACGGTTTTACATCTAATGACTGGAGTTGCCGCACAGAATGTTTGACCTACTTCTGTAGTAAGCCGGTCTTGTAGACGTTGCATTACGTCATCCCCTCGAAAGGTTAGCTGGATGAATACCTTGAGTTTAGGGACTGTAGTTACGTCTGCTTTGGGTTTGGGCTGTTGGCAATGGCGCTTTATAAATCCTGTGGAGTACCCATTCAGGTTTAAGACATTCTTCAGAGTTTCAATTTCCTCTGTCAGTGTGTCCTGGGTGCATATCTTTCTAGCACGGTCAAACAAGGTCCGTACTAAGCCCCGTTTGTACTGGACAGGTGTGAAGCTCTGAAAATTTAGGTATTGGCCAGTCCATGTTTCTTTGCGATACACCGATCTTTGAATTGTGCCGTCTGCTCTACGTCTCATTAGAATATCTAGGAACGGTAACGCTTCGTTGTGTTCGTGTTCCATAGATAGAGAGATGTTTTTATGCGTCTTGTTCATTGTGGCCTGAAACGATGTTGCTTGTAGCTCGTCTGTGGTGATGATTAGTATATCGTCCACAATATGCCAGGCAATAAATCGTGCAATCTATTGTTTGTGTCTTCGTTATTTAAAACTACATTACCATTTAATGCCAAAACACATCTACAAACTCCAATCACAACATAATGCGGTTCGTTTCATTTATATAATTCACCTCTGGTCATTTACACAAGTTCACATTGTCTCATGTTTCTATCTAATTCACAATTAGCTGTACTTTAAAACACATCTATAAGAACAATATTAAAGCGTACATAGATGGCGGCTATATAAGTGGTAGCTTTTGCCATCATGTATCACGACCAGTTCAACCTGGACCACGAATGACCTTTCATTGTCAAGTCCAGGAGAGACCTCTCTTCTCCTGGATCCTGTTAAAACCGTGCTTCTCGCACCAGGCAAACTACCCCTTCGACTGTGGTAATGGTGTGAGTTTTAGTCACGCACAATTGGACAATGACAGAGTTATAAATCATATGAAGTGAATAATTCAATCATTCTTTGGCTGAAATATGTGCACCCTTTTGTTTGTGTTAAATTCACTAAGAGAATACGCTGTTTTGAATATTCCACTATTCTTTCCGTTCAGCCCTGAACATTTTAACATACATATTTTCTATTCTATTTATATAAGCCACGATAACATAGCTGATAGCAAACTGTGCTGGTAATACCATGAGAACGGACTAACACAAGCTCGAAGCCTGGGCTCATCATCTGCCAAAGTGAGGGAAAGACTGACCACATATTCCTCCGTGCTCTCAGGCCTACAAAACGTGAAGGCGCTATCACATCAGAGACCCATGGCAGGAAACTGCTTCATGGCAATTAACATAACTGCTAATCAAACACGGAGGAGTTTCTAGTGATATTATCATCAGGTTTTCTCAACGGTGTATCATATCTAGCGCCCATTAAACCAATTACAAACAGCTAAGAAACCAGATGTGCCCGCCGACAGGTGCAAATATCACAGTTCTGCTGCAAGCCAGCACATCGCATTTATGTACAAAACAAACATTTTGGACGAATAAAGAAGAAGAAGAATATTCAACGCCAGCATCATTTCCACACCTCTTGATTCAGAATGTCTAGTTCACTCCCTAAACTCTACTTTAGTGATTCCATCATATCTTTTTAATACTATTCTTTACAGACACCAGTTAATCAATGTTTGCAGTTTCTTAGAAACTATACTCATAGAATATTCTTCCCTTTTAGATAAGCTCTCAGTTCTCACCTTGTCATCCAGATTTCTGCCAACAATAGTCGTCTCTGTGGCATTGCTTGATGCCACCAAGATGACATCCCTGGAAGGAATAACACAATTCTTCTTACGTACACACCACAAGGTCTAGCGTTCATGGAGGATTTTATTTTCAACTTCTGCTAAAAAATTATGGATATGGACTGTATACAACAGAATAAGACAAGGATGGTATAGAGATAAGATGATGCATCAGGCAAGACAAAAAGCTTATTGTAAACAGATAAGTAAAATTATAAGATAATCATATTTACTAAAAAAGACAGCTAAATTCATACTAGAGACAACATTGCAGTTATAGTCACCTTTCAAGCAAATGAAAGAATAAGATAAATATATAAGAGAAAAAGAAAAAGGATAATATAAATAAAATACGAAGACTTTGGAACATCAGATGTCAGTCTATTTTAAGACATGTGTCTGTGGAACATTGTCTTTAACACAAACATTAAACAGTATATTTCTCACAAACATTAAACAGTATATTTCTAAGACACATGTCTGTGTAACATAGAGAATGAGCCATATGGGATAAAACTCGGTACAATGAAGTAAATCCTCTCGACTTTTTAAAAATATTTGCAAGCCAGAGAGGACAATAGATGCTCCAATCTCCACTTTAACATCCATGGCAGCATAGAGCGACTTTTTTTTTTTTTTTTTTTTTCCGCGTTTTCCATCCTGTTTTTAGGATATTGCGGTCAACACCAGCATCTTTCAGCTGTATGTTGATTCCTTGGCTAGATTACGCTCATCAGCACGCCACGACTTTCTGAGCGACCGGCTCCATACTCTCATAAGTCACTTTTGCGATTCGAACCACTGCTAATTCTCGTCGCGTCACGTGACGAGAGTATTCGGGGTTAGCGGAGAAAGCTGCTAACCCCTCGGCCACGGAGCCGGCTGATCATACTAATTCTGTGTTGACCGATCAGGTGTCTTGTGCCCTATCAAAATATTTGTTTCTAGTAGTGCCCCACTTCACTCCCATCTCCTTCACTCAGGATAAGGAAGCAGATTAAATTGTGTCTTTATAAGTCACCTCTTCACCCTTTCGCTCCTATAGTATTGATGATGTCTGGCCCATCCTTAGCCCTTCCCTGTTCGATCATCACCTTGCCCACCAAATGATGAGCTCCATTACTGACTTTCATGTCTGAGTGGCCAGGTACAAAAATGAAAGTCAGAAAAGACTAACTTTAATTCCCCCAACGTGTCATAACAGTACATTAATTTCATTAAACACAAAAAATTAATGATTTACATACCATTTTAGAATGAAATGAAAGAAATACTGAGCTTTTCTCTCCTCGCCATTACCAAAACAAACATCCTCAAAGTTGATATATGTAATCTTGTCCTTCTGAAATATGTATGAAAATAAACACACAAGTCAACATATCATAACAGACAAACCAGTAAACATATAAGTGATATTACTCTGGGAAGAGCAGAATAGAAGGACAAAAGTGGTATGGCACAAACACCAACATGGAGCTCATGGAGAGAACTAAACTACAACTGAACCAAGAGGTTAGGAACAGACGGAGGTACTGAATCGGAAATCATAGGACATTGAGATAACCTAAGAACAGTATAACAATTAAGTCCCTTCTCTGGAACCTATAGAGTAGATGAAATAGTGGGGGCCCGGAAATAAACCAAGTCGAGAGTTGGAGTCAGAAAAGGGGGGGGTGGGGGGGGGGGGGGGGGGGGGGGGGGTGGGTGTTTGTCATGAACAGATCTACATGTAATGGCAAAAGGTGGGATGATGGCTTGGAGTGAGTTGGATGAAGGCCTATGTTCCAATGAGGAATAAAGGGCAAAAGGAGACTCTGGGAAGGGTTGTGTGGCGTGCTTATGTCCGTTTTATAGACGTCAAACAATCAATAAACATATTAAATAAACACATTCACAAATCGGGCCTGAGTTCAGAAAGGTCAATTCTAGGTTACACACTGGGTCAACTTCATCTTGGCATACTGGACATGTGAAGCTAGCTCCCATGCTCATATAGCCCAATCAGCACCTGATGGCTGATGTGGTCAGTCTCACTACGGCCGTCTTTGCTTCTTAAGACAGTTTCTGGTATCCATAGTAACCTGGAAGTCAAGGTCAATTTCACACAACAGTCTTGATGGGGTGCCGGTGCTATGGCAAAGGGGTTAGGATTGAAATTTACAATCCTGCATTCCGTGTTTGAAACACAGCTGCGGAAGTAGACTACCTTGCAATAGTTTTCACACAATGGTATGAGTGGTGATCATTTAGAAAGCAACAGTAAACTACTGAATGTAAACTTGCTTAGAAATCACAAACGGCAAAAACATTATGGGGTTGACTGCAATGTCCTCTACAGAACATGCAACTAACTTTAATTTGATGGAGATTTGAACTCATGACCATGGACAGACAGGAAAGCTTGCTAGCCACTACACTTAATGCCTTCCCAAACTTCTTATAGTCCATGCTGTGCAACATTGGTGATCATGTCTGTTCAGTCTTCTGTCTCGTATACTGCCAACCATTTCTGATACTGATGTTCCTCCATGCCATGATGTCAAACAGTCCAGCATCTTCTCTCTTGGTCTCCCCCTGCCTGACGACATACTCCAGCCTTCCTCATCTTATGAGACGCAAAAATAATGCAAACTTCTTCTTATGCGAGTAATTAGTTCTCTTTGTAAGTTAGCGTTTTTCAGGATATCTTCGTTACTCTTTCTATTAACCACGGTGTTCTCATCACTCGTCTATAAAACCACATCTCCGCAGCATCCACATAATTCCTCACTAATCTACTAATTGTCCATGATTTGCTTCCATACATCAGGACTGACTCAATGTAACTTCTTCTTCTTCTTCTTCTTCGTTCATCCGGAGTTTTTTTTCGGATGTGATTGCGTTGTGCCTGTTTACAGCAGAGCTGCGTTCTTGCGCCGTTAGGCCGACACATCCGACTTCTGCGGGCATTTGTTGACCGGGTTAACCTTCCCGGGGGTTTCTTAGGACGTTTGACTCTCACTGTTGTGGTGTTATCCCCCATCCCAGCTGGTCCATATAGAACAGCCAAAGATCCTGGTCAGCCCTCAAGGGAAGGCAGGGGCAGACCATGGGCATTCCCCGCCATCCAAGGAGGCTTCCATAATTGCAGAGCCGATACATAGCGCTCTGGTACTGGGCTCACCCAAGGAATCGTCACGTCCTGCACATGGCTGCTTAGCCTCACTTCCGTATATTGGGCCTTCCGTTCACCATAGGCTGTTCTTCCGGAAACCAGAAGTATGCAGTCTGCAGATGACATCCACACAGTGAGCTTTCGATTCGGACTTTCCACGTAATGGATTTGCTATCCAAGCAATATTCCATTTCATGCCACTAGGACACTTTTCCACCTTTTATGAAGCCCACACAATGGGCTTTTGATTCGGACTTTCCACGTAATGGATTTGCTATCCAAGCAATATTCCATTTCGTGCCACTAGGACACTTTTCCACCTTTTATGAAGCCCACACAGCGAGCTTTCGATTCGGACTTTCCACATAATGGATTTGCTATCCAAGCAATATTCCATTTCATGCCTCTGGGTCTTCATGCACCTTTAAATGTCAACCTGTATGTAGTTAAAGTAAGCTGAGGTCAACTTGAGCTTGTTGATATCTCCATAGAGCTTGTCCTCAAATGAAGCAGGTGTGGGCCAAAATATCTTTCTCTGTTCTGCATACGTTGGGCAATCCTGCAGCAAATGTTTTGCTGTCATTTTTCCAGTTCTACAATTACATTCATCGGTATCTCCTATCTTTAGTTTATTGAACAAGTGGTATTTCAGCCTGTTATGTCCTGTGCGGACTCTGAAGATTGCTACTTGTTCTCTTCGGTCGAGTTTGTAATATGCATCATCCTTCTGATGGCCTGGATGCTCAGATTCCCATTTGGTTCTATAAGTGCTTTTTATCAACCTCTTTGCCTCATTATAGGTTATGTCTATGTCAGGCTGTGGTAGTCGTCCGCCCTCTTTTGCCAGTCTGTCAGCCTCTTCGTTTCCAGGTATACTGCAATGTGATGGGATCCACTGTATTACAACTTTTTTGGATTTCTGGCATAGACCATGGAGTGCTGCTCTTAGGTCAGTTAGTTCTGTGCTGTTATTGCTCTTGAGTATTGAGACAGCTGACTTTGCATCTGTGAAGATAGCTATTTGCTTCTCTTTATTTTCCTCCATCAGGAGCATTTCTGCTGCAGTTTTCAAAGCCTCTACCTCCGCTTTGAAGTTACTTGAAAATTTTCCAGTTGCCATTGAATGTGTTTTTTTCACTCCATTTTTTAAATTTAGGAGAATTCCTCCTCCTCCATTCTCTATTGAATTTTTGGCTGATCCATCTGTATATGCATGGGTCCAATTCCTGCTTGGGTAATGTTCTTTTATGTAGTTTAGGGTTATTTCTCTTCTTTCGGTTTCATGCTGAGTGTTCTTTTTCTCAATACCAGGAATGTTTTCTATCATCTCAGGCAGTTGCTGCTGTCTCCAAGCTGGGAACTCGTGTGCATTGTGTATGGGCTTGACTGTTGATATGTTAAGTATAGGATCTGCCCTAATCCTTCGTTTTGCAGTTTCTACAAAGTTGCTACGCTTCAGTCTTCCCTTTCCAAAACCATTAAATCTGTTGTACATAGGGTGGTCTGTCAATCTTCTAAATTTTTCAGCTTGTTGCTGGGCTCTGCTATCTCTTCTATCCTGCATTGGTTGTAAACAAGTGATCTTTTCTAGTTCATTAATAGGCGTTGTCTTCAGGCTTCCAGTTATGATTCGCATTCCTTGGTTTTGGACTCTACTTATTTTGTTAAAGTTTGACTTAGCTGCTGTTGCCCAAGCTGCAATGCCATATTCCAGTACTGGCCTCACCCGTCCAGTATATAACTTCTTGAGAACTTTCTCATCTGCTCCCCACGTTGTACCAGCAAGCTTTTTCATGATTGCCATTCTCTGCCTTGCTCTTGTTCGATTTTTCTCAACCTGTGTCTTCCATGTCAGGCGACGATCAAAGGTGACTCCTAGATAGTTTGGATTTTCTTCATGGCGCAATATTTTTCCATTCACTACCAGCTTAGGTTGCTGAGTTTTAGTTGAGAGGGAGAACACTGTGCATGTTGTTTTCTCCTCACTTATCTTCACTAGCCATGATTTTGACCAGTCCTCTAGCGCTAATAAGGCTTGCTGTATTCTGCTGTTAGCTGTACTAATATATTCTTCAGATGTCCATATGGCTAGGTCATCTGCAAAGGAGGATGTGTGTACTCTGGCTGGAAAATTTTCTGTGATGTCATTTATATATGCTAGGAATAATGTTGGTGAAAGAACTCCTCCTTGGGGGACACCTTGCTCCAGCAGCATCATTTTGCTTGTTTGTCCTTGTACTTTTGTCCTGGCAGTTCTGTTCTCAAGGTAGTGGCTGATCCATTTATACATTTTTCCACAAACATGCATGTTTTGCAGTTTTACTTTCAGTCCTTCCTTCCATACTTTATCAAATGCTTTTTCTAAATCTATCCAGACTGCTAGTGTGTGCTTTTTCTCTTGGAAGGCATCCTCTATTTCCTGAGCTATATAGGTTATTTGATCTTCAGTGGATCTGTATTTTCTGAATCCTGCTTGGTGTGGTGTTAAGAGTTTGTTTTCTTCCAGATGCCATGTTAGCCTGCCATTGATAATGCTTTCCATTAATTTTCCTACACAGCTAAGTAGACTGATAGGTCGATAGCCATTTGGTTCTTCCAGGTCTTTTCCTTTCTTTGGGACTGGTATTAGTATAGCTTCCTTCCATGCCTGTGGGACTATTCCTCTCTTCCAGCTGTTATTTAGGACTGCTAGTAGTTTCTTCTTTGCCTTGGTGCCTAGTCCTATTAGCATTTCATTTGTGATTCCATCCTTTCCTGGTGATTTCTTCTTTTTTAGGGTATTCATTGCCTGTTCCATTTCTTCCATTGTTAGATTTGCCATCATATATTCTGCTGCTGTCTCTGTATTTATATGATGTATCTGTTTGTCTTTGATTGCTTTCTTCTGTTCGGTTGTAATATCAATGTGGTTTGCATTTGCATAGTGTTCCATTAGTGCATTTGCAGCCTTTTTGCCTGTAAGCAAGGCATTTCCTTGTTTAATTGTTATTTGTTTGTTTCTAGGTCCTTCATTGTTCATGGCGTTCACTAGTTTCCATAGTTTGTTTCCATCCCTGTCAAAATTCAGGTTTTCTGTTTTTTCCCTCCAACAATCTCTTGTTGTTTGATTTACTGTTCTTTTATATTTTGCTGAGATGGCTTTGAGAGAGATGTTTGCTTCAATTGTTTGTTCTCTCTCTGCTGTCTTCCTGGCATCTTCAACTTTGTCCTCCAAACTTTGTAGTTCTTCAGTCC
The DNA here is from genome assembly GCA_014155875.1 of Cepaea nemoralis. Lineage (NCBI taxonomy): Eukaryota > Metazoa > Mollusca > Gastropoda > Stylommatophora > Helicidae > Cepaea > Cepaea nemoralis. Next base: position 43,536 of record JACEFZ010003680.1, on the reverse strand, counting down.
AGTATGGTTTGTAATTTTTCCTCGCTCCTCTTGGAATGGACTCAGTGGCTGCCTGTATTATCGCTCTGTTTAGACTTTCCACCATTTGCTTTATGTTGCCATATCGTGTATTTATGTTTTCACAATATTTGTCTGTTAGTATGGCAAATCTGTCCCAATCTGCTCGTTTGTAATTCCAGCGGGGCAAGGGCTTTTGCTCCTGTGGAACATACTCCATATTCATTTCAAGCTTGATTGGTCTGTGGTCACTACCTGCTAATTGGTCCAGCACATGGCGATCGATTTTGTGGAGGATGTCTCCTGTGCAGAAAGCTAAGTCTGGAGTAGAAGTGGTAAGCCATCTTCTGGAGTAGAAGCTCGGTGTGTCATCCGCTTTGTTGAGTAGATGGAGATTTGAGTCTATTTCCCAGTCCTCCAATTCATCTCCTCTTTTGTCAGTATCTGGGTATCCCCATCTTTCTGAACGGCTATTAAAGTCTCCGACAATAATGCAGTTTGTGTCAGTTATTTTCATGTTTGAGAGTGTAAGGTCCTTATCTGCTGGGCTATACAGATTGTAGATTCTTATTTTCACGTCCTTTATCATTATATCAACACCTATAATTTCCGTTTGGTTGTTAGAGATCACAGATACTTCGCTGCAAGGTATTGTATTTCGTGTAAGTATTAGAACTCCTCCTTTGTGTCCTTCGCGGTCGAAACGTGTGGCCTGATATCCTCTGACTGAGAATTTGTGATTGGCGTTGAGGTGTGTCTCTTGAATGCATGCCACATCTATTCTATCTTTATGAAGACGCTGTGTTAGGGAGTCTTTCTTCTTGTAAACTCCTTCAGCATTCCACTGTAGTATGTTGAGTGTCCGGGGTATTTGGTCAATAGCTCTTAACCTACTCCTCTGTGCCTTGACTCCACAGCACAGGGGAAGGTGACCACCAGTAGTCATGGGTGGACCCCCTCGAGGCAGGGGGCCCGGCACTATCACCGCCTGATGGGACTTCACGGGATTAGCACCATATCGATTAATTTTGATTTGTGACATCATGAATTAAGTTACGTTGCACTGCTTTGTCAAGCCTGTGGCTCAGTACATCCGATTTCGACAAGCATTTATTCGGGATGCTTTCCCTAGCCTTTGACTGTCCCCAGTCTACCTACAAGGCAGCAGGTTTGTGTGTCTCTTCGTCTGGTCCCTCTCCCTTGACCTGTCCGACATGGGTGGCCCTACCAGTAGCTGTGCTACCGTCGGCATAGCTCTTGGGGTCATTGGGACGCACAAGCCCCTCTACCTCGTCACGGTGGACACACAGCAGAGGGGCAATGTAACTTAAGAACCATTATCTGCCCACACTACATAATAAACGTTTAAAATATGAAAAGTCACTCACACTGACACTGGTCAAGATGATAACTGGCTGGTCTGAAGGCTGAGCTTGCACAGGCAGGTAGGCAGCCATGAACACATAGGTAGACTGCCAAACTACATCCACAACTATGGACACACCAGACAGGAACATTACAATAGAATCAACACTCTATAATATAACTGAAGACAACAAAATAATTTAATTCAAGCATGTAAAGTTACATGAATATCTAGACAAAATTATTATGGAAAAATAAGTCCTGTATGCAAACTGCTGATATTCAAACTCCCTTAGCAGTTTGAAATCGTAAAAAAAAAGCCAAAAAATGATACTGAGAAAATCAGAAAACTCACTCAGAAGAGAACATTTAAGACATGTATGAAATTGAGTGAAAGCAACCCTGGTGAACAAAAACATTGCTGTTCTTAAGTTGTATGTGTCTCAAAGCACATAAAGGACACTAAGCAGTCAAAGACATTCTAAAGGCACACAAGAATAACTTAATTAACTGGTCCTTTTATACTCTGAAGTGTGCAGCTTATATCACGTTCTCTCCTGCCCTATCACTCACTATGTATGTTAACTTTATTACTCATTTTCTAATTACAATGATATGAGAAAAGTATTAACACACTACAACTAAGCAACAATCATCATCATGTGCCATGCTAAGTATGTGTGGTAAAGGTTGACCAGCTCCCATGATCACCAGCTCCCATGATCACCAGTCTTTGACCAGATCGGTGTTTTTGTTTCAATTATGTCACATGACCAAGCCACCAAGGCATTTATCTATTTCCCCTCCCCCTGCTATTTTCTCATTAAGTTTGCCAGTTGTCAATAATTTTTCATTTCTCCTCAACATGTGCCAAAAAGATCTTGACTGCAATTTTTTGGGGGCCGTTCACTTGCTTTGAACTAAAGCGTAGTCTACATATGTGCTGCTATTTCTTATAGTTGCCATTACATGGGAGTACACTAGACTGATTTTTGCATGTGGATTAGCTTTCCTTATTACCAGTGTCCCTCGCCATCAGAAATGACTTCTGATGTACTTGTAATTTACATCCCCAAGTCAAGGACAAGAAGTCAACATTTTAGTCCAACTGTCCAGTGTAGGGATTGAACCCGCTACCTCACCTTCAGCACACCGGAAGTTCAAGAGCAAGCACCTTATTCATTCGGCCATGCTGACCTTCACTGCCTACATCTAATTTCCCTAATCAAGAGTATGCAGTAACATAAGTATAGTGTTTCCCCGAAAATAAGATCTACCCCTATAATAAGCCCTAGCACAATTTTTCAGGATGCTTTTAATATAAGACCTACCCCTAATATAAGCCCTAGTTAAGATCGTCAGCTAGAATGAGAGACAGTCGGAGTACAGGCGCCACTGGTGCGCACTTGATAATGAACTGATGTGGTTCATAATTCAATACGTCACTCGTGTGAAATAAAGTTACCAATGCACTACGAGCAGGCTACATGGACAAGAAATGCTCATTTAAGGAAAGCTTTATTGCTGGACATGAGAGACTGGGACCAATGGTTCTGCAGGAAATGGAGTCGCAAGAAATTCAGGCCAGAATTCGGGATTTGGAGAGTCATGACGACGTTCCAGAAGAAGATGACATGACTGTATTTGAATAAATGTAGAATTTTGTACATAAATAAATGTAGATTTTTGTATCTGAAAAAAAAAAAAAAGATATACATATATATATATAAAACATCCCTCAAAAATAAGCCCTAGTGCATCTTTTTAACCCTACCAGACCACTGTACCGATTTTTGGAAATTTCCGAATCTGTCGCTGTGCCGGTGTCCTTATTTTCGGCATTTTGCCTATTTCGTGATAAATATGTCACAAACTAAAAATAACCAACCAATCAAGGTCAAAACTCATGTTTAGCCATTGCAAATGTCTGCCCCCATAAGTTTGAATTGACTTTGTGTGGATTAACGCGAAAAATTTATGAAAATTCACAATGAAACGAGCGTTTGATGAACCAAGCACTTCAACAAGAAAGCGAAGTAGGTCTAGGCTTTTCACAGTCCAACAGGTGATCGATACTTTGGTTTATTCAGACTGGATTGGCACACAAAGATGGAATATTGGCGCTAGATGAAAGGTAGACCTATTTTCTACAATGTCTCCAAGTTACATCTTATTCTAACCACTTGTTTGCATGTAACTAATATTTTTCTACATCATGTTGGTTTTTTCTCTTTAATGCCCAGGAGCCCAGGTATAGGGGACAGTTAGGGTTAGGGCCTCAGGTCTGGTAGGGTTGAGCTAAAATTAATATAAGACCTGGTCTTATTTTCGAGGAAACACAGTAGTATTATAATAACAGATCGGACAAGATTTCATACCTCTATGTGGGTTGTTTGGACTGAAAGGGCATGGCCAGACTTTCTTCTCCAACAGACCGTGGTCATACTGGGCTAGAGTTCCATCTCTCCTTCCTACCAGCAGCTGCTTTCCTTTGGGGCTCCAACAAACTGAAACACACACACCACATTATGATAAAATAAAGTCAATATAGGATCTGTATAGCCCTGTTGGGCTGTTAGTGGGTCATACTGGATGAAGAGAGTAATGTTGAGCTATCTTGTGAGTGAGACGTATGAGAACTATGGGAGTGGCTAGATGCTCATCTGCCAGCTCAGTGGTCATGGGGTTGTTGAGTCTCCATCAACCCGGGAAGGTAACCCGGCCAACAAATGCCTGAAGAAGTCGGATGTGTCGGCCGAAAGGTTCAAATATTGTAGCTCTGCCGTAAACAGGCACAACAGAATTATGTCTAAAACAACATTCCGGACGAACGCACACAAAGAAGAAGAAGAAGAAGAAGAAGAAGAAGAAGAAGAAGAAGAAGAAGAAGAAGAAGAAGAAGAAGAAGAAGAAGAAGAAGAAGAAGAAGAAGAAGAAGAAGAAGAAGAATCCGCATGAAGGTGAATTTTTTAATTTGCCTGAGCTCCCTGCTCGACCAATCCTAAATTGGCACTAGGAAAATACAGGACTCTTCCGTCACTCATTCGGGTTCTCACTTCCATACACACATGCGCTGAATAACTGACACAATGTCATTTGAAGATAGTCTTGAGATGAAGGATGACGACTGATAGTCTAACTGAATAAAGACTTGGAATAAAAAGAGTTGATGAAAGAAATAAAATAGGCAAGGGAAATATTTTAGGCATGTTAAAAGACATAAGACTCTTATAAAAACCATACTGGAGGGTAAGGGTGAAGGCAATAATACAAGTGGGAAGATAACATCAAGAGATGGACAAACATCAATGTGACAGAATGCACAATCAAAGCAAGAGACAGTGTTGGCAGCCAATCTTCAATGTGGAGATGGCACCTGACTGACTGATTACTGCTCAGGCTGTCTGCACCCTGTAAAGGGCCTGCATCTATTTGAGAGGTTAGTGTTGAGACCTTTCTCCTGATCACCCGCCATGAACCCCCAGGTACTTCTGTTACCGATTAGCACACAGCCATCCATGTAGATTGCATCACCTGCGTTAGGGCTAGGATCTTCTGCTTCTACTTCTGCATTCATCTGGAATGTTTTTTTAGATGTACTTGCATTGTGCATGTTTACAGCAGGGCTGCGATATTTGTACCTTTCGGCCAACACTTCTGACTTCTTCAGGCATTTGTTGGCCGGGCTTTCTTCCTAGGAGGGCTAGAATGATGTTCCCCTCATGGTGCTTAAGTATTTCATTGTCAACAGGCTCCAACTAACAATGGTGGACAGCTGGACTGATAACGCCATGTGCGTGGTCGGATAAGGGTTCGACCCTTGCACTCATCATCTCGCTAAGTGAAGTAAGTCTAGCTATGTATTCCTGTGTACATTCAGGCCTACAAATGCGATAGCCCTATCACATCACAGATCCAGGTTCCGGCTCCGGGAAGTTTTTTTTCAATTAATTAAATGGTACAGACGGCACCTTTGGAAAATCATCATCATCATCATCATCAAGTGCCCTGCCACCTGACGTAAGCATTTATGTCTCTCTTTGGAGTTCTGGATCAACTCTGCTGACGGTATTCCTCCATCTCATTCCATCCAGCATCATTTCTCTTGGTCAGCCTCTCTTCCCCTTGATCTTTCCAGTTGTCACAATGTTCTCCAATGTCTCTCTTCTCATCACATGACTAAAGAAAGCTGTTTGTCTTTCTTAATGTTGTATATAATGTTCTAGTTTCATTAGCCTCTTCCAGGTAATTGTCGTTAGTTACTCTGGCAGTCCAAGGAATTTGCAACAATCATCTCAGGAACCACATCTCTGTTGCTTCGAAGTTATAATTCCACGGCAACTACATATATAAAAAAGTGAAAGCATTCTTACAGCTAGTGGCACCCACTGCAGCAACAAGCACAGCAACGACTTTCGGGGTATCTGTGACATCAATCAACTCCACGTTCCCATCTGACGTACAAACTGCCAGCATATTCGGCACAGCGGGATTCCAGGACAGATCACAGGCTTCTGCTGAGGGTGTGGCGGTCACCTGGCTACTGGCAAATGGGGCTGGGCTTGTTCCCTGACAAAATACAGAAATGTTATATACAAATGTTAAAGGACATTAAAGACACCTTGGGTATCAAAATGCATGGCAGAGAACTGGCGACCATCGAGACTCACTCAGGCCCATAAGTGCACAGTGTCTCCCTGTAGAGGTCAAAAGTTGTGGATGCTGATTGTCTCTGTTGGACATAGCTGCCTTGCCATCATAAGGTTTTGACCTGTGGTCATTGCCCAGTGCTCTCAGTCCGGTTTAAATAATTTTAAAGATTTAACTAATTTAGTGTTCAGAGGTATGTCAATAATTGCAGCTGTTGTTTCGTAGTTTATTTTCACATTTTTACTGTAATATTTTAACAAATGTGGGAGCTTCAGCGGTAATGTTGTTATTGCACTTCTGTATCTAGACCAGGGGTGGTCAACCTTTTCAGCAGGCAGGCCAAATTTGAGAAATATTATTTCCTGCCGGGCCACGCACCTAATTTTTTTGTGTTAATTAAAGTAAACAAGCAAGCGTGCTACAGCTTCGACCACATCGTCGCTTCCCACTCCGCAGGCCGCAACATGACTCCTGGCAGGCTGCATGCGGCCGCGGGCCTCGTGTTGGCCACCCCTGATCTAGACTATGATTCAGGTTCAGGCCCCAGTAGAGGTTATTAATGGTTATAACTAGACCTATCTAAACGGGACTGAAGTGCAGGAGTCAACACTCCTGCTTAAGGAGGACTGGAGATAGCTGTGGACAGGAGTTAAGTAAGCTCCATCAAACGATCCATATTCTGGTCACATTTGTCCAGATGTTCTACAAAGTGGCCTAGAAACAATCCCTGTCAAACGGTTTAGGAATGGTAATGATTTCTCTCCATCTTTGTAGTCAGCAGTGCATTTGTCAAATCCTGCATGTGATGTCTCCAAACATGAGTACTTGTCTCAAGTGTTGTCTGGCTACCATGTTGGTAGTTCATGAGCTGAGCTAGTTAACTGAATGTTCTTTACAGAACATTGCAGTCAACTCCAGAATTTTTTTGACATATGTGTTTTACAAGGAAATTTTTACGTTCAGTAGTTTGTCTTTGCTTTCTGAACGACCAACATCTCATACCATCTAAAACACAAAAGGGTCAACTTCCAAATCTCCGCAGCTGGTTGCAAACCCTTAACTTTGTATGTTGGGGAATTGTGAAACACGTTCAGTGCCCCTACACCACAGTGCTGAGCAGTTAATGAGTTTTGTGGTTTCTTGGCAAGCAGTAGTTTGCCTTTGCTTTCTGAACCAGCACTCATACCATTTCACAAAAACCAATGCAAGGATCTGCTGCTAAATTGACCGCAGCTGTGTTTCAAACGCTGTATACGGGATTACAAACTGCACCCGTAACCACTTTGCCACAGAGCCAGCAGTTAATGAGTTACGAAACCAAACCCCCGGGGCTAAAAGCTTTCATATTCTAGCCCAGATTCAGATCCCAGCGAACTCATGCCTTTTCTACTGAGATTGACATCTTATTTATCCTCTATTTCCGTTCCCCTTACACTCCCTTTACTTTCTCACCTCCAATCAGTGAGTCTTATCTCACTGCACACAGACTGATGTTTACCATTTGAGGACATGGAAAGAACACAGTTTCTCTGGAGGATTCATATTTTTTAGCTAAGAATCATATGTTGTAGTTTTTTTTTAAATGTTGCACTTAACGCTGAAGGTTGGAGGTCAGCGTAGCTGAGAGGTTTAATATACTGAAATTTTTTTTTTCTTGTGACCACTGCATCGTTTGGTTCGTCCCACTCACTGGTCAGTTGGACTGAAATGTGGATTTCTGTCCTTGACTTGGTAACGTAAATTACTGGTACCTCTGAAGTCAGAGAAGGGTTTGTCTGATGGTGAGGGTCACTGGTAATAGGGAAAGCTAACCCTCACACAAAAATCAGTCCAGTTTACTTACTAATGGTAGCAGCAGCACTTATGTGGATTACTCTTAAATTCAAAGTAAACGAACACCAAAAGGTTTTCTCATACAACTTCCATTTTGTCACTTGTAAATATATTTGTTAGGCTTACCAGTTACGTTTTCCGTTAATTTATTCATTAGACTCTAGATGTGAAGGATACATCTATAATATCTTTCCATAATTTAGGCTTACCAGTTACGTCTTCCGTTAATTTATTCATTAGACTCTAGATGTGAAGGATACATCTATAATATCTTTCCATAATTTAGGCTTACCAGTTACGTCTTCCATTAATTTATTCATTGACTCTAGATGTGAAGGATACATCTATAATATCTTTCCATAATTTAGGCTTACCAGTTACGTCTTCCATTAATTTATTCATTGACTCTAGATGTGAAGGATACATCTATAATATCTTTCCATAATTTAGGCTTCACCAGTTACGTTCTTCCATTAATTTATTCATTAGACTCTAGATGTGAAGGATACATCTATAATATCTTTCCATAATTTAGGCTCACCAGTTACGTCTTTCCGTTAATTTATTCATTAGACTCTAGATGTGAAGGATACATCTATAATATCTTTCCATAATTTAGGCTCACCAGTTACGTCTTCTGTTAATTTATTCATTAGACTCTAGATGTGAAGGATACATCTATAATATCTTTCCATAATTTAGGCTCACCAGTTACGTCTTCCGTTAATTTATTCATTAGACTCTAGATGTGAAGGATACATCTATAATATCTTTCCATAATTTAGGCTCACCAGTTACGTTTTCCGTTAATTTATTCATTAGACTCTAGATATGAAGGATACATCTATAATATCTTTCCATAATTTAGGCTCACCAGTTACGTTTTCCTGTTAATTTATTCATTAGACTCTAGATATGAAGGATACATCTATAATATCTTTCCATAATTTAGGCTCACCAGTTACGTTTTCCGTTAATTTATTCATTAGACTTTAGATGTGAAGGATACATCTATAATATCTTTCATAATTACAGCAACAATAAAAGTATATCCTACCTTCTCAGCAAATGACCGGACATCAAAGAATAGGATGTTGATGTGACCAGAATCCTGAACAACAACTGCCAGAAACAGGCCATCACAGCTGACATCCAAGTAGTGGACAGGACTGTCCAAGGTGATACTCACAAGCACTGGAATATCTTCAACAACCACTTTGCTTCTTTCCTTGCCTTTGCTTGCATCAATAGCAAGGAGATCTGCTGTCCTGACAACTGAAAAACCTGTAAATAAAATATAAACATTATATAGATGTCCTGCTCGCAGCAGGGACAATCAGCAATTACATGAGCATGCCCGCTACAATGATCCCAAGATATCTAGTATTATCTTTGTGCCTGTGTCATTCTCAGTCTCATTTTCCATTAACACTATGAGTTGTTACAATGTATTCCAGTTTATTTTATTCTCAAGATGTGAGTAAAGAATATAGACATTATCGCCTCTTCTGATGACTGCAATGTGTTGCATTAGTATCTTAGCCTCTATTACAATTAAATTTTTTTTTAAAATAATTACATGATGTAGTAAACAGAATACTACATACCTTGTTCAGTGGCGTAAATGAGGAGTCCATATTGTGATGAGCAGGTCAATAGCTTTCCTCGATGAGCTGAAATTTCATTGCCAGGGGAGGATACTCGGAATTTACACAGCTGAATAAACTCAAAGTCCTGCATAAGAATAGAAATGAAACATGTGTTAACACAGCTCTTGTTGTTCAATATCTGTCAACTCAGAGTTTAAAGAAACTCCAAATGGTTTTTTTGTTATTCTTCTTCTTTTATTCATGCTAATGTCTACAATACATGGTTTTCCCAAGCAGTCACCCATCTAAGTACTAACCACACCTGTCGTCACTTGACTTCAGTGATCGGATGAGAACAGGTATTTTCAACGTGGTATGACTGTAGACTGGGTTTTTGATATTACAGGGAAGCTATAATGGCATAAAGGACAGTGTACCTGCTTACCAGAACAGCAGTCTGGGATCACACCAGAGTTTCAATCAATCAATCATGTGTCATGCCAGAAAGCGTGGGCAGTCATGACTCGCCATTTCACTCGATCACCAGAGTCGTGGATCAGCTCAGTGTTCCTGTCTCGTCCATGCCATGTGGCCAAGCCATCCAGGTATTTTCCTCTCGGTCTTTCTCTTGGTCTGTTCCCTTCGATCTTGCCAGTTGTCACCAAGTTCTCCAATCCATTTCTTCTCATAACATGTCCAAAAAATTTTCACTGTCTACGTCTCTCTAATCAGTTTACGATGTTCATTTGTCTCCTGTAGTACTTGGTCATTGGTTTTTCTGTCTGTCCATGGTATTCTTTGCATTTTCCTCAGAAACCACATTTCTGCAGCCAACAGATGTTTTTCAGCTTGACTGCTCATTGTCCAAATTTCACATCCATACAAAAGAACAGGCTCTATGTATCCCCTCAACACTCTTTTTCTCGTTTCAATTGACATCTTTTTACCAGAGTTTAGGGAACCAATATTAATTAGGTGGCAAGGTAGGGTGTATCCCTTATCAAAGAAAAAGGCACTTCCTTCCCTCAGATAGCCTATGGGACACCCTTGGACAAGGTGGAGTTCCTGTTTATCTCCTCAACCACGGTAATGTGAAACCAAGGGAGTAGATGGTGGATAGAGCTTCTGAGCAGCCGACAAGTAGTTGTTGGCTAGGGTCTCTAATTCACAATCGTAGGCAGAGAATCTTACAGAGACAACAGCTACAACCATTGAACAATACAGTCACTGCCAATAAGGAAAGCCATGACAGACTACCCTCATCAGAGATGCCTAAAGAAATCATGATTTGTCAAAACTGATGAGAACTGTGCATGGGGAAGGCAAAGAGATCAATACTTGGATGGTTGGCATCAATAGGACAAGAACACAGACATAATCCAAGACTAGTTAGTTACTTAGTCGACAGATCATCCTCATTGCACATCAAACCATTCAGTTCATATATGCTCGGATCTTCTCCCCAGTAAATCTCGCAGCATGTAGCGGCTCACGACACCAGTTCTGTGTTGGTTTATTAATCTTCTTTGGCTTCCTACATAGCGTTGTTGTTTGGCCACTCCTCTTTCAACTTGCTGTTTTCAGTCTGACCATGGTTGTAGATTCACAGTCATCTCATGGTTCTCGCAAACGTCTTACTTCTTGTAGAGCATTCAGTATATCAGCCCAGTCCACGGCTCATCTGCTGGCTGGTAACCTTCTTCCTCTCACTGCCACCAAATTGACGCAGGCAGTAGAGGTATACAATTTCTCCTAACCTCTATATTTTCTCATTCTGCGGTGTCTCCTTCAGTTCTTCATCCAGTGCTTGGAACAGTATGTTCTCTAGACGTTCCCATGCCTCCCTTCCGCAAGCAGGCAGGAACTTGATCTTCACACATGGACCATCAGAAATGTGCTCGGTTGCACTGCCAGAACAATCAACATGAATATTCTCAGCACTGTGGGGTTAGCCCTGGCTGAGATCTACTGACTCACCTGCCATATCAGTGACAGAGCCAATTTGATCATCCTGAGATGCACTCATGCACTTCTTAAACCCCGCATGAATTCGCATCCCCTGCTGCGTGGTGAAGCTTTTACCACAGACACACGGCCAAACCGGACATGAGGCTGAAGTTGAAGTCCGTGTGTCGTTCTGAGCTGTTACCATTAGGGCACCAGTGGATCCATCATTCTCTTCCCCCCCCCCCCCTTTTGGTGGGTCCTGGGGGAATTTATTCATTGGGTTTTGCATGACTTGGGTTTTAACCAGCATTAGGGGTTGTCTGCCCGGTCTGCTGTTGACCCACCTGTTTCCAGTGAGGTCAATTCGCCACTGTGCTGCAGCAGCGCCAGTCTTTCCAGGGCGCCAATCTGTCTTTCCAGATTGATAGACTGCCATATATCAGTGGTTAAAAACTCTGCCAGGGAGCAAGCACAACAAGAGGCCTCTGATCATCAGAAGCCGTTCCCCCTCAAACAAATGTTTCGGCCCCTTTACCTTCCTGACTCTCTGGGGGCGGGCCCGTCTGGGTCATGATTCCCAGACGTCTTTCTCCTGTCATGCATATCTATCGAGACTTTCCCTTGTCGACTTCGCAGTGGCTGTTATTTCGGTCTCATTGTGAGGTGGTACTCTTCTGGAGAGGTTTTTGTGTTACTGAGGTTGTTCTTCTTGAGAGATGGTGACTAACATTGCAAGCAAAGTTGAACCATTTACTGCGTATCCTTGTCCCCACCCCGTATTGTTCTTGCTCCATAGCCAGCTCGAGGCCTTCTTCGCTGTCTCGCCCAGTCTTTTAAGTGCCCGGGTTCTTGTTCGTCCCTTTACACCTAGTTGTTTTACCTCGTTGTATGTGGAGTTGGTAATAAGGCCTCTAGCGCCTACCTCAATGGCGAAAAGCCTGACAATATACCCTTCTTGTCTCAGGCTTGTGACCATGTCACTGTATTTCTCCATCTTATAGACTATAGATGTGCTGCTCCTCGATTCTTGACTCGAACGGAAGTCAGCTCGATTAGTACTAACTGTTGAGTCGATGGAGAGCACACTACATCTGGTCACAGCTAAAACTTCAGGAATTTGGCTTTGTATTTGCCACAGCCCTCAAGGTCTAGTGTCAGCTCCCAGTCTTCAGCATCCTGAGGATGGATGGCAGGCTGTCAGGGCAGTTGAATATGTTGTTTCAAATATATTAGCAAATTTTACCAGTGTGTTTATTTTGTTATGTAACTGTTGATAACTGACAATCGAATTATCAATTTTGAATTGCGTAGTCCCAGTACAGGATAGGTATATCCTGATATCAGATGACATCGTAATGTCAGTAATGTCACTAATGAAGTAAAATAAACATAAACAGATTAAACCTCACTTAAAATTTGTTAATTTCTGTTTATTTTTATTATTTTTAATGAAAATGAATTCGACAAGACACAATTCAATAGACACTACGAACTAGACAACTGAACAAAAGAACATAATCCAAGACAATTCATCGTCTACTGACCCTAACATCTCTCTCTGGCGGACTGTTATCCGACATTTTGCCTACAAACGATTCACTTTCAGTTTTAGTTTGACTGCCGTTTTCCCTGATTTCTTCTCCGCGTTTCAAACAGAAAGATACAGGAACAGGAAATCTCCACTGTGCGGAGTATACAGAAGAGATCAATTGGAAGAGACAAATTGTACCTTGCGGTGTCGAGGTGAAGTATAAACAGCGGGAGAGTGCCCGCATATAGGTTTCATGTATCGATATTCCCATTGACTGTTACTGTTATTCCCTGCGTCCATCGTTTACGTGGTCGGGCTCTTCCTCTGCTTCCCTCTGGTCTGTACATCATTGCTTGTTGTGGTATACTGTTAGTTGGTAACCTATTTCTTCTTCTTCTTCGTTCATCCGGAGTTTTTTTTTCGGATGTGACTGCGTTGTGCCTGTTTACAGCAGAGCTGCGTTCTTGCGCCGTTAGTCCGACACATCCGACTTCTGCAGGCATTTGTTGACCGGGTTAACCTTCCCGGGGGTTTCTTAGGACGCTTGACTCTCACTGGTGTGGTGTTATCTCCCATCCCAGCTGGCCCATATAGAACAGCCAAAGACATCCTGGTCAGCCCTCAAGGGAAGGCAGGGGCAGACCATGGGCATTCCCCGCCATCCAAGGAGGCTTCCATAATTGCAGAGCCAACACACAGCGCTCTGGTACTGGGCTCACCCAAGGAATCGTCACGTCCTGCACATGGCTGCTTAGCCTCACTTCCGTATATTGGGCCTTCCGTTCACCATAGGCCATCAGTCGACTCGACGCGCTATCGAGATCAAGTCGCCTTATCGGTTAACGCAGAGGATGCCTCGCGTTAAAAGTGCCGCGCAGAGACATGCGCTTTATGCAGCCGGGAAGAAGAAGGGAGAAGCGAAGAAGACCGCTGCGACTGCTGTGCTCTTTTCTTCAAACAGCAGCAGTCCTGCTCCGACTTCAGCTGAAACCGTTCCCGTCGCAGAAACCATAAATACAGCCAGCAACAACCGGGAAGCTATCAACACCAAGGAGATGCAGCCCAATATACCAGAGACCTCCACACAGGAGGAAACAACTACTACTATAGACTTCACCGGCAAGATATTACTGAAGCAGACAAGCGTGGGAGAAGCTAAATTGTCGGCGCTACCAACGGACAAGATAATCAGTCTGTTGGAAAACGAGCTCGGAAGAAACAGCATCGGCCAGCTGCGCAAGACACCGGATGGAGTAGTGGTCACCATCAACAAAAAACCAAAGACCATAGCACTTCTACAGCAAATTTCACAAGAAGAGAAAGCCGTCATCCAGCTTCACCACGGCATACTACTGGAAGCCGCCCAGCACAACTCGATCAAAAGATGGGTCATCAAACGAGTCAAGACCCATCTCACCAACGACCAGATCAGGGAGATGCTAACAAGGGAGAACCGCAAGATCAAAATCACCAGTGCTGAGCGGATCATCGGGAAAAACAACATACCCTCCTCAGTTGTCGTCGTAACATCGGAGGGCCGACTGATCCCTCAATACATTACATGGGACAAGAAAGACCAAGTACCAGAGCCATACATACCGAGAGTGCTGCAGTGTTCCAAGTGCCAGAAGTTTTGGCACACCCGTGCCACCTGCAAGAGTGATGTGGAGGTATGAAGGTACTGCTCTGGTCCCCATCAATATAGTCGGTGCCAGCATGCCAAGAACGACTCGGACTTCAGGAGGCCTAACACCAACAGAAAGTGCGCCAACTGCCTCGGCAACCACGGCGCCAGGTACCTCGGCTGCCCCTGCCACCAAGACAGCAAAGAAGCTATGAAAATCGCCATCAAGTCTAACCTACCATATAAGGAGGCCAGGAGGCAGTACGAGGCGACCAACCGACTATCCAAAAGCGACAAAGCACAACTGGAAGGCCAACTGAAGGACCTGAGAACACAGTTCAAAAGCATGGAAGAAGATAAAGACAAGACGCAAGAAACCCAGATAACGGCCGTTCAGCGCATCCTGGACGAACTGAAGCAAGTCCAGCAGAAGATAGAGCAGGATGTCGCTCGAATGGCCGCCATAAAAGCTGAAACTGACGAAACTCTATCGAAAATTCAAGAAGAAAGAGCAAAAACAGAAGAAACGCTGAAACAAATCCAGGAAGAAAGAGACCAGATAGAACTACTCAAGTCACAGAAAGAACCAGAAGATGCAAAGATCCAAACAGAAGACGAAGCACAAGAAGAAGAAATTGAAATCGAACTGGATGAGAACGGCTACCCAGACCAAGACCAATTCTGTAGGGCACTTGCGAATCGCTCCACACCAAGATCGAACCATCGAGACGACAGACGAACGGGAAGGTTCGAAGACAACCCAAGACGGGGAAGGAGGAGGAACCACAGGTGGAACGACGATTGGTAGACTCCCTGAAGGAAACAGCACCATATGACGGGGTGGGTACACAATAACTCCAGGCCTCAACAAGTGCGCGACTCTGCCCAGACATGTAACACTTCATCAAGACAGGAACGAACAATATCAGCCAACCAGAAACCAGGAAGCTGAAAACAAGCAGCCCGATCTACGAACCAATCAAAACAAGCCACACAATAAAGGACCCAACTACAACCAAGCCGATATAAGGCGGTTGAACGGGACCATTCGTAACTAGGAATGGAAACGGAAACCATAGGCTGTTCTTCCGGGAACCAGAAGAATGCAGTGTGCAGATGACATCCACACAGTGAGCTTTCGACTCGGATTTTCCGCGCAATGGATTTGCTATCCGAGCAATATTCCATTTCGTGCCACTAGGACACTTTTTCCACCTTTTATGAAGCTCACACAGTGAGCTTTTGATTCGGACTTTCCACGTAATTGATTTGCTATCCGAGCAATATTCCATTTCATGCCTCTGGGAGGCTTTTGTAACCGACATACCTGTGGTATGAAGTGTGGCAGTCTGAATACTTCTTCACACACCTTTAAATGTCTACCTGTATGTAGTTAAAGTAAGCTGCGGTCAACTTGAGCTTGTTGATATCTCCATAGAGCTTGTCCTCAAATGAAGCAGGTGTGGGCCAAAATATCTTTCTCTGTTCTGCATATATTGGGCAATCCTGCAGTAAATGTTGTGCTGTCATTTTTCCAGTTCGACAATTACATTCATCGGTATCTCCTATTTTTAGTTTATTGAACAAGTGGTATTTCGGCCTGTTATGTCCTGTCCGGAGTCTGAAGATTGCTACTTGTTCTCTTCGGTCGAGTTTGTAATATGCATCATCCTTCTGGTGCCTGGATGCTCTGATTCCCATTTGGTTTTATAGGTGCTTTTTATCAACCTCTTTGCCTCATTGTAAGTTATGTCTATGTCATGCTGTGGTAGTCGTCCGCCCTCTTTTGCCAGTCTGTCAGCCTCTTCATTTCCAGGTATACTGCAATGTGATGGGATCCACTGTATTACAACTTTTTTGGATTTCTGGCATTAGACCATGGAGTGCTGCTCTTAGGTCAGCTATTTCTGTGCTGTTATTGCTCTTGCAGTATTGAGACAGCTGACTTTGCATCTGTGAAGATAGCTATTTGCTTCTCTTTATTTTCCTCCATCAAGAGCATTTCTGCTGCAGTTTTCAGAGCCTCTACCTCTGCTTTAAAGTTACTTGAAAACTTTCCAGTTGCCACTGAATGTGTTTTTTTTCACTCCATTTTTTAAATTTAGGAGAATTCCTCCTCCTCCATTCTCTATTGAATTTTTGGCTGATCCATCTGTATATGCATGGGTCCAATTGCTGCTTGGGTAATGTTCTTTTATGTAGTTTAGGGTTATTTCTCTTCTTTCGGTTTCATGCTGAGTGTTCTTTTTCTCAATACCAGGAATGTTTTCTATCATCTCAGGCAGTTGCTGCTGTCTCCAAGCTGGGAAGTTGTGTGCATAGTAAATGGGCTTGACTGTTGATATGTTAAGTATGGGATCTGCCCTAATCTTTCGTTTTGCAGTTTCTACAAAGTTGCTACGCTTCAGTCTTCCTTTTCCTAAACCATTAAACCTGTTATACATAGGGTGGTCTGTCAATCTTCTAAATTTTTCTGCTTGTTGCTGGGCTCTGCTATCTCTTCTGTCCCGCATTGGTTGTAAACAAGTGATCTTTTCTAGTTCATTAATAGGCGTTGTCTTCAGGCTTCAAGTTATGATTCGCATTCCTTGGTTTTGGACTCTACTTATTTTGTTAAAGTTTGACTTAGCTGCTGTTGCCCAAGCTGCAATGCCATATTCCAGTACTGGCCTCACCCGTCCAGTATATAGCTTCTTGAGAACTTTCTCATCTGCTCCCCACGTTGTACCAGCAAGCTTTTTCATGATTGCCATTCTTTGCCTTGCTCTTGTTCGATTTTTCTCAACCTGTGTTTTCCATGTCAGGCGACGATCAAAGGTGACTCCGAGATAGTTTGGATGTTCTTCATGGCGCAATATTTTTCCATTCAATACCAGCTTAGGTTGCTGAGTTTTATTTGAGAGGGAGAACACTGTGCATGTTGTTTTCTCCTCACTTATCTTCACTAGCCATGATTTTGACCAGTCCTCTAGTGCTAATAGGGCTTGCTGTATTCTGCTGTTAGCTGTACTAATATATTCTTCAGATGTCCATATGGCTAGGTCATCTGCAAAGGATGATGTGTGTACTCTGGCTGGAAAATTTTCCGTGATGTCGTTTATATATGCTAGGAATAATGTTGGTGAAAGAACTCATCCTTGAGGGACACCTTGCTCCAACAGCATCATTTTGCTGGTTTGTCCTTGTACTTTTGTCCTGGCAGTTCTGTTCTCAAGGTAGTGGCTGATCCATTTGTACATTTTCCCACAAACCTGCATTTTTTGCAGTTTTACTTTCAGTCCTTCCTTCCATACTTTATCAAATGCTTTTTTCTAAATCTATCCAGACCGCTAGTGTGTGCGTTTTCTCTTGGAAGGCATCCTCTATTTCCTGAGCTATATAGGTTATTTGATCTTCAGTGGATCTGTACTTTCTGAATCCTGCTTGGTGTGGTGTTGAGAGTTTGTTTTCTTCCAGATGCCATGTTAGCCTACCATTGATAATGCTTTCCATTAATTTTCCTACACAGCTAAGTAGACTGATAGGTCGATAGCCATTTGGTTCTTCCAGGTCTTTTCCTTTCTTTGGGACTGGTATTAGTATAGCTTCCTTCCATGCCTGTGGGACTATTCCCCTCTTCCAGCTGTAATTTAGGACTGCTAGTAGTTTCTTTTTTGCCTTTGTCCCTAGTCCTATTAGCATTTCATTTGTGATTCCATCCTTTCCTGGTGATTTCTTCTTTTTTAGGGTATTCATTGCCTGTTCCATTTCTTCCATTGTTAGATTTGCCATCATATATTCTGCTGCTGTCTCTGTATTACTATGATGTATCTGTTTATCTTTAATTGCTTTGTTCTGTTCGGTTGTAATATCAATGTGGTTTGCACTGGCATAGTGTTCCATTAGTGCATTTGCAGCCTTTTTTCCTGTAAGCAAGGCATTTCCTTGTTTAATTGTTATTTGTTTGTTTCTAGGTCCTTCATTGTTCATGGCTTTCACTAGTTTCCATAGTTTGTTTCCATCCCTGTCAAAATTCAGGTTTTCTGTTTTTTCCCTCCAACAATCTCTTGTTGTTTGATTTACTGTTCTTTTATATTTTGCTGAGATGGCTTTGAGAGAGATGTTCGCTTCAAGTTGTTTGTTCTCTCTCTGCTGTCTTCCTGGCATCTTCAGCTTTGTCCTCCAAACTTTGTAGTTCTTCAGTCCAGTATGGTTTGTAATTTTTCCTCGCTCCTCTTGGAATTGACTCAGTGGCTGCCAGTATTATTGCTCTGTTTAGACTTTCCACCATTTGCTTCATGTTGGCCATATCGTGTATTTATGTTTTGTCACAGTCTCACATAAGGGCGGTACCAACATAAAATTAAGAGAGAGTGGAGAAGGGATAGAACTCCAGCTAAAGGGAAAGAACCGAGTCACTCGAAGGCTCGAATAATCCAGAGCTTTCTCGAAGGACCGGTCAGTGTGTCCACAGCCCCGTGGACACCGATGGGGCCCGCCGATTGCGGGGTCCACGAGAAACTCGGAGAGAGTTACCACCCGTGTCGGATTGCGACACGTGTGGAAAGGCAGACACGGACTGGACATCGAGGAAGCAACAGGGCTTACCTTAAGGGGGACTTGATAGCTTAAAACCCAAGTGTATTTAGGGGTCTTATGCATATGTTAGATAGCTGATAGAGTTGTTGTAATAATCATGTTTATTGTAAACTCCTGTGATACGCAACTTGCAGATTGCTGGCTTGCGAAAACTCTCTTCGCCAGCTTACTGTAACATAATATAAATAAATGATGTTAGATTGCATATGAACGGAGTTTGTTGCCTGTATGAGCCCGAGTTTCATTCCCCTAGATATCTAGGACGGTGACAGGCTATTTGGGGGCAAGCCGGTTTTGGCAAGCACAAGCTTTACTTTCCAGACAGCTCTTGGTTTTGCCAAGTAAAATAAAAATATATCAACTTTCATACATGACAAAGTCAAAAACTTTGCAGCTATCATCGTATTATCTGTGAATGAGCTATTGTAGTCCCTCTACAAAAATATTTGATATTTGAAATTATGATGATGTTCGTGAAATTTGACATTGACATGACTGTGACAATTACATTGACAGTTAATAATTTTTTTTTATTCCAACATCAGATTGTTCCGCGAAATATCGTGTGTATGTAACCTGTCCTCCAGCAGTGGCGAGAAAACAGGAAAACAAAACAAGACTACAGTCGAGAAACCAGGGAAAATAAGATGAGTTTCATTTCATGCTCATTATATCCCTAAGCGATACTCATCCATGATTCATTGATGTAACATTTTTCTTTGTATTGATTTTTATATATATATGCTAATCTCATAACCAAATAAACCTGCTCGTGTAAATTTGAATGTAAACATTAAGGGGGATAACCAACTTTTGTACACCCAGACTAATTTCAAAGGGATTTAATTTCAATAAAGTGAACAATAACTAAAGTACAAGATGTCAACATTAGAACAGTGCATTGAATTAGGAATTAGGTTAGGATATACTGAGGGAAAACTTTCAGAATGGGCACAAAAGACACATTCAGAAAATATCGTACGAGAAGACAGAGCAACAGAAAGGGAAGAGAAAAAGATGCAAGCAGAAAGAGAGGAGAAAAAGATGCAGATGCAAATGGAAGCTGAAGAAAAGAAAATGCAACTGCAGGCTCAAGAGAAGAAGATGCAAATGGAAGCTGAAGAAAAGAAAATGCAACTGCAGGCTCAAGAGAAGAAGATGCAAATGGAAGCTGAAGAAAAGAAAATGCAACTGCAGGCTCAAGAGAAGAAGATGCAAATGGAAGCTGAAGAAAAGAAAATGCAACTGCAGGCTCAAGAGAAGAAGATGCAAATGGAGCTCGAAGCTGCGACCAAGCAAGCCCAATTAAACGCAGAAACACAGATAAAACTGAAACAAATGGAAATTGACTCCAACTTAGAAATGTCAGTAAACAAAATTAGAAGTAAAGAAGATGAACAAAAATACAACAAATATAAAGGCCTAGTCAAGCCGTTTTGTTCAGGAGATTCAATAAGCGCATACTTAGAGAACTTCGAAGTGTTTGATGACTTACCATAACGTCGCAAAAGTCGACTGGTCATTTATTCTGATGAGAAATTTGGCATTAGAGCCCTTAAAAGTGATAGAGACAGTTCCACAAGACATGAGGAAAGATTACGACTATTTAAAACAAAGAATACTACAACATTTTTCACTAGATACAGCAGGCTATCAACTACAGTTCTCAAAATTAACCCCATTACCTAACCAAACTTTCATAGACTACGTGTCTACAGTCCAAGATATTTGTACAAAATGGATAACCTCAGCAAAAACAAATAACAACCATGATAAACTGAAGGAGCTAATTATAATTGATAAAATTATTAGCACAATACCAACACCTTTTTCTAAATTTCTAAGGCAAAATGATTGTAAAACTATCCAAGAGATAGAAACTAAGGGGAGCGCATATTTTACAGCGAACCGCGATATTTTTCAGTTAAATATGAGCCAAAATGAAACAGCAGCGGTTACAAACACCAAATATTCAAAACCAAATGAAAATAGGTTCAAACAACGCTCTAAGTTCACAAAACCAGTCATGTGTCAGTATTGTCATCTGACACACGAACAGTACTCGATGTGTGACAAATCACCAAATTATCCACATCATCTCCAAATGATAGTGGAAAAACAAAAGAACAAAAGGAACGCATATCAGAGAGCGGTTAAATGTTATTTTTGTTCGAGTTATGGGCATTATTCAGGACGCTGTGAAGGGCGAAAGATGATGAAGCAGGCCAATGCCGCATTAATAGACACATCTTCAGATGAAGAAACTGAACAACAGAACGAGTGCGACATCCAGAATGAAAGTGCGAGCGAGTTAGGTAATGCAGTAGAAATCATTAACACCATCACTGATAACACATGTAACACCTGCAGAAAATTTCAGCTTGATACAACTTTGTTATGCGGCCACACAATCCCAGTGTCTAACGAAATGGCCAACGCAGCCTTAACATCAACAGGCAAGTTAAAGTTTGCGACAGGTTTTGTTAATAACAAACAATGTACACTAATACGAGATAGCGGGGCGACTCTTTGTGGAATTAAGAGAACATTAGTTAATGACAAAGACTACACACACAAATACGTAACGTGTCGCACATTCGCAGGCACTATCGAAAGATACCCCCTAGCACTTGCCGAAATTCGGACACCTTTTATATCAGGACAAGTGCCATGCGCAGTACTAGAAAATCCTGCCGCTGAAATTATCCTTGGGAATCTTCCTAACATAAGTTCTTGCTCTGAAAAAGAAATCAGAGAATGGGAACAGAAAAACTGTATCCAAAAACCAAACAGCGATTCCAAAATGAAAAACCACGCGTGCATGTCTCAAACTGCCAAAAGCACAAGGGAGACAACCGATGACGGAATTCGAAACGAATTCACAGAGGTGCAGAATACAGGGGCGGTTGAATCTTTCAATGATACCATCAAATTAACACC
This sequence comes from Cepaea nemoralis, assembly GCA_014155875.1. Taxonomy (NCBI): domain Eukaryota; kingdom Metazoa; phylum Mollusca; class Gastropoda; order Stylommatophora; family Helicidae; genus Cepaea; species Cepaea nemoralis. The sequence continues at coordinate 21,482 of JACEFZ010003680.1, read as the reverse complement.
TCGAACTGAGGACGCCATCGATCCACAAAATATTGAGCCTGTAAATGTGCAACAACATACACAATACGCTAATATAGTAACAAGACAAATGACACACAAAACCCACAACGACCAACTTCAGGAGTCGCTACAAATCATTTCACCCAATATTACCACCACCGAGTTTATAGAAGAACAAAAAGCAGATCCAACCCTTTCGCAATACTTTCGACTAGTAGGATTAAAGCCAAAATTGACGAAAAACGCTTCTTGGACATTTAGACTAAATAACAATATTCTAATGAGATTATATACCAGAGATCAAACCACGATACAGCAAGTGGTTCTACCTCAGTCACATCGTGAGAAAGTGCTACATATAGCCCATGACTCACCTTTCGGAGGTCATATGGGTTATGAAAAAACCAGGGCCAGAGTCCTGAGCCAATTTTATTGGCCTAAATTTTGCCAAGACATAAAAACCCATTGTAAATCATGTGATATCTGTCAAAAACTAATCAAAAAAGGTAAAAACCCTACGGCAGAAATTCAATCAACCACAACTGCCTCGAGACCATTTCAAATCGTGGCGGTTGATTTAGTGGGTCCTTTGAACCACATCTCAAACAAAGGAAATAGATACATTTTTACACTCGTTGATTTGTGTTCAAGGTGGGCAGAAATGATTCCATTAAAATCTATCTCCTCTAAGGATGTGACGGACATATTATTACAGATATTCTCCCGTTTTGGCTTTCCGGAGAAGATAATATCGGATAGAGGAACGCAATTCATATCTAATGCCACCCAATCGGTAACTAAGTTACTAGGCATAAAACAATGTTTTACAAGTCCCTATCGACCGGCCGCAAATGGAATTTGCGAAAAATTGAATGGGGACCTAAAACATATGTTATCCAAAGTGACAGCTGAAAATCCAGCCGATTGGGATATACTTCTCCCAACGTTGCTGTTCGCATACAGAGAAGTCCCACAATCAAGCACGGGGTTCTCTCCGTTTGAATTGATATATGGAGCGAACCCAAGAGGACCTCTCACTATTTACAAAGATATAATATCACAACCCGTAAACACCCAATTACCAGTTTCCACCTATGATTTGGTCACTGACACCAGAGACAAAATCATTAGATCCTGTATACTGGCCAGAACATCATTACAGGAGAAAGGTTTTAGGTACAGGCAGTACGCCAACAAAGGGGCAAAAACGATTGTATTACAACCAAATCAAGATATTTTACTATTACTACCTGACAAGAGAGATTTACTATCAACCTCTTGGCAGGGACCATTTAAAGTTGTAAGAAGGATTTCGGAAGTTGACTACGAAATTTCTTTGAATGGAAAGTTGAAAATATTCCATGTAAATATGTTAAAACCGTACTATTCTAGAAATGACAGTGACACGAACAAGCAGACGCAGATAACAGATGACAATAACCAGACTGACAAGAAGGACAACGAAAACGAAACGACAATTACCCGACTGAATGACACCTCGACAAACGAAGATCTAAACGAAGCATCATTAACGACTCATTCTTGTGACAACGAAGACGACGAAAACATATTCACAGTACCGACAATATGGGATAACGACAAGTACGACCAATTTAACGACACATTGGCAACTATTAGTCTCGACGACGACGACAATGACATTGAAGACAATTTACAAACAGTAGCGTCAGTAATAAATCAGACGGACGTAGACAATACGGAAATTCCAGTACCAATTATGAACGACGACAGTACGATGAAGGACATACAAATCTCTGACACTTTGACACAACAGCAGCGACAAGACATTTTGTCTCTTCTTAACGACTATAAAACTATCTTCTCAAACAAACCTGGACAGACTGACAAAATAACACATTCAATTGTTTTGACAGATCTAACACCTATCAAATGTAGACCATATTCAATTCCTTTACATTATAGGGCAAATTTAGATAAAGAAATTTTGGACTTAGAAAAAAATAAAATAATACAGAAATCTGTGTCCCAGTACTCTTCGCCAATTGTTTTGGTGAAAAAGAAGGACCAAACCATTCGTCTATGCATAGATTACAGGAAATTAAATACTATAACCACGACAGATGCTGAGCCGATGTACAGCTGTGAAGACCTCATTTTGAATATGTCTCAATCATCCTTCTTTTCTAAACTTGATTTAGCTAAAGGTTACTGGCAAGTACCACTATCTCCCTCTTCAAGGCATATAACAGCATTCGCTACACCGCTTGGGCTGTACGAATGGAGATATCTTCCGTTTGGTCTCAAGAACGCTCCCGCCACATTTGTCAGGTTAACTAGACTGTTATTGCACGGCATCAAGGACGTGCAATCATATATTGATGATATATGTGTCCATTCTTCAGACATGACTTCTCACTTACTTACACTCCAACAAGTCTTTAATCAAATCCTTCTTTTTGGACTTACTATCAAACCTTCCAAGGTTGAAATAGGCTATAAACAGATAGACTTCCTAGGTCATAGGATTTCCGAAGGCAAACTATTGACAGATGATAGAATCGTATCAAAAATTCTCAACCTACAAGTTCCAACTACAAAGAGACAGGTCAGAAGCCTGTTAGGTCTCATAAACTATTATGCCAAGTTTATACCAAACTGGGCGGAACTCACATCAGTTTTTTCTAATCTGTTGACAAAAGATCATCCAGAAAAATTTTGTAAGAGTATCCGCTTAGAGGATGTAATGTGCAAATTGAAATCAATTTTTTCTAACCCACCCGTATTAAGATTACCAAACATAGATATACCTTTTATTCTGACCACAGATTCGAGTGCTATCGCAATTGGAGGATGCCTGATGCAGGAATATCAAGGCGTGAGACATCCAATACTCTATGTCAGCCGCAAGCTTAAAAAGGCAGAAATCCATTATTCCACAGTTGAGTTGGAGGCATTAAGTCTACTTTTTTGTATGCGTCGTTTATCTAAGTTCCTCTTAGGTTCGCATTTTGTTGTTTTAACCGATAATTCGCCACTGCTGGTACTTAAACAAGGTGTTCCAAAGAATCATCGATTGTCAAGATGGTGTCTTCTTCTTCAGGATTTCGACTTTGAAATCCGCCACATCAAGGGTACTGATAATATTATTGCTGACATATTATCACGGCAAACTAATGCACCAGCAGACTAACACTATGCACATTAATTATTCGCCATATAATAAGCTGTGATATTTTAGTCTGTTGCATAGAACAGTGTACCTCTACACCCACCATAGAACTTTCATCCAGAAGTATCAACGCCCAAGTGAATAATCTACTTATCACACTCACGAACATGAAACTTGAACCAAGTGAATAATCTACTTATAACACTCACGAACATGAAACTTGGAGAACCCTATATTGCATTAAGCCATATTACCAATTGCCAAGGCTTTAAAAACAATCCGAGCGATATATAATATCTGTGAAAGTGATTTCAACCAGTGAACTGACAGTCATCGTGTAAAGATTAAGAACACTGCATACTCGCTATTGCAAAGAAACTTCGCAAACAGCCGGAATAGAACTACGTCTATTACAACATGCAAGGGACAGCTATATTAACTGTTAACATTGATGGCACAACACACGGACAACAGGAGGACAACACACACATCGTCGTTGGAGTTAATTAATTTACTATTAGTTAATATGTATTACACTTGTATTTAATTATATATATAAAATATGTCAACCTGTAACTTGTATATTTTCTACCATAATATATTACAGGCATTTTCACTCATAGGTGAAATATTCTTCCTATACAATTTTTCTATTTAAGTTATAAACCATTTTTTGATTACACGTACAAAAAGTACTTGTTACCTTAAAGGGAACATATCGCCTAATCCGTTTTTTCTAAGGGCAGTAAGACTTACCTTAACTTTATTTGTATATTTTAACAAAATACTATTTTGTATGAAAGATGTATGAATGACAGAGTGAATGAATTAAATGAGAGAGCGATATACTGAGCGGACAAATTGTACGCAAAACGTATTTATTTTAATTTGTCTGCGTCTTTCATGTAAAAATGTATTACCTGTCTCAATTGTTGATACATGTTTAGTATTGAATACACTACATCTAAGCGCCACTGTTTGGAATGCCCCGATCATGCATTACACAGATTGGGTAATTCATGACAAAGGATATCCCAACTCGTGACGCTTGGAAGTAAACCACACAAGTGAGCACACACTTTATACAAACTCAAAACTGAACACTAACAATTAAAATACAGTCACTTTATTAGAACAGCAACATATCAGTCAATACACTAACAAGCCAACAGGAACACACGTAGTCAGATGTGATAAAACAACAGCATAACTACATATTCAGCAATATACAACATACGGAAGTAAAAATGTATCGAAATACACACGCAGGACAAGATTTGCAAGTGTGCTTAAATAAGCCAAGACATTTGTCTTGTTAAAACTCTCTTACACAGAGTTTTATATCTTGGTATCATATGGATACTTGAGAAGGGCGCGGTTGTAAAAACAACTGGGAACGTCACGGAACTTCGGTCAGATAAGCATGTTTAAGAACATAGAAGAGAGAGACCTCTTCAGCAATCATCTTGAAGTCGTGTATGGGAGAATACATGAGTTGTTGATGCAGATGTGTAGGTTGCCAAGTTACTATCCACCAAACTACAAACACCGACTTTATGTGATCCTGTGACAGAATTAGTACAGAACTAATTACCATATAATAACCCATCAAAGCAGGGGGGAGGGGGACTCCTGTCACAGTCTCACATAAGGGCGGTACCAACATAAAATTAAGAGAGAGTGGAGAAGGGATAGAACTCCAGCTAAAGGGAAAGAACCGAGTCACTCGAAGGCTCGAATAATCCAGAGCCTTCTCGAAGGACCGGTCAGTGTGTCCACAGCCCCGTGGACACCGATGGGGCCCGCCGATTGCGGGGTCCACGAGAAACTCGGAGAGAGTTACCACCCGTGTCGGATTGCGACACGTGTGGAAAGGCAGACACGGACTGGACATCGAGGAAGCAACAGGGCTTACCTTAAGGGGGACTTGATAGCTTAAAACCCAAGTGTATTTAGGGGTCTTATGCATATGTTAGATAGCTGATAGAGTTGTTGTAATAATCATGTTTATTGTAAACTCCTGTGATACGCAACTTGCAGATTGCTGGCTTGCGAAAACTCTCTTCGCCAGCTTACTGTAACATAATATAAATAAATGATGTTAGATTGCATATGAACGGAGTTTGTTGCCTGTATGAGCCCGAGTTTCATTCCCCTAGATATCTAGGACGGTGACATGTTTTCACAATATTTGTCTGTTAGTGTGGCAAATCTGTCCCAATCTGCTCGTTTGTAATTCCAGCGGGGCAAGGGCTTTTGCTCCTGTGGAACATACTCCATATTCATTACAAGCTTGATTGGTCTGTGGTCACTACCTGCTAATTGGTCCAGCACATGGCGGTCGATTTTGTAGTGGATGTCTCCTGTGCAGAAAGCTAAGTCTGGAGTAGAAGTGGTAATCCATCTTCTGGAGTAGAAGCTCGGTGTGTCATCCGCTTTGTTGAGTAGATGGAGATTTGAGTCTATTTCCCAGTCCTCCACTTCATCTCCTCTTTTGTCAGTATCTGGGTATCCCCATCTTTCTGAACGGCTATTAAAGTCTCCCACAATAATGCAATTTGTGTCAGTTATTTTCATGTTTGAGAGTGTAAGATCCTTATCTGCTGGGCTATAAAGATTGTAAATTCTTATTTTCACGTCCTTTATCATTATATCAACACCTATAATTTCTGTTTGGTTGTCAGAGATCACAGATACTTCGCTGCAAGGTATTGTATTTCGTGTAAGTATTAGAACTCCTCCTTTATGTCCTTCGCGGTCGAAACGTGTGGCCTGATATCCCCTGACTGAAATTTTGCGCTTGGCGTTGAGGTGTGTCTCTTGAATGCATGCCACATCTATTCTATCTTTATGAAGACGCCGTGTCGGGGATTCTTTCTTGTTATAAACTCCTTCGGCATTCCACTGTAGTATGTTGAGTGTCCTTGGTATTTGGTCAATAGCTCTTAACCTACTCCTCTGTGCCTTGATTCCACAGCACAGGGGAAGGTGACCACCAGTAGTCATGGGTGGACCCCCTCGAGGCAGGGGGCCCGGCACTATCACCGCCTGATGGGACTTCACGGGATTAGCACCATAACGATTAATTTTCATCTGCTGGCATCATGAAATGATAAAATTACGTTGCACTTCTTTGTCAAGCATGTGGCTCAGTACATCCGATTTCGACAAGCATTTTTCGGGATGCTTTCCCTAGCCTTTGACTGTCCACAGTCTACCTACAAGGCAGCAGGTTTGTGCGTCACTTCGTCTGGTCCCTCTCCCTTGACCTGTCCGACATGGGTGACCCTACCAGTAGCTGTGCTACCGTCGGCATAGCTCTTGGGGTCATTGGAACGCGCAAGCCCCTCTACCTCGTCAAGGTGGACGCACGGCAGAGGGGGGTAACCTATTTGACTTGAATGACCAAACCATTTTACTTGCTGCCTTCTAATAAACTCTAGCGCGGCTATAACCCCCATTGTAATCCTGATTTCTTCATTTCTGATCTTATCTTCTTGATACATTGAGTATTCTTCTCAAGAATCTCATTTATGTTGTGATTTTTCTTGTCTCTTTTTCTGTCATTGTCCAAATTTGGCATTGGTAACATAGAGTTGGCAGGAAGATTGTGTTGCAAAGTGCTTTCTTAGTAGTTATTGATACATGTTTGTTCGTTTGTATTGGTGCCATTTGTCCAATGAGTTGGTTTGCCTTATTGCATATATTTTCGATTTCGTTAGTTAGTCGTCAGATTATCATATATCCTATATGTGTTTTATTCAACCCATAAGTGATCGGATCCCCTCCTCTGTGTCTCCCTCAGCACACAGCGACGACGACATAATTTCTGTGTTTGTTGACTATTCTTGCCTGGCTCCCCGCGGAACGCTTCTGTTTGGCTTCACCTCTCTTCACTGAAGTTCTCGCAGTGTCAGGGTTGCAGATTCGCAGTCGTCTTTTCAATCAATCAGGCGCCGTCTCCACAATGAAGGTGGGCTGCTATGGATCTCCAACACTGTCTGTCTCTCGACTTGACTGTACTTTCTGTCAGACTGATTTTCCTCCATCTCTTGACGTTATCTTCCCACTTGTATCGTTGTCTAACTCTTGCTGGCTTGCCCTCGACCTTGCCCTTGGTACGCCCGGTCTTTCTGACGGCATATTATAAGGGAGAGTTCAACAGTGCCCTTAAAGTCATCACCCAGAATAGATTACAGATAGAAACAGTCGGTTGTTTTAAAAAAAAAAGATGGTAACTATAGTCCCATAACACATAACAGATGAGGCCACCGTTGAATGTGAAGTGTAAGCTTTCATATATTGTTGGCCACGACGTATAAGAATAAGAGTGGCTAGTGTTCACCTAGCCAGTCTCCGTGGCCAAAGGCTTGCGAACGCGGTTCATGAGCCGCATACCAGAAGTTAGAAATGCAGCCGCGACCGATTTGTGCAGCAGACCGTATTGGTATGGGAGCCAGTCGTTCAGAAAGCAATGGCAAGCTACTGAACGTAAATACTTGCCACATCAACAGCAACTGAAAAATGCTGGTGTTGACTGCAACGTCCTGCAAGGGATATGCAACATTTAAAAAATCAAAAACAAAAAAGTGTTCACCTCCGTTGCCTTTCCTTCCCAGAAATTCTCCATTTTTCGCCTGTTTATGACTTTTCCTGGATTGGCAACCATGTTAAATTAATTCTATGTAACATGCCTGCTCCGCGGAGAAGTAGTTGCCACCGCAGTTCATAATTCCGCATACCGCTTTCGAAATACAGCTGCGGGAGATTTGGCAGCAAACCGCCTTGTGTTGGTTTCTTACGAAATGTTATGGGTGCTGGAAATGGTATTGGTGCCGGTCGTTCAGAAAGCAATGGCAAACTACTGAACGTAAACTTGCCCAAGAATCACGAACAGCAAAAAAAAATGCTGGGGTTGACTGCTACGTCCGTAAAGGATATGCAACTAACTTTTTGTTATGGGTGCTGATCATTCAGAAAGCAATAGCAAACTACTGAACGTCAACTTGCCAAGAGATCACAAAAAGCAAAATAAAAAAATGCTGGGGTTGACTGCGACATCCTGTAAAGGATATGTAGCTAATAATAAACTTAGAACTTAACTAAGTGACATGCAAGAACTATTCTTCTTCTTCTTCTTTCGTTCGCCTGAATTATGTTTATAACTGCAATGTTGTCTCTTGTATGAATCTAACAGTCTTTTTTAGTTCAGTCAGCGGTCCATAGAGTTTATCTTCCACTGTCGTCTCTCTATGCCAGAAGGTTCGCCTGGATATGTTGTAGTTTGGGCAAGAACTATGTTTCTAACGTTCATTGACCGTGATTTATTGCACACAATGTTCTTCATTTGATAGAATACGGTTTTCGCTTGTCCTGTTCTGTTCTTTGTCTGAATCACTGACGATGGATAATATATCACTAAATATGACTTCCCATTTAGACAGAAGAACGATATATCGCAAAACTATGGTCATTGTGTTGTTGTCTTGCGCAATTTCAATGCTCAGTGAACGGAAATGTACGCCTATAATACTTGTTCATTTGATTGTGTACCGTGTTTGGTTCACACCTACATAATGTTTGGCAGTTATCTGTGTGTCTGTGTGATGTATCTTCCATCTGGTATTATCCATGTGCTTAGATATCTGAATTTCTGCACTTGCCCCCAAAATAGTGTCATTTACCTTTATTGTACATTTAGACACAATTTGTTTCTTTGATATTACCATGACTTTTGTCTTTCTATTATGAAGAAAATGCCGATTTATTTCACGTTCTACAAACTGTATCTATAATTTCCTGTATTTTCTTCTGACTTGTTGCTATCAAGACTGTGTTATCAGCATAACGTAAGTTTTTTGTTTTGTTTTAATATATATAAATCATGATCCCTTAGGGTCCCTGGCATATTTTCTGTTGATTTCATGATATTCAATGCACAATGAGAACAAATCAGGTGATAATGCCCAACGCTCTTCTTTATACACTGAAATGTTCCTACAAGGTTGTTGATTCTTATTGCTGCTGTTTGCTGCCAATATATGTTCTTTATTATTCGCAGATAGTTGCTTTAAATGTTCAGCAGCTTTAAGCAATTTTATTATTTCCGCATGTTTCACATTGTCAAACGCTTTTGTGTAGTCTATGAAACATATGTTCAGATCAGACTTCACTTCTAAATCCTTTTTTTTCAGTTTGGTGTTTGGACGACAGGCTGAGATCGAATATTCGTTCTCCTCGTGTCCTTTATCCATCACTTAAGCATAGGCTCTTAACCAGCTAATACCAAACCGTCCTATCTTTTACTATCGTCTGCATCTCTTATGTCCTTCTTACCATATCCATCTCCGTCTCTACTTCTCTTCTAGGTGTGTGTTTTTCACTCTATTTGCTTTGCCCATGGGTTCTAGTGAAAGAACTTTCTTGTTGTGCTATTGTTTGTTTTTCTCAACGTCCGTGTCTTTTTCTCGTCTCTGGATTCGCTGGAATATGTCTAGTTCTTTCCCTACACCCCGCTTTGGTGATCCTTTATACCATTTTAGTGCTTCTGTTCTGTGCTTGCACCAGGTAATGAATGTTTATAGCTTTCTAGATAGATCAGTGGTGAGAAACAGACGTAGTGGTTGGGGGGTTCATTGCGAAGACTAATGAACGATGCGTGAAAAGGAGAGTCTGCCATATTATATGTGGAATGTCGAGGTGGAAGCAGTAAGAGCAGCTTTCCGATAGTTGGATAAGACAGCTGCAACACAAATTGTGTTCATTGCGGACTCACGGAGTATGCTTAGTATGACGGAGAACAGAACGTTTCGTGTAGAATGGCTTGCCTCGCTTCAGAGGTCACATTTGTGAGAATTGTACGCATTTTCTGCCCTGCTCATGGGTTAATGAACAGGCTGATAGGCTGGCAGGGAATGCACCTCTCGGTAGTAGATTACCTATGAACAAGGGAGAGATGGTCGGGCGCCTGTGGGCTTAGGTGGAGAAAGCAGTGGAACAGACTGAGCACCCTTAGGTGAAGAGAATGATTTGGCGAGGGACCGGCAGGGGCACTGGGATGAATTTCAAACTGAGAGGGAAGACCAGGATAACTTTCAATCAGATAGCAGTTGCAACAACTAGCAGTGTGACTTTTCGCTGGCTGTTGAAAGAGGGGACCGAGCGCGTGTGGGGATGTTCTCCGTGTAGTGATGTCATTTCTTAGCTCAACACAACAACTCAAATCAACAACTATACTCTTTTTTAGTAATTGTTTTAGTCGTTTTGTGTGCTTCTTAATCATACAGCAGTGCAGCAGGTCCACATGATCGAATGGGTAGGAACGCATGTTCTTAAACATCCGGTGCGCTGATACCGAGGTAAGCGGTTCAACCCCTACACCGGAGAGCTGGACTAAAATGTTGACCTGTGGTCCTTGACTTGGGGACGTAAATTACAAGTACCTCTGAATTCGGAATGGGTTCGCCTGAGGGCGAGGGACACTGTTAATAGGGGAAGGTAATCCACACGCAAAATCCAGTCCATCACTATTAAAAATAGAGTGTATGGACTACTCTTGAGTTCAAAGCGAGCGAGCGAACATTAAAAATACAGCTGTACTGATTTAACGTTACGAATTCCAAATTTAGTAACAGCTTTGATTTCTTTTGACGTCCACAAAAATGCCGGTGTTATGACAAATGCTCTTGCATTCTGGCTTCTTAATTTTAATATCGTTGTCTTTTCCTCCATCTTTATCTAGATTGTTTTCTAAGTAGGTGTGTGATTATACCTCTTGAACTAAGGTTTCCCCGGGAAGGTTAATTCGGTCAACACACACCCGCAGAAGTCGGATATGTCGGCCTAAAGACGCAATTAAACAGGCACAACGCAATTACATCTGAAAAAACGCTCCGGATGAACGTAGAAGAAGAAGAACCAAGGTTTCACCGTGGAGATTGTGTTATAATTTGCTTGATTGTCTTATGCCTATGAATGTTTTGATCGAATTGCTGCAGCTTCCCACCAAGTCCAGATTGTTGACATCATAAAGTGAATATACATACAGACCTACAAGCACTTGGAATCAGCGACTGGCAAGAGAAGGTCAACCAGAGAGACGAATGGAGACGGATTGTACCTGCAGCAAAGAACCTCAATGGCTCGGAATGCTGAAGAAGAAGAAGAAGAAGAAGAAGAAGAAGAGAAGAAGAAGAAGAAGAAGCAGAAGAAGAAGAAGAAGAAGAAGAAGAAGAAGAAGAAGAAGAAAGTGAATTATGTTGAATTGTTTTGTCAAGCCTATGACTAATTTTACCCCAGTTCTGTGGCGATGGGGTTACGAACGCAATTCGTAATCCCACAGATCGCGTTCGAGACACAAATGCTGGAAATTTTAACTGCAGACCACCTTGCTTTGAGTTTCATACAGTGGCATAAGGACCGATCATTCAGTAAGCAATGGCAAGCTACCGAACGTAAACTTAACAAGAAATCATAAAGAGCCAAAAATGCTGGGGTTGACTGCGATGTCATGTAAAGGATATACAACTAACTTTTACGGCTCAGTTCATCGACTTCGAGAAATTATTTTTCAGGTTTACTTTCCCTAGCCTTTGACTGTCCTCAGTCTACCTACAAGGCAGTAGGTTTGTGGCTCTCGTCGGCCGGTTCGTGTCCCTTGAGCTGTCCGACATAAGAGACCATACCAGCAGCTGCGCTACCGTCGACATAGCTCTTCGGGTCATTGGAACACGCTATCGTCACTTTCATTGAATGTAAGAAAGAGAGTGCTGAAGTGCTATATAGAGCCTGTTTGGCTGTATGGCAGCGAATCTCGGAATGTAAATGAACACAGATTGCAGATAAGTCACACACCGAGCGTGTGAGAGGTAAGATGGTGCATGATGGTGGAAATGACCACGTGTTCACATGCACCCACAGTGAACGAATATTTACAGCTTGAATTGGCCTTATCAGTCACATTCGCTACCGCCATAGGTAAAAGTACCAAAAGTTATTATGCCTTTTTGAAGCACAAACTATCGTCTGTCAAGACGGCAAGGTGCCAATGAAATGAACACATTAAGTTCATTAAGAAGAACTTGAATGCAACAGAGATGTAGTTCCTGAGGCGAACATTGCGCATTCCTGGACTGCCACAGTAACTAACAGTGACTGTCTGAAAGAGGCTAATGAAAATAGAACATTATTTACAACAATAAGAAAGAGACAAACATATTTTTTGGGTCATGTGATAAGAACAGAGGCATTGCAGAGCACCGTGACGGCTGGAAAGATCGAGAGGAAGAGAGGCAGAGGTACATCAAGAGAAATGATGTTAGATTGATTGAGACGGTGACATGGAGGAATATCATCAGCAGAGTTGACGCAGAACACCACGGACCGAGATTTGTGGAGAGACATGAATGCCTACACCTACGCTTGATGATGATGCTGACGATGATGATGTTGAGTCCTTGTTTAAAAGCGATGAACACGGCAAGTTAGTGGGCATGTGGCTGGGGAGATTATGATGCCCTTTCCCGCCGATGGGACCCGCGGTGGCGTATTGGCTAGACGCTTGCCTCCCGGTCCTGTGGGTTCGAATTCGTATCGAGGTGGATTAAACAAGTGACGAGGACTCCCAGTTCGACCCAGCCTAAAATGAGTACCAGGAAATGTCGTGTGGAGTCCAGGCGGCCGGCGTGTTGTCGACCACATCATCTGGAGCGGCGACTGGTCTATAGAAATATGGGTCTGGCACCACATGCTCAATGCATCTTGAAGAGTGTAGAAGGGGACTTGACTGACTCGCAGACAGACAGACGGATTGGTAAGTAGATATGTAGATAGGCAGGCAGACAGACAGAAAGGTTGGTAAGTTGGTATGTAGACAGGCAGGCAGACAAATAGGAGGGAAGGTAGGTAGGTAGGTATGTAGATAGGCAGGCAGACAGACATATAGACAGACAGGAAGAAATTTAGATAGATATGTAGATAGGCAGGCTGACAGACAGACAGGAAGAAAGGCTGGTAGGTAGGTATGTAGACAGGCAGGCAGACAGACAGACAGAAAGGTTGGTAAGTTGGTATGTAGACAGGCAGGCAGACAGATAGGAGGGAAGGTTGGTAGGTAGGTATGTAGATAGGCAGGCAGACAGACATATAGACAGACAGGAAGAAAAGTAGATAGATATGTAGATAGGCAGGCTGACAGACAGACAGGAAGAAAGGTAGGTAGGTAGGTATATAGATAGATAGGCAGGCAGACAGACAGACGAGAAAGACGGTTGGGAGGTAGGTATGTAGATAGGCAGGCAAATAGACAGACAGGAAGAAAGGTAGTGGATATGTAGATAGGAAGGCAGACAGACATACAGTACGAAAGGTTGGTAGGTAGGTATGTAGATAGGCAGGCAGACAGACAGACGGGAAAGAAGGTTGGTAGGTAGGTATGTAGATAGGCAGGCAAACAGACAGACATGAAGAAAGGTTGGTGGATATGTAGATAGGCAGGCAGACAGACAGGAAGGAAGGTAGGTGGATATGTAGATAGGCAGGCAGACAGACAGGAAGGAAGGTAGGTGGATATGTAGATAGGCAGGCAGACAGACAGGAAGAAAGGTTGGTGGATATGTAGACAGGCAGGCAGACAGACAGACGAGAAAGAAGGTTAGTAGGTAGTTAGGCAGGCAAACAGACAGACAGGAAGGGAGATAGGTGGAAATGTAGATAGGCAGGCAGACAGACAGGAAGGAAGGTAGGTAGATAGATAGATAGATAGATAGATAGATAGATAGATAGATAGATAGATAGATAGATAGATAGGCAGGCAGGCAGGCAGGTAGGTAGGTAGGTAGGTAGGTAGGTAGGTAGATAATAAATAAATAGATAGATAGATAGATAGATAGATAGATAGATAGATAGATAGATAGATAGATAGATAGATAGATAGATAGAACAAACTTTATTTTCAAAGGGTTAAGAATTGGGCACGCAGGCCCGTCTAACATTCTGCCCTTCTATCACTCTCTTTCATACATTATTTCATTCACACATCATTCAAGGCTAACAGAGAACAGCAACTAATATAAAAGATATGCATTATAAAGGCATGGGCAAAATGCGAACATCAAAATTACACGACACAGTAGTATTAGATAATGGTCTGACAATTAGCCATGTGGAATATACTGGCCTACCAAAAGGGGACTGGCTGTTATACTAGGGTTTTGTTATTATTATTATTATTATCTCTATTATTAAGGGGGAAGGTAATCCGTATTGAGATAGTGTTCGAATAATTTGCGATTATATGAATAGGGATTGGTGATGTCTTTGATTTCTTGTGGAAGATTGTTCCACAGCTAAGCTGCAGAGTACGTTAAGCTTGTTTTGTATAAGTCAATCCTAGGCTTCGGAATGTGTAATATATTTAAACGTTTACTGTGTCTAGCATTATATTTAAACAATGGCCAAAGGTAATTTGGGGCATTCCGATGCAGGATTTTGTGAATTAGTTTGCGTTATTGAAAAGCAGGCGTTTGCGGAATCGTAGTAACTGAAGGCGTTTATACAGGCTAAGATTGTCAGATAAATGTTTGCTATAAATTAGACTCATGGCCCGTTTCTGGAGTGAGTAAAGTCGCTTGGTGTTTGAATTAGAACAACCGTCCCAGATTGTAGAGCAGTAGTCAAAGTGTGTCTGTATATGAGAAGTATAGAATAGTTTCCTTGTGTCCTCATCAAGGAAGTTTTTAATTTTGGCGAGTTGGTAAACTTTTTTCGCTGTTTGTTTAATGAGCGCTTGAACGTGGGAATTAAAGGTTAGGTTTCTATCAATGATTAGGCCTAATGTTTTGTGTTCAGTTACACTTTCTACTGGCATGTTATCGATGTGAAGTTGAAGTGATAAGTGTGAGCTTAGAGTTTGAAGTCTTTGTCTGGTTGTTAATAACATTGATTTTGTTTTAGTGATGTTAATTTGCATACGGTTTGAATAGCTCCACCTAACTACATAATTTAATTCTTGTTGCAAAGACGACTCCAGTAAAATACAGTTTTCAGCGTTCGTGTACACTGTACAGTCGTCTGCAAATAGATCGCAGGACGACGAAAGATGCAAAGGTAGATCGTTAATATATATGGCAAATAATAGAGGGCCAAGAATAGAGCCTTGCGGTACTCCAGTATTGAAGGTAGTGGTTTGAGACAGAGATTTATTATGTGATACTACTTGCTTTCTGTTTGATAGAAAAGATGATATTAGAGTGACTAAATTAGGACCAATTTTCATTGTCTCAAGTTTTTTAATTAAAATAACATGGTCTATCATATCAAATGCTTTCTTGAAATCAATAAACACAGTTCCACATAGACTGTTGTTGTTTATATTCTGGTGCCAATTTTCTATCATGTTTGTTAGGGCCGTATGGCAAGAATATTTTGGTCGAAATCCTGATTGGCTGTCAACAATAAGCTTGTTGCGAACTAAATACTGTAATGTTACTTTATGGATGTGTTTTTCTAGTGGCTTAGATAGTGACGATAGTAAGGAAATGGGTCTGTAATTTTTCGGGAGACCATTGTCCAATGAACCAGAATAGATAGATAGATAGATAGATAGATAGATAGATAGACAGACAGACAGACAGACAGACAGACAGACAGACAGACAGACAGACAGACAGACAGACAGACAGACAGACAGACAGACAGACAGATAGATAGATAGATAGATAGATAGACAGACAGACAGACAAATAGATAGATAGATAGATAGATATATAGATAGATAGATAGATAGATAGATAGATAGATAGATAGATAGATAGATAGACAGACAGACAGACAGACAGACAGACAGACAGATAGATAGACAGACAGACAGACAGACAGACTGACAGACAGATAGGCAGACAGACAGATAGATAGATAGATGGATAGATAGATAGATAGATAGATAGATAGACAGACAGACAGACATACAGACAGACAGATGGATAGACAGTTAGACAGACAGATAGATAGACAGACAGACAGAGAGACAGGAAGGAAGGTAGGTGGATATGTACGTTAGCCAGGACCTTGAAGGGAGCTGTTGCCCAGGACGCGCGGCAAAGACGTGCGTGCTAGTACAGTGGTTCTCAAATGGTGGGAAATTCCCCCCCTCCAGGGTTTCCAGGGGGGGGGGGGGTTAAGATTATTTCAAGATCGCATTAATGCAAGAACTAGTTACTTGATATTGTTATTCCCTCTAAATTTAACAGTTCTGTACTTCTCGCCCTAATGAAATTCGTTTTATAACATAAGTAGACTCGCAAATAATGTTTTGTGTAGATTTCTAGACTTGTTCTAGTATGTTTTTTTTTTAAATTTAGCTTCCATTTTTATGTATTATGTGTAAGGGGCGGGGGGGGGGGGGGGGGGAAGGGGGTTATATAAAGGAAATTCGAAAGGGGGGAATGACGTTCTGAATATATGGTAAGGGGGGGGGGGGCAAAAAAGATTGAGAACCACTGTGCTGGTAGGTCTTGGCCAGTATAGAACCTGGCCCTGGTGCCTTGGAAACACCTCTGCGTCCCCGTCTAAGTGTAAGTAGTGCATCAGTGCAACTTTTACCTTTCCGAAAACCGAATTGTACTTTGCTAAACTGTTGTTCAACTGTAGGTCTAGCTAGCTCTTTGTTCCGGTAGTTTTGCGTACATTTTCCCTATATGGCTCAGAATATGGGATAATTAATTTGGTTAATTTTCTTTGTATACTAAGAAGACGGTGGAGGGATAATATATATATATACAGACCTACAAGCACTTGGAATCAACGACTGGCAAGAGAAGGTCAACCAGAGAGACGAATGGAGACGGCTTGTATCTGCAGCAAAGAACCTCAATGGCTCGGAACGCTGAAGAAGAGGAAGAGAATTTTCTTTAAATTTTGTGTGGCCCTAGTAGGCCAGTTAAAAATTATTATTATTGGTAATCAATATTATGTATGTCATTGAAAGTACACTATTAGAAATTAAATATAAATGTAAAACGTTAAAAGTTGATTATAAAATGTAAGTAAGTAAAAATTAAACAATATTATATAAGTAGACTAATATTTTTATTCATAACGTTATATCAGACTGCTGTATTAATTTGTTTAATTTGGAAACAATAAGAGATAGATTTCTAAATTAGTAAGTGATCTTACAGCTTGGTATAGGATTGACTTCTTTAATAAATTCTAGTAATGTCCCTTGTAACATTATTAGATGTTTATGTCCCTTACTCATTGCTTATCTATGTGTTTTTCTTTTAGATATCTATTAATTCTGCAGAATGCTTGACCATAAGTATTAATAAGTGTAGTGGTCAATCATGTTATTATTATATTTTAAATATTCTTTAAGCAAACGTAATTGCACCAGCATTTGGCAAAGAGAGAGAGAGAGAGAGAGAGAGAGAGAGAGAGAGAGAGAGAGAGAGAGAGAGAGAGAGAGAGAGAGAGAGAGAGAGAGAGAGAGAGAGAGAGAGAGAGAGAGAGAGAGAAAGAGAGGGGGGTGAGGGTAAGAGAACTATTTGTTCAAAATGAATGAAATTTGCAAACATAAATGACATTTACTCTTAGCATAATATTTGTCAACATAAACCCCATAAACTTGCACGGCCTTTCGCCAGTGCGAAAATAAGTGCATGCAGGCCTTGTCTGTGCACAACCAGGTTTTCTCCTGCTCACTTCGTCTATTAAACTGTCACCTCTCTCATTCCTGTCACCTATGCCATAGCCACCAGTCACACCACTCACCTTCTCGTTGCTACTTTGGCGTTGAAATCCCCGATGATGACAGGCATTTCAAATTTTTACACTAGTTCCCAGCTAAGTCTAATTCGTTATATCATTCAAGAAGCTCTGAGCAAGAAAACGTGAGGCGAAGAAATTCATTGGCATTGAGAATCTTTCGCATTTACTGAACCCTTGCCTTCTACAAATCCATATTGTTCTTCTCCTATTTATATATCCATCATAACTGTCATTTACAGCCAATATAGTTCCTTGCGGTGTATGGCAGAGGGGTCTTTGAGCATGAGGAATTAAGGCCGCCTGGCTAGTGCAGCCGCCGCGAACTGTGCAGGTTAGGATTTTCTTTTTGCCCCCGACAGAAAAATATCCCACACCTTACTGAGGGTTCGAACCCGGGTCTCCCGAAGGAGAGTCCGGCGTTCTAGCCACTCGGCCAGCCGCTTTCCTCTTCCATCATAACTGATACCTCTATATTTGTTTTTCTCTCCACCAGAATGGTTTATGCTATATTCCTCGGAAGTTATAATGCCCACTGGTCTCACATATACTTAACATGTTAATATTCAGTCTTCTCATTTCTTTCTTAATGTTATCAAGGCCTCGTGCTGGCTATGGAATTGTCGGAACCTGAGTTGGGACATGTCTCAAAACTAGTATGGTTAAAAGCGGTAACTGCAGAACTCTTTCACAATCTCTCAATTAAGACAACAAACTTGCAACGTCTCGTGTCAACTCTTTAGCCTTTTCTCCGAGCGAGGGTGGTGAGTCTAAGTGTAATCAAATCATTCAAATGTCGACCTTAGTCCAAACTCCATACCAGAATGATAATAGTCCGTAAGTCGCGCTCACCTGCAGAGACCAAGAGGTGGGTCGGAAAATCAGTTGTGACTAAATGTAGTATTTTTCATATCGATTTTCCCAGTTATCACTAAATGTTCTACTTTATCCACTTTTCCCATCAATTTTCATGTTGTCATTGTTTTTTTTTTTTTTTACATATTCCACTTTTCCCATCAATCTTGCCAGTTTTCACAAAAGTTTTCTATTTTATACCTCCTCATAACATGCCCTCCAAAAATTTGACGTCTAATTTTTCTAATCAGTTTTCATTTTTCATGTGTTTCTTGTAGAACTATCTCACTTGTGTTTCTGTCCGTCCATGCTATTCTGTGAACTGATGAATCAATGTCCTAGGCATCTGTAAAGAAGGTAGACAGCCATTGCTCTCCTGTTTGGCCAGACTGGTCAGTGACCGTAGCCATTGTCTCTATACAGAGATCCTCTGCCTGCTGTCATGAACTAGAGACCACAGCCAACAACTATCTGTCGGCTGCTTTGAAGCTCAATCTACCACCTACTCTCCTTCTTTCACATAACCCTGGTTGGGGAGATAAACAGGTACTCCGCCTTGCCCAAGAGTGTCCCATAGGCTAGCGGAGGGAAGGAAGCACCTTACTTCTCCTTTGATAGGATCGCATATCTCACTGGGTAGCGAGTATTATACTTCTCCATAAGGTATTAGCCAGGATTCTGATCAAATCAGTCAGAAAGCCACTAAAACCTGCTCACGACGACTACCATGTTATGAACAGACCAGAACTAGTCATTATTCTGCGCCTCAGAACACAATAGATTACGCAACCACATGTATACAAAATTCAAGATTGGTGAATCAGCCATGTGCACATGTGGATTGGTGTCGCAGACAGCAGAGCACATACTCCAAGACTGCCCAAATTACAACGTGTCTAGGCAAACCTTCTGGCCTAGAGAGACGACAGTGGAAGATAAACTCTATTGACAGCTGAGTGAACTAAAAATGACAGTTAAATTCATACACGAGACAACATTGCAGATATTGACATATTTCAAGCGAACGAAAGAAGAAGAAGCCAGGATTCTACCAGGTGAATAAGGAATCCTATCCCATTATCCATTAGGATCTCACATCCCACTGGCACCTGGCCATCTTGACAGAGTTCAGCTTATTATTACATTGTGCTTCTAACAAGGCAAGATAACTACAACCCATGGGAGTAGCTAATGTTATACCTCTCCATAAGGTATTAGCCAGGATTCACCCAGGTGGAATAAGCAGTGCTGACACACCTGTTTGTTCAAGTGGTCTAAAGAGCAATAACAATGGTGGCAATCTGCCTAATTTGTAGAGAATTGTCTACTGTTTTGTCCTGTTTGTTTTTAATCCAGTAACAAGCTACAGGAGACAAATGAAAATCGTAAATTGATTAGAGAAATTAGATGTAGACAGTCAAAATTGTTTGGGCATGTTATGAGAAGAAATGGATTGGAGAACTTAGTGGCAACTGGCAAGATCGAAGGGAACAGACCGAGAGGAAAATACCTGGATGGCTTGGCCACATGGCATGGACAAGACAGGAACACTGAGTTGATCCACGGACGCTGGTGATCTAGTGGAATGGCGAGTCATGACCGCTCACGCTTTCCGGCATGGCACATGATTGATTGAACAAGTAACCATTGCCATTGACCAACCAATCAGATAACATTACTTCCATTGCGTGCTGAACAAATTGTTTTTACATCTTATGAATAAATTATCATATATTCTGAAAGTTACCGTCTTTTTTTTCCCTGGTTATCTTTTAAGTGTTCCCATTATCACTGTAAACAGACAAGCTGAGAAACATCTAACGGCGGTGTAAGTCGCTTAAAAGTCGACTTCATTGCACCGGGTTTTTATCCCATATGGCTCGGTCTTTTTCCGCAGCGTGGATAGCGTCGCACAAAGCACGAACTCCTTAGCTCTAGCGACGACCCACTGGAGTTTCCGAAAAATTTCACTCGTGAACCGAAGGACGCGGCATGGAATCGAACCCACAACATTCGGAGCCCACCACGGAGCTTGACCACTTCGCCACAGATACTCCTAAATAGGTGTAAGTGTGGTTTCTGAGGGAAATGAAAAGAATACCATTGATGGAAAGAAACACCATTGTGGGACGCAGAGGTGTTTCCAAGGCACCACTACCAGGTTCTATTCTGACCAAGACCTACTGACACGTCCTAGTCGCACGTATAGGTCCCTTCGTGGTCCTGGCTAACGTCAGTAGGATCGCTGACTCCTCCGAAGTCGGAGAGTATCTGCCTGCACGGCGAGGAACCACCAGTCTGCGCACTAATAAGCCAGACATAGCACAACGGATACTCACGTAAATCTCAGGTCCGGTATGACATCACACTGATGTTGGACAACAGGATGTCTTCATCCGACATACAGGACTTCACGCTGGAGTTCACAGCCAGCGAACGCAAGCAAGTAAAAACCACTGTACAAGTCCTATAAGAAACAGATGAAAAGCATACACATATTACAGAAGTTAGGCGAAGACGGTCCAGATTTGTTTGGTCACGTTATGTTAAAAAAAAGTTAGTTGCATATCCTTTACAGGATGAGTGAGTTGCAGGAGCATTTTTTGCTGTTGTGATGTCTTGGCAAGTTTACGTTCAGTAGTTTGCCATTGCTTTCTGAACGACACCCATACCATCTTGTAAAAAACCAAAATCAAGACTGTTCGTCACCCCC